>OY757904.1:117463254-117600754 GCA_963585895.1 Sepioteuthis lessoniana | reverse complement strand
GCCTTGCTGGACTTGGGCCCAAATATGGATCAAGGCACGTATGCCTGGTTATAGCTTTAACTGGACAGCAAGGTCCAGTGCTATACAAGGGTGACAAAGGTGTCTATGTTGCAGCTTGCCCACCCGAAGGTGGCCCAGTCGAAACCGGGAGCCATACGGTCTCAAGTATGCCTTTGTTGGACAATGTCCGCTAGCGTCAACGCCAACAGCAAATTAAGGCTGTCGGCCTCGACGCCGAAGCAAGGTATATTTGTCTCTGCCTCCCATCAGACAGGACTATTAAAGGGACTGGAGGACTTTGACGTTGGTGGACGGGTAGAGACCATCCAGACTACAGCATTGTTGAGAATGACCAGAATACAGAGAAGAGTCCTGGAGACTTGAAGAGACTTGCTGTCACTCAAACTCCAGTGAAAGACAATCAGCTAAATCTAATGAGTTAATTATAATAAACCTTGATGGTTACATTAGAGTGAAATTAATAAATTAGTTACCAAAAAAATAGCCACGGGCAAGATTCGTCACCAGGTCAATTTTTAAGCGAAGTTTTCTTCCTCTTAGACCGGTTGTCATACCAAAGTTAAAGATCCAGTTTACTCTACATCTGGGTACGGCAGAAACAATTTTCACATTTTAAAATGTCACCGGATTGAGTTTTGGTAAGTGGTAATGGTTGCTTCAACTAGTAATGCCAAACCTTTTTTTTTTTTTTTCAGATATAATCATGGTTTGGATCGAGGTACCCAGAATGTTCACCTTTGAAACGCTTTTTGGAAGTGGTGAATATGTAACTGCTCCTCGTAGAGCTTTTGTACTCATTTCATATTACATCAGATAGATAGATAGATAGATCACTCATTTTTTGACAAGTATACGTATTTGTAGCATTCAAAATTTGGTCTGTGTAAAGAATATTTTAGTTTCCGTTTGAGAAGATACCATATGTGTAGAATCGGACGTTAAGATTGAAAATGTCGAAATTAGTTGATAAAGAAATAAGCTGTCGAAATTTCTGAGACGAAGCTAGCTGATTTTATCATTAAGAGTTTTCAGACTATTGTCTTCATCTTTATTGTTATTTCCGCAACGTTTCGACCGATATGTTCTCCGGCCTCCTTCAGGTGTTTGTCGAACTCGGGAACCATCACGGAACTTCGAACTACGTCCTTTATTGAATCCACGGGGGTCGCCTGTTCTGATTCCGTTAGCCATAACTGGGTACAAGTGTTAATTATTCTGGTATTGTTACTCGCTTGGATTCAGGATTGAATCTTCAAGCTCCAGATGATTGTGTCCTTAGAAGCTTAGGGAACCAACGCCTATAACCGTTACGCCATGTGCTAGAGGTCAAATAGAACTATTTAATTATTTACTATACTTGAACTATATATGTATTTACTATACTATAACTATTACATAGCAATACTTGAAACCATATAACTGTTTGCAAATGAATGATTATATCAAATAGAATTATTGGTATTGATAACAATACTTGAAATTGCTTAACTGTGTGCAAAAATATGAGTTCTGATTCGTTTAAAAATAATGTTACCTACAAAATATTCGCTCACAAATCACATATGGTGTGGGGCGTTGTGTGTGTAACCAGTATTTAGCATAAAATAACCCAGAAGGGTTGATATGCCATAAGACGCAACCACACCAAACCAATCGTTACAACATTTACTGAATCTTAATAGTGTTTCTATTTATAACAACATTGCGCCATTTATTTGTCGAAGAGACATAGAATAAGCTGAATGTATCCCATGCAAAAAGGTTAGACCCCCCCCCGAAAGCGGTGTCCTGGATATGGCACTAAATCATATCTGATGTTGATGATCTCGGTCTATTGCTCTGATGAGTGGGTGGTGCCTCTTCATTGCCATTATTTTCACGTCCACATTGATCCAGATGTTATATAACATATGCCATGGATTTTCGGTTCGTACCTAGTGACCCCGTTTGCTTTGACAAGCTGTCACGTTGTGATTAGTAAACAGGACAGCATGATCAGGGCATTCAGGTCGAACAGGAGTGTAATCGGAAGGAGATTACGTGATGAGAATCACGCGGTCAGATTTAGACAGAATGCAGACAAACGCAGTCGAGCGTGGAACACAGTCGATCAGAGGTGTTTCTGACGAGCTAGCAAGGGGGTGCAAGCGTTGGCACCCCCTAGCTCCCGGAAGAAGATATGGGAAGAGAAAGTCCTCTCTCTGAGTATATGTATCTCCACCCATCTCTCACACACCACAGTACATCAACCCTTTCGAGAATAAAGTGTGAGAGATACATTTTTATTAAGAAGTGTGTTCGTTCGTTCGTTCGTTCGTTCGTTGAAGTTCGAAAATAAATTTTATGATTATGGCTATACAATACAGAGTGGTAATACCTGTTAGATCTTGGCGTCTAAATATCCTTCCTAGTCATAAGTAAACACAATATAACTAATTGAATATTTCCCAGTTGAAACTTAAGAAAAGCGGAACAATCATTATCAAAATTAGCGAGCTGTTTCCTGCTTTTTGTCTTTTATCAGAGTTTGGTTTGGTTTTAAGGCATATCAACCATTGTTGGGTATTTAATGCCAATCCTGTATATATGATTTATAAACATATTTTGTTGATACAAACAGAGGTCCAACAGTTCTATTTCTAACAATTTAATTTTGGATAAGTCAACAAAGTTTAATGGTTCAAAGTATTGCTATCTATCACTGACAATTCAATTAAACATCACTTATTTGTTTACACATTGTTAAATAATCAAACAGTTCTATTTCAAACAATCCAGTTTAGCATAAATCGTTCGATTGCATTCAGTTTAAATGTCAAACATTTGATCCAGAGATAGGACATCATCAGAAGCCGCCACTCCGAACCAGAGAAGCCCAGGGAACGATGGCAACGAAGGGGTTCTCCACATTCCCCGAAGCCTCGCCTTAGAGGGTTTAATGTAATTTCCAGGACACTCCTGGAGATGGGGATCTTACCCCTCGGCAGAGATGCAGTCTGTGTATTCTACAGCCTGAATTATCTGAGGCATCGACTTGACTGATTGAAAACAATTTTCTCCATCAACTTTATCTCAACTGTTAAAAACGGCTTTTGATATAACGGCTTTTCAGGATGAAGTTTTCTCATATGCACTTTTTTTCCATTTTTTTTTCCCATCGGAAATTTTTAATCGGATCGGGATCCTGACTGTCCGTTGATCGTGTCATTGCGTTAATATAACTTTCCTGATGAGAAGTTTTAATGCTCTGAAAAATGACTTTATCATGACCGTACCTATCAACCAAACTTCCGTTTTTAAATCAATCAATTTGTTTTGTTTTGTTTTGGTTTTTTGTTGTTGATTTTTTTTTCTGTGTCGCTAAATAACTTTAATTCCATTAGGAATTTTCTTATTGTGATTTTAATGGCGCATTTCAAATAATCCAATTCTCCGCGCGTTCGTTTTAAATTTCTTCGAGTGAAACTTTTTCTATTTTTAGTCACCAATATGTCAACTGAAATAACAACAGCATCACATTGTCATTCAGGTCATTATCATTATTATTATCATCATCATTATTATTATCATTTACTCATAAGAGTTTTTCTCATCAGTTTTAGCTGATGGTCTTTCACTGGAGTTTGAGTGACCCAAGTCTCCTCAAGTCTCCAGGACTCTTCTCAGTATTCTAGCAGTTCTCAATAAAACTGTAGTTTGGATGGTCTTCACTCGTCCTCCAACTTCCAAGTCTTCTAGTCCCTTTAATAATCCTTTAGTTACTGTACCCAAAACACCAATCACAATCGGTACAATTGTCACCTTCATGTTCCATTTTTTTTTCAATTCCCTATCAAGGTCCAGGTACTTATCCTTTTTTCACATTCTTTCAGTTTTATTCTGTAGTCAGCCAGGACAGCAAAGTCGACAATTTTGCAAAATCTCTTTATTTTTTATTGATTATTATAAGGTCTTGTCTTCTGGTCGAAATTAGGTAATCCATCTGTATGTCGTTGTCCCATAGGAGTTTATGTGTGTCATTTTCGAGGACATATGCTGGGTTGTGCATATACCATTTGTTCATATGGTGAAATCTAAATTTCTTGCACATCTCTCTGTGGATCTCTTGCCCACCCAGTTGTGTCTTGTCTTATACTCCTGAGCTAATTTGCTGCATTCGCTTATTATGTGATTGATGGTTTCGTCTCTGTCAAAATAATGCCCACATTTGCTATTTTGTTGCCTCTTACCTATTCTCGCTTTGATATGATTGGTTCTTATGGAATTTTTTGTGCTGCTATTAGGAGAGATTCTGTTTTTCTTTTACAGTTTCCTTTTCTTAGTCACGTCCAGGTTTTCTCGTGTAAGATGTTGTTTATTAGCCGTTTAAAGCGCCCATATAGTTGTTTTTCTTCCTATTTTTGTTTCTTAGTTATTGTCATTCTGTTGGCTATTGCGTTGTCAGTATCGTTTTTGATGGCTGTGATCAGTCCTCCATCGTGCTTTTCTATGTTGCCCTCGAATCGTTGTATCAATGCGTCAACACTGTCTTGAATGTTGGCAAGTCCTCTTCCTCGTTCCTTTCTTGATACATATTGTCTGTAAACGTCGTCTCTGGGATGTAATGCCTTATGGATGGTCATTAGTTTTCTTGTCGTCTGGTCCATTTGTTTAAGTTCTTCTCTGGTCCACTTCAAAAAGGGTCCCGAATATCTAACGAGGAGCACAGCCCAGGTATTTATTCTTTTGATTAGGTTTCTGACACATTGTTTTGTCTCAAGCAGCTTTCTAGTTCTCCTGAGATATTTTTTCTTAATTTTTTTCTTTCATATCCACTTGTTTGATGGTGTCAACCTCCAAGATGCCCAAGTATTTGTGTATTTCCTTTTCTCCGATCGTTGTAATCTTGTCTTGATTTGGTAGTTCCATTCCGTCAGTCAGATGTCATTTGCCATTTTTCATTACTAGCATGGCACATTTTTCTATGCCAAATTCCATTCCTATGTCCTTAATGTATATTCTACGTGTATTAGAGTTTCCAGTTCTTTTTCATTTTTTGCAAAGAGTTTGATGTCATCCATGAACATTAAGTGGTTGATCTTTTCTTGCGATCTAGTAAGTTTGTATCCGGCTGTGCATTTTCTGAGTATGTGGTAAAGTGGCATCATGGCAGTTATGAATAGTAACGATGATAGTGCATCGCCTTGAAAAATATCTCTTTGCATCTTTGTTTCAGCTAAGTTTCTTCCTCCTGCTGTCAGTTCTGCTCTCCAGGGTTTTCATGGTTTTCGTGATAAATTTTATGACTTCATCTGATATTTTGTACATTTTGAGGCATTTTATTATCCAGCTTTGCGGAACTATATCATATGCCTTTTTGTAGTCAATCAAGGCCATAGCTAGATTTTCTGTCTGGTCTTGCTCTCATTTAAGATGTGTTGATCTATGTAAAGTAACTCTGCTGTGCGTCTGGATCGTTTGCAGCATCCTTTCTTTTCCTCGGGGACCAATCTGTGACTTGTTAGCGAATTACTATTATTATTATTATTATTTGTATTACTATTATTTTTATTATTATAACACTCTAAACTCATAATCGTTTAGTTTATTTTCACTATTGGTTATTGTCTTAGGAAAAGGAATCGGTGACCCAATTTCAAATCCTGGACGAAACTGTGATTCAGTTTTGTGCTAACACTGTAGGAAAAAGCATGAATACATCTCTTTTCCTCCTGGCAATGGGTTAATAGTATTGTAGACTTTATTCTTAAGCTATGTTTGGCAAACGGTTTGAAGAATGAAAAAACTGAATTCAAATCATTTGTGCTCAGCTAGAAAATAACTTGTGTTGCATCATGAGCGTTGCAGATGGGTTTAGTAAATATATAATCGATCATTTTGGTTACTGATATAAACAAGGACTAATGTTACATATTGATCCCGGCCAAGCTGTCAAAAGAAGAAATGCACCTGTGTAAATAACAGGTGCATCCGGTCGAACATATCAGGGTACGACCTTGACTGTCGAAGGGTTGAATTGAGTGCGAATTGTGACGCTCGCAGGAAGTAGGTGGAGGTCAGATTATTGTATAACCCCGGCAACAGGAAGTTCAGATCAGTTGGGGAGAAGATGCTGGAATGAGAACCATGTCCCAGCAGAGGCCCCCGGTTGAGCAGCCCATGAGAACGGGAAAGAAAGGCTGTGATAGCCAGAAGAGTTGGGGGGTCAATATGTTGAAGTCTTTGTTCGTTC
Organism: Sepioteuthis lessoniana; assembly: GCA_963585895.1. Classification (NCBI taxonomy): domain Eukaryota; kingdom Metazoa; phylum Mollusca; class Cephalopoda; order Myopsida; family Loliginidae; genus Sepioteuthis; species Sepioteuthis lessoniana. Next base: position 117,594,501 of record OY757904.1, on the reverse strand, counting down.
TCCAACTCCCGCTCACACACAACCCTTTCAATAAAGTGAGAGGTATATTTTTCTAAAGAACTGTGTCCGCTCGTTTTTATTGTGTTGACTATGTTTGCGTGTATAGTTTCATATGTATTATGTGGCTATACAACACCAACCGTCAGTTCGAATTTTCCTGCAAAAGGCACTCTGAACTTTCTTATAAAATCCAGGGTACCCAATAATGTAACACATATTTGTGATTCATTTATTTGCTGCTATGAATATATTCTGAGTCTATTGATTCAGTTAATTTTTGCCGAGGTTGTATTTCCAAATATTTTTGCAAGCTTTATATCGTATCCTATAGCGCTAAATCAAAAGTTGATTTGATTTCTCTCTGTCTTAAAAAACGAACCCTTTTAAATGAAAATGAAAATCGCCTAAGCAATAAAAAAAACCGTACAAAAGTCTTCTTAACTCCAGATCGCAGCTTCTTAGTTTTGCCTGTTGTTTGCACGTTGGCAAACATGTGGTGGTATGCTTGGCTGAAAAGTGCAGAAATAGACAATGGATGTATGACGCTAGAGTCAAGTAGGATTACCACAGCTAGGACAGGTTTTATGAGGGATTCTGCGCGATGGGTACTGAGTGGTTATAGTGTCCTCATCGGTTGATAGGTGTCACGAGACAGGAAAAAGTGAGCAGAAGCATAAAAGCTGATTTTTAATTCTGATCACTTTAAGCCTCGACAGTCGCAGAGGTAAATTTGCATGGGAGTTCGATCAAAGCAAAATTTGGAAAAGGGTCAAGTGGCAGCTTGATAGCCCTACAATATAACAAATGTACTATCCACAGACGGAAATGACTAACTTCGGTACTTCATTCGGTTTATACGTGCTACTCAAATTCCGAGAAATGCGCAAAATTCTTACTTGTAATACACACACACACACACACACACATATATATATATATATATATATATATATAAACACACGCACGCACACACATACACACACACACACACACACATATATATATATATATATATATATATATATATATATATCCTAAGATATTTTGCCAAACACACCTTATATATATATATGAGGTGTGTTTGAAAAGTAACGAGACCGGTGTTACAAATTATTTCAATTTCAAACAAATTACCTGGTTCCCTCTTCAAAGCTATCCCCTTTAGTCTAATGCACTTTACCATCTTTCTCTCTACGCTTCTATGCACTAATGGAAGGATTCTTCTGGGATGCCCCTCAGCTCTTTTAAATATGATTAGCAATTCGCACATCAAGAGCTCCGTTTATCTACAAGAAGATAAATACTATCCAAATAGAAAGCAAATTTTTATCCAGCCTCGGCATAGATTTATTTTACACCCATATTCCTTCACATGAATGCACCAAACAGTTTGAAAATCACCAAAAACGCATTACATTACTTTTACCTGTTAACATGATTTATAAAATTGGTACATTATTCATTAAAAATTGTTTTTTTCTATTTCAATATAATATTATTTTTTATAGATAGAAATTTGTTTTGTTGAAATTATTGGCCTATAAGGTAGAGTCTTCCCCAGTGGCTTGGAAACCGGAGTTCAGACCCAGGTAGAGTCATACCAAGGACTCAAAGATGGTCCTAGATATTTCCTTGCTTGTGGAGGTGCCCGTGATGTAATAGCTATCATCGTGGGAAATGGACACAGCGACACGAGTTCAAATCCTGGACGAGACCGACTGCATTTCACATAGCACTAATACCCTTGGAAAAGGTATGAATCCAATTATTCTCCCTCCAGCTATGGATAAATAGTAGGGCAGACTGGTTCTTCAGCCTTGGTGAGACAACTAGTCTAGGAGAAGGTAAACTTTGAATTCAAGCCTGTTAAACTCCGCTTAAAAATTGACCTTGTGTCATATCCTGCCCGAGTGGAGGGGTTGGTAGATATGGATATTTCTTTGCTTAACACTCAGCATTATATGTTACTGATCAAGGGTAAAGGGGAGCGATCGAAGGAAAGGAGTGGCGCCCTTCCTGACACCTCGGTGTAGTAACTATCGAAAAAGAAACTTCGGGTCGCCCTCGACTACAACAACTAATAAATAATAACAATAATAATAACAATAATAATCCTATTTACCTACCTCTCCGCTCGGGCAGGATATGACACATGGTCAATTTTTAAGCGGAGTTTAACAGGTTTGAATTCAGAGTTTTCCTTCTCCTAGACTAGTTGCCTCACCAAGGCTGAAGAACCTAGTCTGCCCTACTATTTACCCATAGCTGGAGGGAGAATTATTGGATTCATACCTTTCCCAATGTATTAGTGCTATGTGAAATGCAATCAGTCTCGTCCAGGATTTGAACTCGAGTCGTCGTGTCCATTTCCTACGACGATAACCATTTCACCACAGGCATAATAATAAAGAATAAATAATAATAATAATAAATGATAACAATAAATTAGAATTTAAAGTTTATCCTAAATTCCCTCATAAAAATGACCGTATAAATTTTACTCTCACTATAACGCCAAAATAAAGGGTAGAATAGTCAAACATTTTTGCCTTAAAGCTCTCAAGATTTTCACCCCATGTTTCTTAAATCATGAACTTGACTATAAAGAAAACTAATTCACACAACTATCTTGAATACTTTCGACAACGTGCTAAAATAAGAGGTTTTAGAATTCACAAACGTTTGGTTTTCCAAAAATATCTCATAACAATTTTTCCAATAATAATCTATTACAAAGATATATTATTTTACCCAATATTTAACCGTAAACATCAGCCAAAAAAACTTAGATAACCTTATCATCAAAACAGTTACAAATTCTTCAAAATGAATTAAGAATATAATTAATAAAAGCAATAACTATAATCACATCAAATCTGATGCAGGTATTTACTCAATCCAGTACATAGGATGTAATAGAATATGTGGGAAAAACTGCCTGACCAATCAAAAAACTAACTTACGCATATTAATGGGATATAAAAATTGAGAACGAAAAGAACGTGTTCGTCAAACATAATTTAGAAACTAATAACTTTAACTTAAAAGATTACGAAGTGATTGTTGAATGTAGTATTATATCTAATTATGATATTATTATAAAAAAGGACCCTGTGTTTTTTGTTTTGTTTTTTTCAACTTATCTTCTCATCTAATCAAATTTGTGTAATGAAGTTACCGGATAATTTATTCAAATTAGATTTTTGCTGTTGTTTCTTTTTTTATTTGTACTGACTTTTAATGGGTTTTTTTCAATAATTACCAACAGCAACACGACGAAGATTTTTAAAAAGTAAAAAATAATTAAATAAATAGATATTTTTCTTTAGAGCAGATAAGTTAAGTTTTTAAAATTAATTTCAAATGCCAATTACTTTACTTAGTTTTGAAACAGAATGCATGTTTCTTTTTCAATTTTTTATTTCATTTTTTTAATTGAATACAATTCAGAAGAAAAAAACATCACATATTAACAATGACCTAATGAAGGTTTGATATCAAAAAAATAGTTTAACGTTCGCAAATATTTCAACTATAAAAACATCTTCTTAATACCTTGTTTTTGTATATATATATATATATATATATATATATATATATATATATATATATATGTGTGTGTGTGTGTGTGTGTGTGTGTGTGTGTGTGTGTGTGTGTGTGTAAATAAGAATATTTTTATTATTTCATATATTTTGCCAAAAATATCGTTGAAATATTTTTATTGTGAACGAGTAGATGTATAGGAATACAATACGTTTAAAATATAGATAAAAATACATATAAATTTTTCAAGACTTGCATCTTTCTTCAGAGCAAACTATTTGGTGATAGAAGTTGAATTTGAATTTAATCTTGAACGGAAGTGCAATTAATACGTGAAACGCAATATTCATACAGAACGACGCCTGAACACTCATATTTGGAGACATTCTTTCAAAAATAAAAATAAGGAATAAGAAAGAAATCTAATATTTATCCTACCCACCGTATCCAGAAAAAGTTTAACTAGTTAAATCATTTTGGGGGGAATTTTAATTTTTGGTATATTTAATGAGAATGCGTTTTTTTTAAAGATCAAACCTGAGATGTGTGTATTTTGTTTGCAGATACATTTACTTTCAATAAGCGGCTGGAGAGGAAACTAGACGGAAATTACACAAGAATGTTGAGAGCAGTATTGAACAAGTCCTGGCGACAACACCCCACGAGACACCAACTATACGGACACTTGCCCCCCATCACAAAAACTATACAAGTTAGACGAACCAGACACGCAGGACACTGCTGGAGAAGCAAGGACGAGCTCATAAGCGATGTTCTCCTGTGGACCCCCACATATGGATGTGCAAAGGCAGGACGACCATCACGAACTTACATACAGCAACTATGTGAGGACACAGGATGTAACCCTGAAGACCTGCCGGAGGCGATGAATGATAGGGAGAAGTGGCGAGAGAGGGTCAGGGATATCCGTGCTGGCGGCACGACATGATGATGATGATATTATGAATTAAATGAAGAAACAAGAAGAATGAATTTAGCATTACATCTGTGTATGTGAGTGTATGTGTGTGTTTGTTTGCTTGTTTACAGAACACTACCCCCACCGGCATGATGTAACACAAGGTCGATTCTTAAGCAGAGTGTTGTGGTTTGAATTTAAAGTTTTCTTTTTACTATACTTGTTGCCTAACAAAGGCTAAGGAACCCCGTCTTCTCTACTATTTACCCTATAACTGGAAGTAGAAGACATGGATTCATACCTTTCCCAGGGTTGGTTCGTTGGGTTTGGTTTTATGGCACATCAACCATTGTAGGTTACTAAAACCAAATCCATTTTTATACATATAAACAGTTCTATTTCAAACAATTCAGTTTAGTATAAGTATAGGTATTTGTTTATACACTGTTAAATATAAAAATAGTTCTTATTCAAATAATTCAGCATAAGTACAGTTTAAATATCAAACACTTCTATTTGATCCATAGATAAGACTAAATTTGGTGCTACCATTCTGAGTCAGAGTGGACCAAGGAGCGATGAAAGTGAAGGAGTACTCCACATTCCCCAGAGCACCATTAGTAGAGCCTCATTATCAGATTATTTAATGTCACATCCAATACACTCATTCAAGGAGTCTTAACCCTTGCAGAGATGTAGTCCGCGTTTGCTGCAGCCCAAGCCGATTGGATCATCTCTCATTTTTAAAAGTAAAAACAGTTATATTTTCAATAACTTAATTTAGCATAAGTACAGTTTGTTTTGGTGTTTTTTTGTTTCACATAGTTAAATGTAAAACAGCTCTATTTCAAGCAATTCATTTTGGCATAAGTACATAAGTTTAGTTCTATTTAACCCATAGGACCCTATCAAGTGCTACCACTCCGGGCCAGAGTGGACCTGGGAGCGATGGCAATGAAGGGATTGTCTGTATTCAACAAAGCCCCCGCATAATTGGAGCTTCATCATCTGATAATTTACTGTCATATTCAAGACACTCTTTAGAGGGGTCTTACCTCTTTGCAGAGATGCAGTTGGTGTAATCTACAGCCCCAGCCGACTGCGCCACTTCACAAGGGTATTAATATGAAGTGAAACGCAAACAGACTTGTACAGAATTTGAACTCATATCACTAATTTCTTTTTATACAACGTCAACCGTTACACTATACACACTATCTGTGTCTGTGTGTGCGTAAATACACATTTTGTTTGGTTTGGTTTGGTTTGGTTTGTTGGGTTTTTTGGCATATCGACCTTTGTAGGTTTTTTAACGCCAAATCCATTTTTATGTAAATAACCAGTTCCATTTCAAACAATTCAGTTTTGCATGAGTACACAGTTTGTCAAAAACATTTCTATTTCAAACTATTCGAGCAGTTATATGTAACAATTCAGTTTAGTGAAAGTACAGTTTCAATGACAAAAACCGTTCAATTTCAAATAATTTAGTTTAGCATAAGCAGGCAGTTTAAATGTAAGTAGAGTTTGAACATCCTCCCGTACACCTCGGTGGAGTAGCTATTGAATAGGGAGCCTTCTGGTCGCCCTCGACTATGGTCGCCAACTTTACTACTTATAGTTTGATTGTGAAAAACAAATCTTTTCCTAGTTATTCAGTTCTAATTCAGCTAATTCAGTTTAGTACAAGTACAGATTTTGTTTACACAGTTACATGTCAAAACAGTTCCATGTCAAACAATTCAGTTTAGTGTAAATACAGTTTCAAAGTCAAAAATAGTTTTATTTGAAGTAATTCAGTTTAGCATAAGCGCGCAGTTTAAATGTAAGTACGGTTTAATTGTCAAAAACATTTCTATTTCAAGCTATTCAGTTTAATCAAACAATTTAGTTAAGCATAAGTACGCCATTAGTTCTATTTAACCCATAGATAGGGCCCTATCAGGTGCTACCACACTGGGCCAGAGTGGACCTGGGAGCAATGGCAAAGAATGGGTGTTCTGTATTTCCCAAAGCTCCAGCATTACTGGGGCCTCAACATCAGACTTTTTAGCGTCATATCTAGGACGCTCATTTGGGGCGGGGGAGTCTTACCCCTCTACAGAGGTGCAGTCAGTGTATTCCACACATTTTGAAATGAATTCATTAATTTGGCATATCTAAATATAAAGATTTAATCGTATTGCCAAACGCCATTCATGCATAGATATTTAAACTGTTTTTTTTTTTTTACAGCAAAGCAAAATCATCTATCTCTAAATATTCTTTTTTCTCACCTTTTTTTTTTTCTAAAATTCAGACCTTTTACGAAAAATATCACTTATACAACTTTGTGCCTCATCATTTTCGGCATTCAACTTTTTTAGCATTTTTACTTTTGTTATTTTATTACTCGTCAGTGTATATTGTCTTTATTGATTTTCGGCAAATAAATCAAAGGGTTTCAGATGAATATCTCTTTTAAAAATTGATCTTTATTTTATTAACTTATTTATTTTAGAAAAACATAGATAGATAGATAGATAGATGAGGTGAAAAGAGAGGAGAGTTTGGTTTATGGTATACACTTAGATAGAAACTGTCAATAATTAATTTCAAAAGCATTACCACTCCAAAACGTACATCTCATTGGCAAAATTTACTTTTACTGCTATTTGCAATAACATCAGGAAAACAAGAAACCTGTTAAAATATTAATTGACTAATAATTTCCAAACTAGAAATGCTTATTGACCCACCTCTTCCACCACGAGTAGGATATGATATAAGATCTTTTTCTAAGCCAAGCATAGCTGGTTTGAATTCGGAGTTTTCCTTCTCCTGGACTGGTTTCCACCCCAATGATAAAGTCCTTAGTTTTCCTTATTACCAAGCGAGCTTAACATAGCTCTAACCGTTCTTAGAAATGGAATCAGTGACTTGAGTTCAAATCATCCAATCAAATATTTGTGTCACATGACGTCTGCCGATAGAGGCGCTCAGAGCAGAGGACCTTATACCAACTGAATGATGCACTTAAAACTAAGACCAGCTTTCGAGCACGAAAATACCCTTCCGTAGATAAACTTGTGTTTTTGGTTGTTTTTTTTTTGGGGGGGGGGTATTTTTGTTTAGATTTTTTGTTAGGTTTTGAATTTTCAGATCTTTTATGATCCCCCAGAATTAAGAAAGTAATGACTCCAATTGATCTAAATCAGTAAACTCTGTAAAAGTTTTTTTGTCTCATTTTTTTTTCTTTCTTTAGTATATGTATTTTTTCTTCTTACCTCGGCGTGGCTAATCCGTGGAAGCCAACTCGGAATACGAAAATAAAGTAATTTACGTCCGTGTAATTTTTTATGTATATGTTGGAGAGGTGTCTTGTATTATGAGTGAAAGAGGCATTCAGAGTGGAGAGCCTAGTGCCAAACATGGACGAATGCCACCAACGAAACTTGGACCAGGCGGCAGACCTTGAGCACTGGTATGTGAGGTCAGTGAAGAGCAGATTCGTAACACGTAGACAGAGGTCACCCGAGTACAGATTCGAAGCACGTAGACAGGAAATTTACTAACGTACAAACTTAACAAGTCGTCAAAAATGATTTCACTTGACGCATTAAGTGACACGCTCTAAGTGACGCGCTGGAAAGCCTCATGAGAACTTCAAAGACGAGAAGAAAACATTGACCTTCTTTCTTCGGCGTCTCTCTGAACGGACACAGATTTCTTCGCTCACTGAGTTTTCAGGCAAAGCTATACGCTCGAAAATAATCTGCGAAAAATAAAAAATAAAAAAATGTATTGCATGTGTTGAGTTTTTTCTTCAAGAAAATAGAGGTGAATCATAAACCGATGAGTATACATTTGTTTAGGCAACCATATTTGAAGATGGAAAACTGAATTCAAACCAAACTTCACTCTTCTTAAAAATCGACCTTATTGGAAGTGTTTGATAGTTATATACTGAATGTGAAACTACGTCTTTATTTTAACGATTCGGTCTTTTTAGACTAGTTTTGACTATAGAGATCATGAGATAATTCTACTATTCATTCATATTTGATTATCAATATAAAGTCGTATATCAGGAAGTTCAGAAAATTCTAACGGATACCAGCAAGGACAATGTAACCGGCAAAATGAATTTGAGTTTTAGTAGGGTCTGGTTAAGTTGAATAAGCACCAATGTCTTTTAGAATGACCTGGGTCCATTTCTTTTCTCCTTAGCTATGAGGAGAGACGGTCGGTTTTACTGGGTCTTCTAACCTATATAGAATTCACTCTATGAGAAGAGCAAGGCGAAGACACTTTGGCCTTGTCTTCAAACTAGTAATAGTGCCAAATTACATCAGCCCTTACTGTCTCTTGAACAATGTTGCTGGCAAACAAAGTAGGTACTTGTTAGATAAGTAATAACCAGCCTTCCATAAAACCTAGGTCAACCTTGCGCCTAAATCAGGGATCAAATACGGAGTGTCCCGTAAAAAACGGATCAGTGTCCTTAATTCATGTAAAGGCAGTCTTACGTAAAAAAGAGTTGGTCGGAAAGAAAAAAAACACGATCCAATGCCCGTCAAAAAATTTAGTAAACATAGTACTGGCAAATTCATCTCGACCTGCTTCTGAAATTAGTAAGTAGACATTTGCCTTTAAAAATCTGTATTTCTGAAAAACAAAATTTAATTTGCAGCTATCCCATTCCACAATAAAATAATATGACACTTCCCAGGAAAATATGGAGTGAGAATTATTTAGATCTATTAATTCTGATATTGACTTCTAAAATTTCTACTAAATATAAACATGCATCCCTTATGTGCCCGTAGTATAACAGACGACATTGGTATGATGTTTCCATTGCATAAAACAAGTGTTGGTAACTCAATGAGAATCGAAATCACCTCCATCTAGTCGGTGCTACTTGGCATATGCCGACTGCATCCTCGGCATAGGAGTAATACTAAACCCCGCCAAAGAAAAGAGATATACTGAGCATGACACTCACCTACATTCGATGATTACATACCAGTTCCGGTGCGTTTGTGTGGAGTCCCAGCTTTATTGCCATAACTCCTAGATTCAGTATGATTCAGAATGATAGAACCATTTAGTGTCCATTCTATGGGTCAAATATTTGCTTGAAAATTATTTGTATCAGACATGAATACTTGAATTACGAATAGTACCTTGAAACTTTAGCTGTTTAAAAAGGATATTAATCTTTAGTCACCTGAAACTATTGTCATATAATTGCAGAAGGATTTTTTTTTATACCATCAATTTTCGTTTTGTATATCTTATCTTTCGGTTTAGTTAGGCTGAGAACCTTTCGGCTTAGTGCATGGGTTAGTTAGGTGCACACATTGAGTGCAGGTGTTCACGCGCGTGCGGGGAGGATGTGACAGTCACATAGGAAGATAGGAGATAGGACAGGGGATGTGAATGACATCATGCTCGGAAGCGGTGGGGATTTGAAAAAAAAGCAGTTAGTTGAGATTCGACATTAGAGGAAGGTAGTCGATTTTTGATCTCGGCGAGGCGAAACCAGTTGGGGTCTACGGGATACCCGCGCGTTGGTTGAGTCAGTGAGTTGAGAGCTGACGATGTACGAACAGTCAGCATAGAAAGAAATTGTGTGTCTCTCTCTCCTCATGTCGGAAAACCTTAAACTCAAAAAGGTAAATATAAGTTTCGTACCTGAACCAAGAAAATCGTCAAGTGTTTCGAGTATTTTCGGATTCCTATATGCGTATGAACATTCTATGAATATATGTCTATTTCACATATTCATATCTTGGTCGTATTTTTGGACCTATATATGGTACACTATATAACTTCTCGAAATACTTGAAACTATATAATTGTTAGAAATACTTGTTAGAAATACTTGAAACTAAATAAATTCTTGCTATATTTGAAACTATATAACAGCTTGAAATACTTGAAACTATATAAGTGACTAGCTTTCTAGCAAAATCAATATGTCAAATATTTAATATGCTTTACTTTGTCCATCGTAAAGATATGAATCCCTGTTTACTGGGGCTGCAGAATACGCCAACTGCATCTTTGCAGAGGAGTAAGACCCCTCCACTCAACGAGTTTCCTGCATATGACATGAAACTCCAGCTGATGATGAGGCTCCAGTTCTGGAGCTTTCGTGAATATTGAGTAACTCTTCATTGTCATTACTCCCAGGTCCACTCAGACCCGCAGTTGTAATACCTGATAGTGTCTCTTCTATGGATCAAGCAGAAATGTTTAACCATTTAGCTGTGTGCAAACAATTATTGTTATGATATTAAATTGCTAATGTAACATAGCAATACTTGAAACCATTTAACTGTGCGCAACTAAAACAATTAATGAAGCCATTAAACTATGTGCAAAGAAATGATTGAAGACTGGTTTAAAATGTTACAGACAAACTATTCGTTTACAAAACATATGTTTTTGGTTTGGTTTGGTTTGGTTTGGTTTTATGGCATATCAATCATTGCAGGTTATTTAATGTCAAATCCATTTTTATACTTATAAACAGTTATATTTCAAACAATTCAGTGAAGAATAAGAATAGTTTTCTGTTTACACTCAGTTAAATTTCAAACAATTCAGTCTAGCAACAGAAAGCAGTTTAAATATCAAAACAGTTCTACTTCAAACAATTCAGTTTATCCTAAGTACACAGTTTAGTTCTATTTGATCCATAGATTGAACTGTATCAGATTTTACCACTCCAAGACAAAGTGGACCTGGGAGCGATACCAATGAAGGGGTACCCGGTATTCTCCAAAGCTCCTGCATTACTGGAACCTCACCATCAGATTATTTAATGTCATATCTAGGACACTCGTTGGTGGGGTGTCTTACCCCTCTGCATAGAGGCAGTCCCAGCTGACTGGGCGACATATCTAATTGATATGTATGTATGTATGTATTAACATAACTTAGCACAAAATAACATATTAGGGTTGATATGCTATAAAACCCGATCAACCAACAAAAACAATATGGTTTGGTTGTTCCCAGTGAGGTTCAAATTCCCTACAAAATCAACAATTTTCCTAAGCATAGCAATATGTCAAATATATACAATGCTTTACTTAGTCCAGTAAGTAATAGTCTACGTGACTTCATGAGATGTTCAATAATTACTGTTTACTTCACCTAGCGCCTGGCCCAGTCGGCTGGGGCTGTAGAATACACTGACTGCACCTCTGCTGAGGGGTAAGACCCCCCAGCTAATGAGTGTCCTGGATATGACATTAAACAATCTGATGGTGAGGTTCCAGCAGTACTGGAGCTTTGGGGAATACGGAGTACCCCTTCATTGCCATTGCTCCCAGGTCCACTCTGGCCCAGAGTGGTAGCACATGATAGGGCCTCATCTATGATTAAATACAACTAACTGCATACTTATGCTAAACTGAATTGTTTGAGTAAACTGAATAACTTGAAATAGAAATGTTTTTTGACGATTCAATCGTTCTTACATTTAAACTACGTGCTTATGCTTAACTGAATTATTTGATGTAGATCTGTTTTTCGACATTAAAACCGTATTTACACTAAACTGAATTCTTATATATAACTGCTTGAATAGTTTGAAATAGAAATGTTTTTGACAATTAAACTGTGTACTTATGCTAAACTGAATTGTTTTAAATAGAACAGATTATTTACATAGAAATGGATTTGACGTTAAATAACCCACAAAAATGTTGATATGCTATAAAATTCACCAAACCAAACCAATCACCTAGCGCCAGAATACTGCTTCGAGAAACCCAAAACAGAAGTAACGGTTTGCAAGAATGAGGAATTGTAATTCCTTTACAAGATGTCAAAATATCTATTTAATTTTCCGAGGCTACCATTTTCAGTTACCCGGTTAGAATCGAACTCATTACAAGGGTAATAGTTTGAATGATAAATCATTATCCCATAGCAAGGGTGACATAGAATCTATCATTGATTGATTGATTTTAATAGCATATCAGCTAATCTCGTTTTATTTTATACCGAGAGGTAAGGAAATTACGTTCATTTTACATATATATTTAAATTTTTTCTATAGTTGTTTAAGACGTTTTTTGGACAAAGTTGTTTGATATCAAGTACCCCTAACTAATACAAATAATTTCCATATAACAGTATGGTTTTAAATCTCCCTAATACAAAGCATAGTAATTTATTTACTCACAAATATATGGTTTTAATAAACCTCTAAAGATGATAATACTTAGTAAATAATACAACTTTCATTTACTTATTCATTTATAAATGATTTAAAATTACTATAACATCAGGTATTCCGATCGACTACGAATAATTTTTAAACATACATATTTGATTATTGAGGTAGGACCCAAACAGGTACTCTCACTTTGTGTGGACATAGGAGTAATGGCAAAGAAGGAACGCCTCACATTTCCTACACCTTGCTATTAGATGTAGTTATTTGTGAGGGGTCTTACTTTTTAACAAGGGATATAGTTAGAGTATTCGACGACCCTCCAACAGGTTAAAAACATAATCAGAGTGGGAAAATACGAAATAAATAATATGAATAGACATAAGATAATGCAATCAATTTAGTTATTATCCATAAACAAATGGAGGTGCCCGTGGAGTAATGGTTATCGTCGTAGGAAATGGACACGGCGACACGAGTTCAAATCCTGGACGAGACTGACTGCATTTCACATAGCACTCATACCCTTGGGAAAGGTATGAATCCAATTATTCTCCCTCCAGCTATGGGTAAATAGTAGGGCAGACTAGGTTCTTCACCCTTGGCGAGGCAACTAGTCTAGGAGAAGGAAAACTCTGAATTTAAACCTGTTAAACTCCGCTTAAAAATTGACCTTGTGTCAAGACCCTCCAAAAGGTTAAGCGAGCGGAGGGGTTGGTAAATAGGATCATCCATATACAAATTCTCGGATATATTTGACTTTTAAAAAGCCTTATTTAAAAAGAATCAATGGAAATTTTTGATTACTCGCTAATGAGACAAAGTTTAGTTTGTTTTGTTTCCTTTGTTTTAATGGCACATCAACCTTCATGGATTGATTAATGCCAAATCTATCACTGTAGAAGAACGGTAGTGGTAATATTTAACTCATTAAGTTTCGAGTCATATTTACTTTTGAATGGTGTCTTACTTCTCTGCATGGAATACAGTCAGTGTATGATCAGCTTTGCTAACAAGGTGGACAAAACATTTACTAAATTTGCTTAGTATCGTGGTAAGCTACCGTTTTAAAGCCCCTGTTTAGATTCGAACTCTTTACAGAACCAACAGTTTTTGGATATGGCTTGCTAACCATGACATCTTTGTAAGGCACTCAATTCTTATCACAAGGTTAGGTCAAACGTATTGAAATATTTTGGTACGCGCAAGTTTACAGCCTGTATATTATTTGACTGAAGCAGTTCAAGCCGTAAGATGTACCGGGTATAAGCGGTAGTATCATTATAGTAAGTGGGGTGTCCTCGTGGCGTAATGGTTAAAGCGGAATCGTAGAAAGCGAGTTCGTATTCCAGTCAGGCTATTATGTTCACTTTCGGGCAAATACCCTTGGGAAAGGTATGAACCCCCTATGGGTTAAATAGTACCACTACTGTTCTTCTCGGAGAATGGCTTTGGCATTAAATAACCTACAAAGGTTGATATGCCATTAAACAAAGAAACCAAACCAAACCAAACCATGATAGTAAGTGAGCTGCTACGTTGTGCATTGTTTCACTATGCGTATGATTTGAAAGCCACACTGATGAACGTCCAACGCAGTCTGATTACGTAACTTATGATTTACGAGTTCATACTGGACCATAACGCCGCCGGAGCAACTAAAAACATTTGAAATGCGAAAGATGAAGGTATAGTTGATTACAGTACAATAATCACATGGTTCAAGAAATTTCACCGCGTGGTTAAAACGCTGGACTGCGGAATCGAAGTAAGCGATTTCGAACCCCAGTCGCGCTATTACGATCACTTTCGGACAAATACCCTTGGAAACGAACCCCCTTATCCTCCCAGCAATGGGTTAAATAGCGTCACTGCTGTTCTACTAGAAGGATGGCTTTGGCATTAAATAACCCACGAAGGTTGATATGACATTTAACAAAGAAAGAAAACTCCCCAGTTACAAGAACGTCTATGATGAGAACGTCTATGGTCAGATAGACATAAAACTGAGGATTCTGAGGCCGTGCAAATCCATTGAGTAGTACTCAGAGAGTATCAGGCGAGCTAGGCATCTTACAGTCAATTTGTAACGTTCACATCCTCGGTGAAAACATACGAAGGTGTCGAAATGTGCTGCACTTTTCCAAAATATTGCAAAACATTTGACTCACCTGAGTGTTATCAAATTCGGTTCGTTAGAAATAGGTGAATATTTTATTCCGATCATTTTAATTAGGTTATTTGGCTCTTTGTGCATACATCTTTTTTGCATAGAAATCTTCTTCTTCAGAAAAATTTTACAATCTTACAAAAGCAAATATTCCCCCTTGATGTATTTATCTTTATGTAAAAGAGAAACGCTAACATCAAATGTACAAAACTCATTTGAGTTGCAAACGGAATTTTCTTTATTCTGATACGAGAATTTTAGACTTTTTTCTTTCTTTTATTTTTCTTTTCTTTTCTTTTCTTTTTATTTTGTCTGCTGTATTCTTTTCTTACTTATCTTGTTTGATTCTACACTCAAGGCATAAAATATTGACAATACGAGCAATAATAGGAAATACAAACAAATATATTCACAGTATTTCTTTTTAAACTTTTTTTCACTAGCTTGTTTGTTTAAAAAAAAATTTTCTTTCTTTTTGCCTTTTACAGTTTTCCATTTCAGTCATTATCGGCTTTACGAAAAAATGTTATGAAATGATTTCGCTTTTAAAATTCTACAATAGCTGGCCAAATAAGTATTTGGTATTCAGTGAATTTTCAAAGTCATAGCAAAATTAGATGTTTTTCTTCCGATTACATTCAAAAAAGACGCGGAGAGAAAGAAAAAAAAAAAGAAGCAGGTAAAGAAACGAGGAAACATAATAAAAGATGTCGGAGAAAAATTGTTCTTTTGTTTTGTAAATTTATTGATCTGTGCAGCGAGAAGTTGTGCGGAGTTATTGTGGAAGGAGATTTACAGACGTTGTTCGGTGTTTGCTCCAGGCAACATACTAATTACACTGTGTATACACGCACAGCGAAAATAAATCAGAGGCCCAACAGTGATGTGGGAAAATACATCAAACATACAACCTTATCTTTCAACTCACTTTTCTTTACTTTATTTTTACCTTCAACTTCTCACAGCTTTCTCTTTGTTCACTTCTTTCCATCTTTCTCCCCTTCTTTCTTTCTTTTTTTTTTTCATTTATTTTATTTTCGAGTTTTGCTATTCCTATACGCCACAAGTCATTTCGTGTTCTCTAGCAACATTCATGAAGACACCATCATAAGTGCAACGCGCTAGTTTGATTTAAAAAAAAAAAAGGATAATAATAATGCAAGTACATACACAAGCTCACACGCACAAAAGTACATGCGCATGTGCACGCATGCGCAAAAGGACAACGTTTTCATTCTCGTTCAAACAAAACACGTTTAGAAAGCACACTATCCCATTTGCATACAAATTTTCAGCTTGCTTGCGTTCTAACAGAACTAGTCGCGCTCATAGACGTTCGGCTCTTTCAAACTCAAAAGAAACACAAAAGAATCGACTGCATTACTTTATTTACTGAAATGCATGTATCTCTAAGCACACATTCAATCGTCCTCACCTTGATTAAAAATAATAAACAAAAAAATCACAAGACTGATATTGTTATCATAAAAATTTATGTTCCTGTCGTGACACAGACGTTTCTGTTTTACAAAGTTGTTTCTTCTTCTTCTTCTTCTTCTTCTTCTTCTTCTTCTTCTTCTTCTTCTTCTTCTTCTTCTTCGTCTTCTTCTTCTTCTAAATTACAACATACAGAAAACCCAAAACAAACGATCAACTTGATTCCTTAGCCATATAGAACACCAATAAGTTTCTGACAATAGTTTCTCAAACATAACCACTTCATTATAAAACTGGATTAAGCATCGATATTCACAGTTTTAGATACATTTACATCATCTTTAATTGATTAATATTTCCTCTTAAATTTTATAATGTTAACTATGATTTTCTTTAAGTCTACGGTTAAAAGCCGGGTAAGGGTAACCCAAAGCCAAACATTTTAGACCTTATTTTTCCGTTGCAGGCATCAATGGGGAACGAAAAGTTTTCTTGGTAAACTTTTGGCTTGTTCATCAAAAGACTTATCTCCTGCCCAATGATAGATGCATCGGAAACATTTGGTTTAAAAAGTTCAACTTCGGGTTACCTTAGTCGCGACTTTATTCTGGATTATTCCGAATGTTCTCGCTAAAAGGTTTGTCAGAAATATGCGTAATTTCACTGTGAAAAGATTTAATTGAAGAGATGAGCAGGATTATACAGGGTGGCTCCCAAAAGACATTTTAAAAAGCCGTAATTTTCTTGTTTTTTAATCTAAATCTTTGTATTAGTTATCAGTTATTATAAGTAATCTTAGGAAATGGGGAAAAAAGTTATATTGTGAAAGAATAAACTAAAATAATTGAATTTTACTATTCAACTGAAAGATCTACAATTTCAACGGAAAGAAAATGCTGTGTCAGCCATTTTAATGTACAGAATCATTCAAGTACAAACATGATGAAAAGTTTAATGTACAAATTTAGAACTTGTTGCTCAGTGACAGACCATCTACAAAGCGGTAATTGCAAAAGTTTTTGAACAGAGGCAGCAACGAAAGCTGTTTGTTTTTGGTTTTGTTTGTCGGTTGTTGTTGGGGGTTTTTTGCCTTTTTTTTTATTTATTTATTTATTTATTTTCTTTTTACTGATTCAGTCTTTTATGCACCATCCTGTTTTACCATTTGGACCTTCAGAAATTAAATGTATGCACATATAAGGATTAGTTTTATTAAGGTTCTTTTGCCAGAATAGTTAAAATCCTGTTAAAAACGTTTATCGCTTCATGCATATTTAATAGAATTTCTGTATGATTTGAATCGGTGAATGTGAAAAGATATTTAAGTTTATCGTTTATGCTGTCATCTTTCTGTAGCTTAGAGATTAACGTGCTTGACTGCGACATCGCAGTAAGCGAGTTCGAATTGCACACTTGCTATTACGTTCACTTTCTGTTTACAGCCATTGGTAAAGCTATAACCCCCTCATCCTGTTGTGTTATTCTGCATAGATGGCTTTTACATAAAATAACCTACGAATTAAACAAAGAAACCAAACCGTTCCGCCTGGGAATATGACTCCTTGAACAACAGATGTCACTGGCCTGTCAGTGGGTCTAAGAACACACTGACAGTATCCCCACAAATGGTTATGTATCTTGGGGTGAAGCCCCACTTCTAGAGATCTGAGGAGTATAGTATATTCCTTCATTGCCATCATATACCAGCCGACACTGATCTCGAGTTGTAGTACCAGTTAGCATCTCATCTTTGAGCCAAATAGGTCTGTTTGCAAATTATTGCTTTGTCGGTTTGACATGGCGTAAAAATCAGTCAGTCAATCTATCAACATACTTTGGCTGTAATTTTTCTTTCCTTTTTACGGTTTGTTGGTTGGTTGGTGGTTTGGGTTTAATGGCATATCAACCTTTGTAGGTTATTCAATGCCAAATCCATTTTTAAACAAATAATCAGTTCTATTTCAAACAATTGTTTAGCATGTGTACACAGTATAATTGTTAAAACATTTCTATTTCAAGCTACTCAGTTTAGTCAAACATTTCTAATTCAGCTAATTCAGTTTAGTATAAGTATAGATTTTCTTTACCTACCGTTAAATGTCAAAACAGTTCTATATCAAACAATTCAGTTTAGCGTAATTACAGTTTCAATGTCAAAAACAGTTACATTTCAAATAACTCAGTTTAGCATAAGTACGCAGTTTAAATGTAAGTACATAGTTTAATTGTCAAAAATATTTCTATTTCAAGCTATTCAGTTTAGTCAAACAGTTCTAATTCAAACAATTCAGTTTAGCATAAGGATGCAGCTTAGTTCTATTTGCCCCATAGATAGGGCTTTATCAGGTGCTACCATTCCGGGCCAGTGTGGACCTGAGAGCAATGGCAATGAAGGGGTGCTCCAGCATTACTGGAACGTCACCATCACATTGTTTAGTATCATAACAGGACATTCGTTGAAGGGGTCTCACCTCACTGCAGAGGTACAATTGGTGTATTCTGCAACCCCAGCCGACCGGGCAACCTTTCTACGGGAAGGTCTGATCATATGTTGTTAGTATGACAGGTACCCAGGAATTAAGTAAATACTTATTACTATTATTAGTTTGATTTCTGATTTCTTTGTTTAATGGCATATCAAAATTCGTGGATTATTTAAGGCCAAATTCATCCTTTAAGAACAACATTGACACTATTCAACTCATAATTGGGGGTATAAGTGTTTTCATACCTTTTGCAAGGTTTTTAGTCCGAAAGTGAATATAATAGCACGACCGGTGTTCGAACCCTCTAACTACGATGTTACAGTCGAGCAAGTAAATCATTATGCCTCAAGGAATCCACTAGTATTATTTGCTGTCTAGAAACAAATGGCCAGAATCCACTAAAAATGAAATAGTCTAAAATTTAGGGAATGTTTGTGATACTGAGATTAGTTTTTAAATGAATGTTAAAATAATTGGCAATCTATGCTTTCCCCCTATCAAAAAACTTTGCTCTTGATGCTGATCAGATGTAGCTGACAGCCATCTTTATGGATGACGAATGCAATGTGTCTTAACATCTTACTTTTAATAAAAAGATGCAAGCTATTTTTTTTGTAATTCACTAAATGTTCCTCCGTTCTTCTAAGACTCAGCCATTTTTAACCAGATTTCAACCAAAATTTCAGAAATTATTTGTTCTCAGAGCATAACATTTTTTTTTTTCAGTAAAATTTGCAGTGTTTTTTAACAAATGGAAATGCTTTCTTTTCTGATTTTCAAATCAATTCCATTATAAAACCATGAGCAATATACAAGGGTAATTCAATGAATAAGGGGAATTTTTTGGAAAAAAGCCAAATATTTTTCTATAAATGTAAATTCTCTGCCATTTTTGGAATTGCTTTATAGCAAAAACCATTTAAATCTCGCAAAAATATTTGTTTTGAGGCAATCTATAATGGAAACAAATCAAACAGATTGTGTAAGACTTGAACAGATATCTATCATTAATCTTTTGATGGTTGAGAAGTATAAACTATGTGAAATGTACATAAGAATGACACACGTGCTCGGGGAAGCATGTTTGAGTAAAATAAAATGTTCACAAATGGGACAATCATGGATTTGCCACTGTGAGTTTGAGTCGAAAAGACAGTCCATAGAGTAGAAGCATCTTAACTCTCCGGCAATGGAAAAGTTTTTGGCTCAGAAGGTAATACTAACAGACTTCTGGGACATGAAATGATCCATCTCTGTTGATTTCCTTAAAAGGGGGGCAACTGTAAACAATGCTTTCTATTGACAACTCCTTTGGCAATATTTCTCCTTTTTATCTAATAACCCTCATCTTTACGTGACCTGTCAAATTAACGTCATTCTAAATTTAAACTTTGCATTAATTAAAATATCAGAAATTCTAAAGGTCATCGAAATGATTTTACTTGGCCGAATTTATTTAATTCTTTAATCTCCTCGTCCCCTACCAAATAAAATTACAAAAGTTAACACCACGTCTGACATAACAGTACTACATAGACAGTCATACCGTCATGGAACCCGTTGAGACCCTGCCATGGTAAAAGTTGATGAACGCAAGAGACAATATTTAACTACTCGAAGTCTTATCTACAGATACCATTTGTCGGTGGTCGCCGGGAAAAAGAAAGAGAATATAGCAACTGAGACGACCGCGTTAGCTACACAAAGAGAAGCAACATATCCTGATGAGAAAAAAAGAGCAAACACAAACCTTGAATTTTTTGCCCGTTTTTCTGTTCGCTGAGTCACGTCAATTCTAAAGCCCCCTTTGGAGTGCACCCACTAAAAAATGGTCTCCTAAACTTTGGCCTCCTCACATCTTCGCGGCTCGTGTTCAACTGTATGTCTTTTACCCAGTCGGCTGGGGCTGTAGAATACACCGACTGCTTCTCTGCAGAGGTGTAAGAACCCCCTCCCAACGAGTGTCCGGGATATGGCACTAAACAATTGGATGGTGAGGTTCCAGTAAGGCTGGAGCTTTGGAGAATGCAGAGTACCCCTTTATTGCCATCGCTCCCAGGTCCACTTTGGCTCGATAAATAGAACTAAACCATACTTCCTTCACTATACTGAATTTTGCATTTAAACGTCGTATTTATGCTAAACTGAATTGATTAAAATAGATCTATTTTGACATTTAACTGTGTGCAAACAAAATCAGTACTCATACTAAACTGAATTAGCTGAAGTAGAACTGCTTGGATAAGCCGAATAGCTTGAAATAGAATTTTTTTCCACAGTTAAACTGTATTTACATTTAAACTGAATACTTATCCTAAATTGAATGGTTTGAAATAGAACTATTTTTATAAAAATGGATTTGGTTTTAAATAACCTACGAAGGCTGATATACCATAAATCCAACCAACCAACCAACCAACCGATCTCATAAGGTCTCGCAATCAACTCCTAAAAACGAGGTGTCGCCTCCCTTCCACCTGTTCTTGGCGGGAGGAACATCCGCCTTCTATGTCTCTGCACATATGTACAAGAATTTTGGGGGGGCCTCCAGTTTTCCCTAGTCATTTTTAACTACAGCAAAGAGCATTGGCTTGACTGTTCAGAGACTGTCTGCTTTTTTTTCTTCAATTTCACTTTTCTATGAGTTGTTCAATTACGTTACACACGATTCACAATTAAATGCCTGACATCCCTGTATATTCATGTCTTTTGAACAATACAGTTTTTAGATGAAAATACAATACAGATTTTAGATGAGACATCTGAATACACTCTGCATCCCTGCACGCTGGGTTGGTAAAAAAAAATACCGGCAGAGTTAACCCACTTTTTAACATAATCACGTTGTCTGAAAAATGTTGCCGGCGTAGTCCATCTTTTATCGACCCGATTACCCCATATTTGCTGATCACGGTACTCGTCATTTGTTGTAAGAAAAATTTTGCTGCATAATCCATTTTTCATCTGCCCGATTTTCGCAGATAAGCTGATGACTGTAGTCTTCCTTTCCCGGGTTTTAACTGCCGTGTGGATCGTAGCTCATTACTCATATCACTGTCACCACTGCTCAAACGCATTTCATGCTACTTAACTAGGTTCATGCCCATTGTGTTGTTTCTGCAAACATTCAACAAGTATTGATGAATTCCAATGGGTAAGATTTTGCGATATAGAGGAAATCAGCAACACGCTTTTGTTTTCATGTCTGACATTTTTTTCTAAACTGCCATTCACCTGCTATATGTAAACAAGTTAATGGATTATGGGTTATTATCTGGAAGTCTAATCCTCTACTGTCTTACCATCAGCATTCCTTTGAAAACATGATAAAATTAAGAGGTACTACATTTGGAGCGATTCACTTACGAGTGTGATACGCCGGATCTTGTTTATCGTTGATTGCAATGCATAGCCAATAATAGCGATTATGTAAACTAATACCCTTGGGAAAGGTATGAATCCAATTATTCTCCCTCCAGCTATGGGTAAATAGTCGGGCAGACTAGGTTCTTCAGCCTTGGCGAGGCAACTAGTCTAGGAGAAGGAAAACTCTGAATTCAAACCTGTTAAACTCCGCTTAAAAATTGACCTTGTGTCAAGACCCCCCAACAGGTTAAGCGAGCGGAGGGGTTGGTAAATGGACACGGCGACACGAGTTCAAATCCTGGACGAGACTGATTGCATTTCACATAGCACTCATACCCTTGGGAAAGGTATGAATCCAATTATTCTCCCTCCAGCTATGGGTAAATAGTAGGGCAGACTAGGTTCTTCACCCTTGGCGAGGCAACTAGTCTAGGAGAAGGAAAACTCTGAATTCAAACCTGTTAAACTCCGCTTAAAAAATTGACCTTGTGTCATATCCTGCCGGAGCGGAGGGGTTGGGTAAATATGATAATAGCGATTATGTTGGATAATTTTTTGGTTGTGTGCGCACGCACGCGCGTGTATGTGTTTAGCTAAAGACATGCTCTTCCAACGATGTTTTTGTGCTCCCTGTATCTGCAGCATTTTCTGTTAAATTTCTTTCTGTACTACATACCAATGAAATTTCAGATGCACCGTTACCACCATTCATGACCCCCACCCAAAACACAAACAGTTTCTTCTACCACAAATTTTTATTCATTTATTTTCTTCGTAATGAGAACCTTAATTAAATTCCTAAGTTTTTCTTCGCTAATTTAACGTCATCAACAGTTTTAAGACTTGTCTAATTGTATTTCTGTTCGGTTTCTCATTGCACATATACGTAAATACGTTCAGAGTACGGATTCTATTTCTAATCACTTAGTATTCATAATTAAGCTACTCAATTTCATCGTCTCCGATCTGTTGTTGCCATTTACTAAGCCTTTGCTTATTTTGACACAAGACTAGAAAAAGAGTTATGCTACTGAGAATCAAATTCACTAACAATGGTTTGCTAGCTTAGCTGGTTAATTATTAAACCACGTAGGGAGCCTACCTACAAACTGAGGTGCGTTTAGTCTAACGGTTATCGTTGTTGGAAATGGAAACGGCGGTCCTAGTTAAAATCCTGTACGATGCTGTGTTTTACTTCGTGCTTATGAACTTTGAAAAACATGGATCTATCTCTTCTGACACCATCTATGGGTAAATAACAGTGCAGATTTGAACTTAGTCCGAGAACCAGAATAGGAAAATCAAAACTCTGAATATTAGATATATGTGATTTGAAAAGGCCTTTTGTGGATACAGAGATAAATGATCAAACAGTTCTATTTCTAACAATTCCTTTTTACTTGTCATTTGCTGGCACACAGTTTAAATGTCAAACATTTCTCAGTCGGCTGGGGCTGCAGAATTCACCGACTGCATATCTGCAGAGGGGTAGGACTCCCACAATGAGCATCCTTAATTAAGCACTAAACAATCAGATGGTGAGGTTCCAGTAATACTGGAGTTTGGGGGAATGTGGAGTACCCCTTCATTGCCATCGCTCCTAGGTCCACTGTGGCCCAGAGTGGTAGCACCTGATAAGGGTCCTATCTATGGGGCAATTAGAACTAAACTGTGTACTTATGCTACACTGAATTGCTTGAAATAGAAATGTTTTCATATTTAAACAACGTACTCATGCTAAACTGAATTGTTTGAAATGGAACTTTTTTTGTATGCTTAATTGAATTGTTTGAAATAGAACTGTTTAGGCATTTAACTGTGTGTAAACAAAAACTATGCTATTACTAAACTAAATTGTTTGAATTAGAACTGTTTGACTAAATTGAATAGTTTGAAATAGAAATGTTTTTGACAAACTGTGTAATTATGCAAAACTGAATTGTTTGAACTATTCATTTAAAAAAAAAGATTCGGTATTAAATAACCTACAAAAGTTGATATGCCATAAAATCCAAACAAACAAATGTCAAACATTTCTGTTTGACACAGAGTGGACCTGGGAACATTATTGGAGCCTCACCATCACATTGTTTAATGTCATATCAAGGATAGTCTTTCGAAGTGGGTGGGGGACTAACTCCTCAGCAGATATGCAGTTGGTATATTTTACAGCCCCTAAGCTTATAGTCTGATAAATATGATATGCACCTGAATGTTGACACTGTTGCAAAAAAAACGGTTACACATTCTTAAATATCCTTTACTGTGAGTATCTTTCAAGGAGAAATGCAGACATTTTTTTCAAAGAATCCACAAACACATCATGTCATCGAGCTTCCTAAATATATCACTCAATCTCTTCAGTATGTCCAGCTTCTAGTCTATACAGTGTTATTCAACAATCACTCTGCTTATCTATTATATTCTTTTCTCTTATTGTTTGTTATCCCATTTACTTGCTTTGTTTATTTTTGTTTTTCTTCACGCCACGACTCACTAATCAATCTGAGTGTGAAAAAGATTAAACTGCAAGAAATAATTAAAGAACTTGGAAGAAATCGTTGTTGAATCTAAGATAATTCTTTGTTCACTTAAAACATTAATGATGCAGCACCTAAGAAGCTGAAAATTGTCTTTTAATAGAACGGAGGTTTTGCGAAAATACTTTAAATGTTTTCTTTTTTTTTTCTTTTCTTTTTTTTTTCTTTTTTTTTTTTTTTTTTTGCTCTAGGATTTCTAAATCACCGTTACAGCTTAAATTAGTGTTCTACATGAATGAGTCAAAAGTTTTGCAATACTTTGGTTCCGTGGGGAACAATTTGACTGTTTCAGATGTTTTGCCGAGATCGTGATCTTGACAAACCTCTCTGGACTGTAAGATGTAAAGTTCGCCTGATATACTCGGAGTATAATCGCTAAATTTGCCTCAATGGCTCTGAGTGCGGCCCCGAACTCCATTGTTTTAGGCTTATCTGACTTTACCCGAACGTCGAGGTTTTTAAAATTAGTGCGAAAATTTCTTCAACCATCTTGTTACAGTACTATGATCAACTGCAGTTTCACCTTTTGCACACAAAAGGTTTTTGATTTCTTCTGAGGCGTTATGGCCTAGTTGAAATTCTTAAAGCATATGTTCCTGGATTAGTCTGCGTTGCACGTTTATCTGTTTGACTTTCAATTATCTCATGGAGTGAAGCAATGCCTGTCAGCGCACCAACTACCACAAAACTAATAAACCACACTAGGTAGCTTGTACGGCTTGAATCTCTTCAGTCATGTAATATATGCGCCACAAACTAGCACGTACTACTAAAAGTATTGCGAAACTTTTGACTTGCTTTGATATTATTATAAGTTATTGACTAGCCTTTTTTTCGTTTCCATTTTAGTTGCTTTTTATCACAGTTATTCACACAGTTAGTGCACAGTAACATGACAACAATGGAGAAATGAAAATAAGAAGAAGTGCTCGACTTGACCCGTATTTCTCGGGTTTTCGTTGTTCAGTTCTATTATAGTAATCCTTATTATCATCATCTTAAAAGTGTGTAAACAGCACAGATTCGCTTGACTCTATCTCATCATCTGCTCCTATCGGCAATCAGTCATAGTAAGTTCTGTAGACGACATCCAGTGTCCGCGCAAAACTTATGTAAGTTTTTGCTGGTCCACCGGCTATGGTGTATCCATACGAGAACATCTCATAAATTTGTTCTTACTTCCCTAGCTGTACCCATCATGACTAATTTATCTAAGATAGTTTTATGATGGGTGGCAAGTGGCCGTAAAACAGTAAACAGCTTCCTTGTGTAGTTCCCGTCCAGCTTTTTCTCCATGCGTTTGGTTCAAATCCAAGTTATGCAACCATAAAGGAGTACTGGCACAGCTAAAGTTTGTAAGATTACACTTTCCTCTTTACTCCTCAGTCATTTCGAAACTAATAAACCGCTGCATGTGATTTAAATGCTAGCGAGGTTGATCTTATTATCCTGAAAATGAAGAGATGTGTGTAAATGGACACGGCGACACGAGTTCAAATCCTGGACGAGACTGATTGCATTTCACATAGCACTAATAGCCTTGGGAAAGGTATGAACCCAATTATTCTCTCTCCAGCTATGGGTAAATAGTAGGACAGACTGTTTTCTTCAGCCTTGGAAAAGGAAAACTCTAAATTCAAACCTGTTAAACTCCGCTTAAAAATTGACTTTGTGTCATATCCTGCCCGAGCGGAGGGGTTTTAAATAGGATATGCCATAAAACCAAACCAAACCAAAGTAAGCTAGAAAAACATAACCTAAAATTGGGAGTCGACTTATACGCCCAGAATAAAACGTAAACATTAAAACCTGTTGTGTATGTATTTACCCAACCCCTCAGTTAAACAGGATCTGACACAAGAACAATTTTTAAGTAGAGTTTGCCTTCTCTTAGATTGGTTGCCCAGCCAAGGCTAAAGAATTCAATCTGCCCTACTATTTACCCATAGCTGGAGGGAGAATAATTGGGTTCATACTTTTTCCAAGGGTATTAGTGCAATGTTAAATGCAATCAGCCTCGTCCAAGTTTGAATTCGTGTCGCCGTGTCCATCTCCAACGGCGATAACTATTACACCACGGGCACTTCAAATCATATTGTGTAAGGGATGTTATTAGCGCATGTAATGATTGACAGCAGGTTTGCTCCTGCCATGGAAATTACAAAAATGCGTTCTACACCCAATTGATAAATACGTTAAATTCATTGTCTATATTCTGAGTAATTCATTCTTAACCCTCCCAAATATCCCTGATGGAGGGACCTTAAATACGCTGACTGTATCCCCTCCAGAAGACTAAGAACCCCTGAAAAAAAGAGAGGGGTCCTGGATATGAGACTAGAACTTTGATATGTAAAATCCAGATCTGGGGTTTTGGGTAATGTGAGTCACTCTTCACTGCAATAATTCCAGGCTCATCTCAGACTCGGAGTGGTCGTACCTGTTAGGATCCTATCGAAGTCTCAAATAGATCTGTTTATAATTCTCGGTAGGACTGTGTATAAAAAAACTCTAAAGAAACTGCTGCGCAAGAAAGTAGATTTGAACAAAGAACACGATTTTTTAACATTTAGGCATTAAATAACCCCAGTTTGGTTGATATATCATTAAAATGAATAAATAGACTATAAGAATAAATAAATGAATAATCAATGAATAAAACAGCAGATCACGCATAAAAGAGTACAGTTAGAATGATTATAGATACGATGATTTATTGAAACAGTTAAAGAATGATCATTTATAAAGTCAGTGGAAATATTGCGAAGTATGATGCGGATTTTAGGAGAACTAATGTTACTTAATTTCTAACGATGTCATTAAAAAATAATAAAGTACATGAACGTTTTAAAATGCCAGTGAAATCGGATGACCCAATCAAAAGATACTATTTCTTTTTTAGTCGAAAGATTTCAATTAAATCTTTGAAATTTCAGACGTTTTAAGTGAAATAGACAGGAATATGATAATTGAAGTGGAAAATTATAGGAAATGAATATTAAGAAAATCGGTATTGAAAGGAAATAAATGACGCTGTTGATAATTTTATGGAGATATTTCCATTGTTCTTGCAACATTACCTGTTAGAAGTTTCCAGGATTGAATGTTAAAGGGGAGCAATTATTATATTTCCAGCTTGGCTCAAGCTAATGAGTTACGGCACATAGTTATTCGGCACCTTGCAAAGTTAGTAAAATTAAGTGAATCAGGTCAAGAGTTAATAAATCTAGAGGTATATATATATATATATATATATATATATATATATATATATATATATATATATATATACAAACTGAAGTTATATATATATATATATATATATATATATATATATATATATATATATATAACTTCAATTTGTTTTTTAAAAAAGCAATTAAAAAGTGGTCAACTCTTAAAATGATAACAAATAGATTTCGGATCATTATAATAAAAATCAATCGAACGATTTGGGGTGATTTTTGCGATTGATTTAGCATGAAATAACCATTTTCTTTTTTTAGTATACGTATATATTTAACTTATTCTTAATCGATGTCGGTTTTTTCATAATCTTTTCAAATCAGGAAATTTTCTGTTCATAAAGTTTAAAATGAAGTTTTTAAAACTTTCTTGATAAATATTCAGTGACTAAATTTTTAACTGAAGTGTTGATTTACATTTTTATCTTCACATATTGTGGAATGGAATTAAAGATTAAAATTTTGTTATACTCACTTAAAGGATTTCAAGTTTTGCTATTTAACAATAACAATTCTATTCAATATTAATTATTTGCTTGCACACAAATGGTTCTAAATATTACTTACCTTATTAACACTATTTATAAAATATTCCGATCTAATATAAAAATTTGCACACTGTTGTATGACTTCAAATCATAAAAATATTGACAATCCTTAGCAAATGATTAAGCAGTTGTATTTGAACTATAAATAGGATCTTAACAGCTACTATTCCTCTACTTCAATTTGGTTTGGTTTTATCGCAAATCAACCATTGTAGGTTACTTAATGCCAAATCTATTTTTATACATACGGGGATCAGTAAATAAGTTTCCGGACTTTTTTCGTATGGGCACTTTTATTGATAGTACACACATGAAACTCTAGTCCCATTCGAAGTAATCTCCTCCGGCAGCAATGCACTTGTACCGATCCAATAACTTCTGGAAGGCCCCATGGAAGTCCTCTTGTGTGAGCGTTTCAATGACCTTCGTCACAGCCTCTTTCTTCTCCTCAATTGTCTCATAACGACAGCCTCTGAGCTTAGGGAATTAGCAGATGTCACAGGGAGCAAGGTTTGGACTATAGGGAGTCTGAAGAACTGTCTTGATACCCATCTTGGTCAAATAGTCTGTGACAAGGATGGAGTTGTGGACTGGTGTATTGTCCTGGTAGAAATGCCACTGACCCGATTTGAAGAATGCTGGCCTCTTCCGATGGAATCTCTTCCTGAACTCCCTTTAAACCTCAACATAGTAACCCTAACCCTAACCCTTTGGCCAATCAACTCTGCTGTATTGACTTCCTTACTCCTCCCACACCTCTCATCATCCCTCACAGACTGCTTGCCTTCCTTGAATCTCTTATGCCACTCAAAAACTGATGCCCGATTCATGCAAGATGCTCCAAAAGCAGTCTGAAGCATTCCATACGTTTTTGTTGCATTTTTCCCAAGTTTAAAACAGAATTTTATTGCATATCGTTCTTCTAAAGTGTCCTCACGTCAAGATTTCATTTTTGAAATTCAGCAGCTGTGACAATCAGGCTTTAATAATTCCAATTCATGCTGTAGCTGTTCATTTGAACCTGAAATCATAAACATTGGTCTGTTATCTCATAAGATGTATAGCAATAATATAGTGACTTTTCAAGAGTCTACGACAATTTTAAAGCCTGTACAAAAAAGTCTGGAAACTTATTGAATGCACCACGTATAAACAATTCTATTTTGTTTACACAGAGCTAAATTTAAAACAGTTCTATTTCAAACAATTCAGTTTAGCATAAGTACACAGTTTAAATGTACACAGTTTAAATGTCAAAACACTTCTATTTCAAACAAATCAGTTTAGCATAAACACTCAGTTTAGTTCTACTTGACCCATAAATAGCAATCTATCAGGTGCTACAACTCCGGCCCAGAATGGGCCTGCGAGCGATGAAATAAAGGGGTACCCCGCATTCCCTAAAGCTCTAGCATTACAGGAACCTCACCATTAAATTGTTTAGTGTCATATCCTGGACACACGTTGGGAGGGTCTTATCCCTCTGCAAAGGTGCAGTCGGTGTATTCTACAGCCCCAGCCCTCTGGGCCGTTCTAATTCAGAGTGAAGCTGAGAATAATAATAATGTCGGTATACTCCCAAAAAGTTGTAGATCTGAATACAGACTTAAATTTATTGAACGCCTAAGGAAAAACATTCTGAATGATGTTTAAATTTTAATTTTATTGAAAAATCCTGTGTTCCATTTGTAAAAAGAAAGGTTGGAGAAAATTCCGATATAAAGTTTCTTGAGGAAACAATAAAAATTGGGGGATATCTTATTTTTTTTTTAAATTCTTCACACGGAGTGAAGATCACATAGGAAAATTTTCCCACGTAAAAGAAATTATTTTTTAATGCCAAAAATTAAGTAATTATTGAACTTTAAGAAAACTTTTTTATAAGAAGACAACTTTTTTTTTACAAATTTCAGTTGAATGGCTGATTTTATTTATAAAATAGTGCATGAACGTTGACATTTAACCCCTTTAGCCCATTACATAGGTATAACAGTAGATCTATAATTTTCCCCGCTCACCAAACACCGGTCTACCGGTAAGGATACGATGCCCAAACGGCAAGGATATATTTAGGCTCAGGAAATCAGGGCTCAAAGGAGACACATCACCAAACGTCTATTGAGTAAAATTTTATCGAAATTTCTTTGTTTCATCATTCTTGTTTTATATGAAGTCATTTTTCCTCCAAGAAACGCCGAATATAATTTACCGTAAGTATTATAGTCGGATTAAAATCGATGATATTATATACAGAACTGAACGTGCACCGATTCCTCAAAAAGAAATGTACTACCAAACTTCATACTGCACTCAGGTAAAAAATGGTACCTTTTCCCTGGGTATTTTGATTTGATTTTCTATCAGTATATATATATATATCTTCAGTGTAAAGGCTATAAGTGGAGACGACCCAGGCCATTAATAATCTCCTGGAGAGGTCTATGAAGTCTGAAACACGTGTAGAGCACAAATATATGAAGCAAAAATCTAATATACCGGGATGTACCCTCGTGGTGAAGTGTTTAAAGCGACGGACTGCGGAATCGTAGTAAGCGAGTCTGAACTCCAGATACGCTATTACGTTCACTTTCAGACAAATGCCCTTGAGAAAGGTATGAACCCTCTTATCCTCCAAGCTATGGGTTAAATAGTACCTACTGCTGTTCTCCTTGAATGATGTCTTTGGCATTATATAATTTACTAGATCTGACAGGCCATCAAACCAAACCAAACCTAAAATATCAAATTCAAATGCATTGATAACCTACATATATATATATATAGTTTCCATTGTTTTTCCTGTTTTTGATGCAACCCCGCTGGCTAAGTGAGAAAACATCTATTACCCCTCCAGTTAATCTAACTTCAAACACGAGCAATTAAACTAGGTACCTGTGTTTGGAAATGAGTCCCTCAATAAGTTTAGTAGTTCGGTAACTGTGTAGCTTGGTTGGATCTGTTTGGGAATACGCCCGACTACCATAGCTATTGAACAGTCATTGCCACTGCTAAACCACGATGGGGCACTGAAGTAGAATTTGCAAATATGTATATATATATATATATATATATATATATTTACTAACCTACTATCTACCAGCATTCACGGTTACCAGGAAAAAAGAAAAAAAACCGCCAGGTAAAAGAGATAAAAATATCTCGAATCACCGCCCGGGGGAAAAAGAAAAAATATATCATAGGACAAAAGAAAAAAGAAAAGACCAACTCCGTCACACCAGTGGAAAAAAATCAAGAGATATGCAAAAGAAAAAGAAAATCCACCTTAACGCTGTAATGCTACAATTACAAGAGTTCTTAACACGAGTGGAGCCAATTACAAAATTAACTTAAATCACTAGTCGGAATCCTCCAACTAAAGTTTCACCGCAGTAAATTTTTATGATGTTTGCACTTGAATTATATATATATATATATATATATATATATATATATATATATATATATATATATATATATCCATATATATATAACTAAAGTGCAAACATCATAAAATCATGAATTATATATATATATATATATAATTCAAGTGCAAACATCATAAAAATTTACTTAAACAACATTATTATTAAAACAGATATATAATTTTCTAAAACAATTAAGGGTATGATTTCTAATGAGAATATCAATAATAATATCAAATTTGATGCAGATACTTACTCTACCCAATGCTTAGAAGTGATATAGTTTATATCATCAAAAGTTTATATCATTAAAAGCTAATCACAATTTTAACTTTTAAAATTCCCAAATGTTATTACATATACATTATAAACAACGGAGAAAAATGGTTAAATCTGATATTATTTCCAATTATAATACTAAAAAACAAACGATTTTTACAAATTATCTCCTTATTTAATCAAATTAGTTTAGTATAGTAAAGAGAACCCTTATTTAAATGAGTTAGATTTTATCAATTATTTATATTTATACACCGTTTCAAATGTTTTTCAATAATACTTCTAATTTTTGCTAGACTACATATTGCAAAAAAATTTTTTTAACTTTCTTATACAAATTTTTAAATGCATAGCAAATACGTTAAGTATATCAACATTGCCCAAATGATGGTTTAATATAAGACCGAATTCTTTTAACATCGGTAAATAATTTAACTATAAATGAAGTCATCTTTTAATACCTTCTTTATATATATATATATATACCATCAAGTCACGCTGCAAGCATGGGTTTCTCTGCATCTCCCTTTCCATTCGTTCCTATCATCCATCGCTCTTGGCAGGTCCTTCAGACAGCCTGTGTTTACACAGAGCTGTTATAGGTAAGTTCTCGTCGGTCAGCCAACACTTGCACGTCCATGCTGAGGGATTCATAGAAGAATGTTTTTTTATGAGTGCCTCCTTGCTTCTCGAGCAGTGTCCTACATGTCTTATTTGGATGGTTTTAGAGATGGCCTCAAAGCTGTTGTTTGATGGGGTGTTGTTTGATGGGGGTGTTGCTTCCAGGATTTGTTCAATATAGCTCGTACCATTCTTGTACAGTTCCCGTCTAGCTTTTTACTCTGTACGTTTTATAAGTGTCTATGTGGTTCATCCGTACGGTAGTACTGACATGACCACTGCTTGGAAAAAATTATGTTTTAATTTGTTGGAAAGATCCGACTCCCGATATATATATATATATATATGTGTGTGTGTGTGTGTGTGTGTGTGTGTGTGTGTGTGTGTGTGTGTGTGTGTGTGTGTGTGTGTGTGTGTAATCTGTTCAATTCATATATATTAAAGAGTTTGTACGCATGTTGAGAACGCCTGAACCATCGATGGAAAATGACGTCTTATCGGTTCACTTTGCGTCAGCTAACTAGTTGAAATCTAACTTCTAACTTCTCGGCCTTTAGTCACCTTACGTTGCAATCTTCCAATGACATTCAATATTTCAACTGCCCTTAAAAGTCATTATCAGTCAATTAAACTGAGTTGACTCACGATAACTTTCCAGCCGTTTGACGGTTATTCAAATTATTCAGAGTATGTCAAATAAAAGATTCAGACAATCTATCTTTTAACAATATTTTACATTTTCAGGTATTTGGAGTGCAGGAACCATAAGCGTAGTAAGCTCAGGGTTTCAAGCGTTAAAATTAGATCGTCACGTCTCCTCGATATATATATATATATATATATATATATATATGTGTGTGTGTGTGTGTGTGTGTGTGTTCTCAAGGTGATTGGACTAATTGATCAATTAAGTGATTAATGTGTCAAATGGGGAAGTATTTATGCTGTCTCGTTGGTAATTTCCTAGATATCTCTAAATCACTCATAAACAAAATAAATAACTAGATGTAGCATCAATGTATTAAGTTTCTCGAATATCATCTCAACTCTTTACTTCTGTTTCCTAAGCAGAGGGTTGAATCGTACAACCATTGTACTTCAACTAGGATGGCTTTGGCATTAAGGTTGATACGCCTTTATAAAAAGGAACAAAACTAAATCAATTTTATGATAAATAAGGTGTTTTATGTATTTCTATTAGTATCTATAAGTACCCAGATAAACAAAAGCGAGTGCCAATTGTGTTGTGGTTAATGCGCTGGTCTTTGATATTGAAGTAAATAAGTTCGAGAACCGGTCGCGCTATTACGTTCACTTTCGGACTAATACCCTTCGGAAAGGTGTGAACCCCCTAATACTCCCAGCTGTTGGTTGAATAGTTCTTCTATTATTCTTCAATAAGGATGGCTTTGGCATTCAATAACCCACGGTAGTTCATATGCCATTAAACAAAGAAACAAAACAAAACAAAACATTTCAGTTTGTTTATCCCTCTACACTATTGTCCATAAGTATATTCACCGTGAACATTTTTAAAAAAATAAAAAGTTCCTTTTTCTTCTAAACAAGATTTTTATCGTTTTAAATGGAACATTACACAATCGAAACTGATAGGATTATGCATTATCTATTACTAAAGTCTACGATATTAAAACTATAACAAAAATATGAATATGGAGCAGTTAAATTGTAAAATCTACTTAAACGGAAAGAAGAAAATCGAAAAGGTCAAATTTTAAGCAGATTTTGAATTCAAAGTTGTCCTTCTCCTAGACTTGTCGCCTGACCAAGGCTAAATAATCGAATTTGCACAACTCTTTGCCCATAGATGGAGGGAGAATAGATGAATTCCTGTCTTTCCCAGGTGAATTAGCGCGAAGTGAAACGGGAATAGTCTCGTACATAATTTGAACTAGGCTCACCAACTTTATTCCCTACGACTCTAATCGATACGCTAAGCACACTTCATTTTTTAAGAAAGCATACAGTCGGTGTAGAATGCTGTAGAATTTGGTAATGAATAATACCTAATCATATCCATTTTATTGTATTATGTTCCACTAATGATAATAAAATTCTGCCATTCTTGGTTTAAAAGAATATAATTATTTCATTTTTGTTTTGATGAGACAGATTTACCGATTTAATGATTTTAATATCATGCCAACCCGGTTGGGTTTTTCTGTCTAGGGAATTGCATACATAGAAAAATATGTATTTGCATTTCTGTGTAGTTTCTTAAGAGTTTTGTACTTGGTAATATCAAGGATGGAGCCATTCGTGGTGTAATGGTTTCTTCAAAGAATATGGACACGGTAATCCGAGTTCAAATCCTTGATAAGGCCGTTTTCCTTTCACATTGGGCTAATACCTTTGGGAATGGTATGGATCTTATTATCCTATTCAGCGATTAGTGAATAGTAGGCCTGTCTATGTCCTTAAAACCTAGTAAACAGCATAAAAATAATATTTTGTCATATCTTTCTCGTAGATATTTTCAATAAATAAATGTATCTAAAATTTCTACCTAATGGCAATAACTTGAAAACAGATCTACTGGAATCATAAATAGGATACTACAGGTATTAACAATCCGGTTCAGAGTGAATCATAAATGGGATACTAACAGGTTCTGACACTCTGGCTCAGAATGATTTATAGATGGGAGACAACAGGTATTAACAATCCGGTTCAGAGTGAATCATAAATGGGATACTAACAGGTTCTGACACTCTGGCTCAGAATGATTTATAGATGGGAGACAACAGGTATTAACAATCCGGTTCAGAGTGAATCATAAATGGGATACTAACAGGTTCTGACACTCTGGCTCAGAATGATTTATAGATGGGAGACAACAGGTATTAACAATCCGGTTCAGAGTGAATCATAAATGGGATACTAACAGGTTCTGACACTCCGGCTCAGAATGATTTATAGATGGGATACAACAGGTATTAACAATCCGGTTCAGAGTGAATCATAAATGGGATACTAACAGGTTCTGACACTCTGGCTCAGAATGATTTATAGATGGGAGACAACAGGTATTAACAATCCGGTTCAGAGTGAATCATAAATGGGATACTAACAGGTTCTGACACTCCGGCTCAGAATGATTTATAGATGGGAGACAACAGGTATTAACAATCCGGTTCAGAGTGAATCATAAATGGGATACTAACAGGTTCTGACACTCCGGTTCAGAATGATTTATAGATGGGAGACAACAGGTATTAACAATCCGGTTCAGAGTGAATCATAAATGGGATACTAACAGGTTCTGACACTCCGGCTCAGAATGATTTATAGATGGGAGACAACAGGTATTAACAATCCGGTTCAGAGTGAATCATAAATGGGATACTAACAGGTTCTGACACTCTGGCTCAGAATGATTTATAGATGGGAGACAACAGGTATTAACAATCCGGTTCAGAGTGAATCATAAATGGGATACTAACAGGTTCTGACACTCTGGCTCAGAATGATTTATAGATGGGAGACAACAGGTATTAACAATCCGGTTCAGAGTGAATCATAAATGGGATACTAACAGGTTCTGACACTCCGGCTCAGAATGATTTATAGATGGGATACAACAGGTATTAACAATCCGGTTCAGAGTGAATCATAAATGGGATACTAACAGGTTCTGACACTCTGGCTCAGAATGATTTATAGATGGGAGACAACAGGTATTAACAATCCGGTTCAGAGTGAATCATAAATGGGATACTAACAGGTTCTGACACTCCGGCTCAGAATGATTTATAGATGGGATACAACAGGTATTAACAATCCGGTTCAGAGTGAATCATAAATGGGATACTAACAGGTTCTGACACTCTGGCTCAGAATGATTTATAGATGGGAGACAACAGGTATTAACAATCCGGTTCAGAGTGAATCATAAATGGGATACTAACAGGTTCTGACACTCTGGCTCAGTATGATTTATAGATGGGAGACAACAGGTATTAACAATCCGGTTCAGAGTGAATCATAAATGGGATACTAACAGGTTCTGACACTCCGGCTCAGAATGATTTATAGATGGGATACAACAGGTATTAACAATCCGGTTCAGAGTGAATCATAAATGGGATACTAACAGGTTCTGACACTCCGGCTCAGAATGATTTATAGATGGGATACAACAGGTATTAACAATCCGGTTCAGAGTGAATCA
The DNA here is from genome assembly GCA_963585895.1 of Sepioteuthis lessoniana. Classification (NCBI taxonomy): domain Eukaryota; kingdom Metazoa; phylum Mollusca; class Cephalopoda; order Myopsida; family Loliginidae; genus Sepioteuthis; species Sepioteuthis lessoniana. The sequence continues at coordinate 117,557,556 of OY757904.1, read as the reverse complement.
TAAATGGGATACTAACAGGTTCTGACACTCCGGCTCAGAATGATTTATAGATGGGAGACAACAGGTATTAACAATCCGGTTCAGAGTGAATCATAAATGGGATACTAACAGGTTCTGACACTCTGGCTCAGTATGATTTATAGATGGGAGACAACAGGTATTAACAATCCGGTTCAGAGTGAATCATAAATGGGATACTAACAGGTTCTGACACTCCGGCTCAGAATGATTTATAGATGGGATACAACAGGTATTAACAATCCGGTTCAGAGTGAATCATAAATGGGATACTAACAGGTTCTGACACTCTGGCTCAGAATGATTTATAGATGGGATACAACAGGTATTAACAATCCGGTTCAGAGTGAATCATAAATGGGATACTAACAGGTTCTGACACTCCGGCTCAGAATGATTTATAGATGGGATACAACAGGTATTAACAATCCGGTTCAGAGTGAATCATAAATGGGATACTAACAGGTTCTGACACTCCGGCTCAGAATGATTTATAGATGGGATACAACAGGTATTAACAATCCGGTTCAGAGTGAATCATAGATGAGATACCAAGACGTTCTGATACTCCGGCTCAGAAACATTCACAGATGAGATTCTAATAGGTATTAGCTATCCAGCTCAGAGTGAATCATAGATGGGATACTAACAGGTACTGACACTCCGGCTCAGGATTTCTCAATCATGGGTATTAACAGGTATTAACAATTTGGGTCAGTTTGACTTATAGATGGGATACTATATGGTACTTATACGCCGGCTCAGAGTGTAACTGAGAGTAAGTGTATATAAGGGGTACTCTACAATACCCAGGAATCCAAAACTATCGTTCCATCACCGCAAGCAATTATGTCTCATACTCTGGCCCCTCCACATTTTTGTGTTTGTTGGGAGGACGTTTTACCGTTCTGCAGGAGTACAGTCAGCGTATTATAAGCCCCACTATTAAAACAGAAAAAATATAGAGTATACTTATTTATGATCGATACTATAGACAGAAAAATGTTCGTGTGGGGATGACTGAATGTGTGAGTGTGTGTTTACACTTATCCAAACGAGTCTTCCCCAAAATAGTTATTCGAAAAATTGCAATTACTTTTTGACTTGGCATATCTGAATCATAAAAATCGTAAAAGTTAAAACTTATTTAAACATAAATCACTGGCAGCAAATTCCAGTGTCTTATTTTGAAGCGATAATTCACAAGAGTACGAATTTTCAAATTTGAACATCGCAGGTGTTGTCGTCCGAGACAAAAATTTGATAATAATAATAATAAAAATAATAATAACAACAGCCAAATTAGTTACTTCCATGTTCTTTAAATTAATGTTTTTCTTAAACAGTAACTTGGGCATGTATAAGTGTTGAAATATGCATTTGTTATTTACGCGAAGGAAATTTGTTTTCCAAATGGCATATTGCGGTAAATGAATTCTCTCTCTCTCTCTCTCTCTCTCTCTCTCTCTCTCTCTCTCTCTCTCTCTCTGCAAGGCTTCAGTAAGAAAAGAAAAGAGATTATGAATATTTCATTCAGAGTTTTATATTCAGGCGTGTTTTCTGTGTTTACTCCAACATGAATTCGAATCAAAACAAGTTGCTGAGAATTTGAATACTTGTTTAAAAAAAAAAGAAATTCAGTATAGATTTTAGTTGCTTTTACTTCAGACCAAACTCAGAAAAATCTTTGCTCTATTTACTACAATAATTTACTAAGTTTAGCTTAGTTGTGGTCAAGACTAGAAATATGGTGCATCTTTGAAAATTCGCTCTATTAGTGGTTGGCAACCACAAGTTGACAATCATTGCATCTGGCTAACTGCATCCTTTGAACTCCATGGGGGGTACAGGACAGCATCTACAACCCATTTATCATGAGCGCTGCAAAGTGGTTTTTATGGGGTTTCCTGTCCCACATCACTTGGTTTTAAATTCGGTGTTTTTCCTTCGCTAATATTGGTTACCTTAGCAAAGCAAAAGAGTTTGGGCTCCTATAGTTCGGCTTGTCGCGTCCATGTCCTACGACAAAAACAGTTACGAAACTTGCACTTCCAAAAACAAAAACGCATGGCCATCATATGAATTTAAGTATATAAAAATAGATTAGGTACAAGTCCACTTGTATATGTATTTACAAGCAGGATGTGACACAAAGACATTTTAGGCAGAGTTTAACAAGTTTTAATTCAGAGTTTTCCTTCTCCAAAAATGATTGCCATATGAAGATTACAGATATTAGTCTGTCCTACTATTCATCCATAAGTGGAGGGAGAATAATTGGATTCAAACTTTTCCAAAGGATATTAGAGCTAAGGGAAACGCATGCTGCCTAGCCTGGGATTTGAACTCGTATCACCGAGTCAATTTACTACGACAATAACTATCACACCACAATCTCCTCCAAATATAGAGCATTTAATGAGGTTTAAACTCACTTGTCACTATTTATCAGTTTGCGAGCGAATCTTGTTAAAAATAACATAAAGAAGATGTGTCCTTGGTGGTTGATTTGTAATGAGGTTTGACAAAGGAATTTATGACATACTTCAAAAAACTAGAGAAAATAATATATATATATATATACAAAACAGAAACAAAACAAAACAAAACAAACAAAACTGTCGTAGTCTTATATATATATATATATATATATATATATATATATATATATAAGACTACGACAGTTTTGTTTGTTTTATTTTGTTTCTGTTTTGTTTTGGTTTGGTTTTGGGTTGTTTTGTTTTGATCTTTTTTTGTTTTGTTTTGTTTTGTTTTGTGAGGGTAGCCCTATTGGTAAGATTCTGTCATCTGAAAAGGTGGAAGCTCATCCAACTTTTGTCCGAGAAGTGTTATACATTTTTGGTATTCCAAGATTGGATTCCCTGCTGGCGGCTTTAGGTGCCTTACCTCCCAGGCAATACCTGTTTGGCAGGGCTAAGTTTATTGTTGAGAGTTTGAGGCGCCCCCAAAATGGAAAATGCCGAAGGAATCAAGCATTTTTTGCGACGACTGCGCATGAGTCTTGATTCGCACGTGTCTCCACTCCCGACTATAAAAGGACCTTGTGTCAACGTGGAGGTCGGATAAAGGACTTTCCTGTTGGCACCTTAGCCGCATTTGCATATGTCGTCTTCAAATCCTGGGCTTGAGTGCTCCTAGCAGCGTTGACATAAGATCGAGTTAGGAAGTTGGTCTCCACTTCCCTACATGTATCCGGAAAAGAGATGTCTCCAGAATTCTTCCTTTTTGTTACTTCTTTTTCCCTTTACCAAACCTTCCATAAATTTTTCATGCCTTATGGTTGCTTACTGAGCTCCTTATGTACAGGTTATCATGATGTCTAAACTTCTGGCAATTGAAACATAGTAGAAGCATAGGGAATGTATTTCCACCTTGACTGTCATATATCCTGATTTAAGATAGGGTGGTAAACTTGTTGTATTGAAGCTCATGACGTGGGTATATGTGTCTATTATTTACCCATTCTGTCTGATAACCGTTCTACTAATAACTGACACTTCTTGGTTTCTTACGTTTCGTTTTTTTCTTCTTAATTTACTCTTGAGAGAAGAAGGACCATTTTGGGTATTTTGCAACTCCTCTAGATGAGTGAATGGAAACTAAGTGGGGTTGTTTTAATTATCCTGTTGTGGATGGACGTCATCCCAAAGAAGAACTCAGCTTGGTTCTTTATCATCACTTCCACTACCAGCGTGTTTTTTTTCTTGGTAGTCTTCACTGATTTGAAGGATATACTAGTAGAGAGGAACTTTTCTCCGATGAAGGGAGAACATTTTGAAATCGCTTTGTCTTTAGTTGATTAGAGGACTGTGAAATTTAGAAAAGGGGTTAACTTCTTCACATCACAGCTCGGATCTATCTCAGAATGGCGTCGCTGGGATATTTTCAGTGGTACGATAAATAAAGCATTTTACATTAATTAACCGCAATTTTATCTTTGCGCATCCGCGTGCGTGTGTATATCTTTGGGTGTATCTTTGTGTATATGCGTGCATGTAGTCACAGCGTTTTTATACTCCATAGAATGTAGTTTGGTCCAACCTTTCTTTAGTCAGAATCGTCCCGATGATCCGGTGAGGTAAAACATAGATTTTCTTCTGAATCTGTAGAGGTTTATATTTCGCTCAACCGAGACAGACATCAACACGCGATTAGCAAAGGCATGGACAGCTATCGATAAGCTATCGGTCATATAGAACTTAAACCTGACCGATAAAATGAAACGCACTTTTTTCCAAGAAACGGTCGTGCCGATACTGCTGCATGGAGGCACTACATGGACGCTAACTAAACATATGGAGAAAAAGCTTGACGGCCACCCATCACGAAAATTATCAAAGTTTGACGAACCAGACATAAGGGACACTGCTGGAGACTTAAGGACGAACTCAGAAGCGACGTACTCCTATGGACCCCCTGCAAAGACAGGACGACCAGCTAGAACCTACATACAGCAGCTCTGTGCTAATACGGGATGTAGCCCGGAACACCTGCCGGAAGCAATGAATGAAAGGGAGGGGTGTCGAGAGAGGGTCAGGAATATCCATGCTGATGGCGCGACATGATGATAATGAGTGTATTGAGCACTCTCACGTTTAGTTTAAGAAATTCTGTCGGTGTTTTTTTTTCTTTTGGCGAAGCGTACATTATTGGTTGATTATTTTCAAGTAGTACGTCTGTTTTTAGTCTTTTCTTCTTTTTCATGGAATTTTTTTCCAGCTATCAGTTTGTGTAATATTTTTTATTTGCATATTGTATTATCTGGCTTTTTCCACACCATCCGAATTATAGAACAGTTATAAAAATTAATTAAATAAATATAAATATACACACACGCACACACACACACACGTATATATATATATATATATATATATATATATATATATATATATATAACGTGTGTGTGTGTGTGCCTTTGCCCGCGTATGTAGCTTTGTGTATGCGTCTGCATGTATATATATATATGTGTGTGTGTGTGTGTGTATGCGTCTGTGCGTGCATGTCTTTGTGTTTATATGTGTGTGTGGCTTTGCACATGAGGGTGTGTATCTTTGCATGATTATTAAAGAACATTCTAACAAATAAAATTAATCAATAGATGAGTGACGATGCTTTTAGAGTCTTGCTTGAAATAAGTGAATACTTCACTAGTAGAGAAATATTAGCTCTATTTTCGTTAGATAACGTTGGTTTGAATTTGAATTTTGTTTCAATTCTTATTGCTGATATAATCTTGTTGATAAAATTTAATCAAGTTAAGCCGTGAATATAACTAAATATCTAATCAAATTTAATCAATCTTATATCCTACTGAATCTTGTCTTGGGCAGATTTTTATTTGAGAAAGCTACGTTTGCGTTTCAATCATAAAATTAGAATCACTTACAAAGATTTAAAAAATGCATTGACGACTAGATAATTTTTTTACTGTTTATTAATATTTTTTTAAAGTGGGAAATAGAAATGATTTTGATATTGATTAGACAGTAACAATATTCATAACGCAGTTTTCTTTTATAACGTGGGCATTTCGAAAACGTTTTCCTGATTCATATCGATCACATATGATGCTGTTTAAAAAGATATGAGTACTTCCAACAAGTGACTTGTTCTTGAATACCAGTCGGAAACCGCTTTTCGTGATATGGAATTCGGCCTTTTAAACCATCAAGAGTGGCCTTATTTGGATTTTGTCAAAAGACCAGTAAATGTTGCTTACTTCCATTTTAGTATCTGATACCCCAATTTCTCGCAATAAAAACAGTCTTTAAAAAATCCTTAACATTTTAGTCAGGAGTTTTATTTATTCTAAGTAATATATGCTATTTTGATTCATTGATTGATTCATTGATTCATTGATTGATTTTAACGTCATATCAACCCATCTAGGGTTATTTTATGCCTAAAAGGAGTCGTGTTTATTGTATGTTTAAATTTTTACGTAATTGTCTTTTATGCTTTTTTGTTTTATTTTTGTTTTTGTTTAGTTTTGTTTTTTGTACACGTTCCTATTGAAAAACGAATAACTTCTTAAACAGATCTATTTACCCCATAGATGAAAAACTATGTTTGGACTAAGTTATTAAGCAAATGTTGAAATTTTTTAGTTAAATTGTTTTTGTCAATTTGCTTTAAAAGAATAAACTGAGTTCGGACTTATTAATAGACAATAAATTTCGATATGGCTTTTAAGTAGGAAAAGCTTCCCAACCCCTCCTCTAGAATAAAAGTTAGAATAGTTCTCGATGGAGAAAAACCAAGGCAAATACAAGAATACACACGTGCACACATTTACACGCACGCACGCACGCATACACTCACAAAACACACATACACATACACATACACACGCACACACATATGCATATATACTAACACGAGCATTATAAGTTACTGATCAAGTGTAAGTGGAGCAATTCACGGAAAGGAGTAACACCTCACTCCTACACCTCGATGTAGTAGCTATTTAAAAAGAAGCCTTCGAGTCACCCTTGGCTACAGTAGGCCAACTTATAAGAATATTATATACCTTTGGAGCAATTGATTGCTGAAAACGTATATTGTTAAAGAAAAAATTATTTTTATGCTTAATGCTCTCATTAAGCCGAGCAGATTTAAAATCTAAAAACTTAAAACGTTTTCAATCACAAATATTTCCCATTAAGTTGAGTTTTACGTAACAATAGGCAGTACGATCGACAAATGGATATGATTATTGTGTGAGATTGTGACTAAGTTATATTTTTGACATAGGGAGCCGGTGTATAATAAAGGGGTTGGATAAGGAAGAAGAAAACAGAAAAAGTAGTTATATATATGAACGTAAAGTTAATTTTATTATTATATTTGCTTACGTATAATATAATGTTTATAGGATATATTTTATATAATATATGTTATGTATAATATTTGCTTATATTTAAAAGCAAATATGACTATATATTTGTGTGTGTGTGTGTGTGTGTGTGTGTGTGTGTGTGTGTGTGTGTGTGTGTGTGTGTGTGCATAGGGACGGCTGGGGGATCAAAAAGCTCTTGTGGTAATTTCGATACTCATATGGGGGCTTATAATGGTGCCATGATCTGTGAGTTAGTAGTTTCTTGTTTCTTGAACAATTTTATTGACCACTTCAACTATGGCCTTTATCGAGACGCCAGGTTGGTTATTGTAGATAATTTCACCCAGAGAAAAGACAATATGATAAGAAAAAAATTGCGTTGGACAAGCTTGGATTTAAATTAGATATCCAAACTTTAAAATTACAGATTACTTTGATATTACACTAAATACGTTAAACGGTACTGTGTCTCCATTTAAGCAAAATAACCGATACCCATGTTGTATTATCGTAGGTTCTAACCATCCTAAACATGTTTTCAAACATATCTCTAATGGAGTTGTTTAGATTATCTACTAATTCTTCTGACATCAACATCTTTACTCAAAGCAAGCACGATAATGAGCTGGCGCCAAAGAATAGTGGTAACAAACCAAAACTATCTATAAAACCACCGATGTAAAATCCAATGTTGAAAGGGGAAGAATAGGTCAAGAAAAATCCTATGATTTACGCCCGTAAATAATAAGGCCATAACTTATAAACAAGGAATAGAACTCTTTAAATTATAAAAAAAAAAGAATTTTCCGACCTCTAACAAACTATATAAGATATTTAACAAAAATACAGTTAAATCAAATCATAGTTGTATGCCTAACTTTGTCAACTTTAATTATAAAAGCAATAGTAAAAACTCAATAATAAGCAACATATTGAGTTCTATAGATGAACTGTATTAATAAAGCTGTATGGTCCCTTAAAGGCAAATGTCCATATAAATGTAGAGTATATAAAGTTGAGGTGCCCGTGTAATGGTTATCGTCGCAGGATATTGACACGGCGACACGAGTTCAAATCCTGGACCTGACTGACTGCATTTCGCATAGCACTAATACCCTTGGGAAAGGTATGAATCCAATTATTCTCCCTCCAGCTATGGATAAATAGGTTCTTCAGCCTTGGTGAGGCAACTAGTCTAGGAGAAAGAAAACTCTGATTTCAAACCTGTTAAACTCCACTTAAAATTTGACCTTGTGTCATATCCAGCCCGAGCGGAGGGGTTGGTAAATATGATAAAGTTGAGGTGTATAATTGCGAACCAACCATCAATCACATAATAAGTGAATGCAGCAAATTAGTGCAGAAGGAATATGACTAGACACAATTGGATTGGAGGGATGATCCACTGGGAGATGTGCAAGAAATTTAAATTTGACCATACACACAAATGGTATATGCACAACCCAGCACACTTCCTAGAAAATAACACACATAAACTCCTATGGGACTTTTACATACACACGGATCACCTAATCTCGGCCAGAAGACCAGACCTAATAATAATCAACAAAAAGAAGAGAACTTGTCCCGGCTGACCACAGAATAAAACTGAAAGAATGTGAAAAGAAGGATAAGTACCTCGACCTTGCTAGAGAATTGAAAAACTATGGGACATGCTGGTGACAATTATAACAATTGTAATTGGTGAGTTTGAAATAGTAATTAAGAATTACTAAAGGGACTGGAGGACTTGGAAGTTGGCGGACGAGTGGCGACCATCCAAACTACTACATTATTGAGAACAGCCAGAATACTGAGAAGAGTCCTGGAGACTGAAAGAGACTTGCTGTGAAAAACCATCAGCGTTAGCTGATGTGAAAAACTCTAATGAGTAAGTATTATTAGTAATGGTAAAAAAGTGTACGAGGGCTTTACCCAAGGGGCTTTCAAAAGAAGATATTATAACCAAAGAAGTAGTTTCGCATACGAAATATACATGCATAGGACTAGTTTATCTAATTATGTGTGAGAAATCAAAAAGAAGCGAGGAATCGATCCTATATCAAAAGAGGAAATATTTTTTTTAAATGCAGAAAATATAAGGCTGTTGATAGATATTACCTCCTATGTATGGAGGAAAATATAGCTTCTTATAAAAACCCCAATGAATTGCGCAATCAGAGATCTGAAATATCAAATGCTTGTCGGCATAAAAAAAACCTGGCTCCTTAGCAAATAGAATGTGGGTTTGGGTTTTCGTTTGTTTGTTCTTTGTTTGTTTTTTTTTTGTTTGTTTGTTTTTTTTGTTTGTTTTTTTTTTTTTGTTCGTTTGTTTTTTTTTTTCATGCTAATTCTTTATTCTTTCTCGTGGCCACTTTAATAATAAAATGCTGTTTGCGCTAAATCTCTTTAGTCAGAATTATCAAGTAAATCCGTTTGGTGATATATGGATTCATAGTTTCTGGCTCTTATAGGTATTCTATATATATGGATGGGTAGGTAGGAACCCCCTTATTCCACTACCTTAAATGAATAAGTTAAATAGTATCGCTGTTGTTTTTCTACAAGGATGGCTTCTGCAATTAATATATATATATATATATATATGTGTGTGTGTGTGTGTGTGTGTGTGTGTGTGTGTGTGTGTGTTAGTTTCTTGAAAATTATCATTGATGCATCAGGAAAAAAGAGATTAGTGTGAACGCGTAAGAAAAAAAGATGAATGTAAACGCCAGAATCCCGATTTATTTTGAAAAGATTTTTTTTCATCTGTTACCGTTGTTTTGTTATGTATGTGTTATTTCATTTTGTTATATTCTATTTTACTGTACTGGCTCACTCTCAATAACTCACTGGCAAGCCACGAGTTGCCTCAAAAATGCTCAACATTAACTTTAGAATAATGTTGCATATTAAAATACACTGCATTCAATCGAAAAGCAATTAAGGCTTCCACATCAAGCTTTTCTAAAGCCTGGACGCAAAAGATATATACAAAGCCCGGAATTGTAAAGCATACACATAATAGAACGAATGATGTTTGAAAGAAGTTCACTCAATGTTACTCCACAGCAGATGATCGTAAACATTGGCTATATTCTGCTTCATTTAGGAGAGTACATGTGACGTAATGGCTAACTAGCTGGACTCTGACATCGAAGTGAGTTCAAACTCAAGTCATGCTATTATATTACCGTCTGGACAAATGCACTAGGGAAAGTCATGAACTTCCTTAACCCCGGCTATAGGTTAAATAGTACCACTACTGTTCTTTTACAAGAATGGCTTTTAAATAACCAACGAAGGTTGATATGTAACAAAAAGAAAACGAAAAACTATGTTTAGCACCGTGTCATAACAATTGCATACTTATCTAATGATCTCTACACACTCATGTTCAGCAAGAGTGGCAACTGACCATCAGTTTCACGAAACTATGGATCTGCACCAGGATCTCAGCTCAGGCCGAAGAAAGCCTGTATGGAAGATCAACAGCAAATATCCCCCTTTTCAAGACTTCTATCTAGTCCAAGGGAAGGACGAGGTGCATGAAAATTTTGCGTTAATATCCTGAGATGTCAGAACGAGGTTGAACACAACGCTGGGTTGCCTTGGGTAATACTGGTTTTTAACTGAGGGTTTTTTCTTTTAAACATGCCCTACCATGGTTAGAGAGCCCAGTCTGCCTAAATATCTACGTAAAGCTTGTGAGAGAAAAGACGGATCTATGTTTTTTTTTAATGAAATAAAATGGACGTTGCTTCATCAGGGAAATGAACTCAGGTCGACATATTGTCTTTTTTAAAATCTTCAACTTTAAACCAATCGTCTAAATAACACAATGGCGTCGACTGACACGTTTTCATGGTGTGTGGAAATATTCAGTAAGGGCAGGGGCAATTTCTTTCTTTCTTTGGCAGCCGAGAGTAATGAAAGTTAGGAGCCACAGATTTAAAGTATCACAGATTTTTCACAAAATGAAATCAACACGAAATTCTCATAATTTTAGTAGTTTTTATAATTGAATATCGGCTTAGATCAGCTGAAAAGCAACGAGGGTCCAGAGCTGACGTGACGAGATTGCTACTGAAGAATGAATTTTTTTATATCAATCGTGCCAACAGGTAGAGCCTCGTTTTGCTGAAAGGTAACGTTGGCACAATCCAAAACTAATAGAATTTTTCAAGACTTGAAGGCCGACTCTGGTTTAATATCTATCTCTAGATGTGATGAGTTCATGCCTTTTTAAAGGACTTTAGCAAAACAAAAAACGTAAATAGCTTCGTCTAGAATTTGAACCTAATCCTCCCTATCCATTTACTTCTCTGATGACCGCTACGCAAGGAGCTCATCTAATATTAATGTCTTAATGCTTGACAATAAAACGGTACTTTGAAAGTTCTTCCCATTAAATTACAAAGCCCTGCATTTGCCATATTTACCCAACCCCTCCTCTCGGGCAGAATATGACACATGGTCAATTTTTTTAAGCGGAGTTTAACAGGTTTGGATTCAAAGTTTTCCTTCTACTAGGCTAGTTGCCTCATTAAGGCTGAAGAACTCAGTCTGTCCTACTATTTACCCATAGCTGGAGGGAGAATAATTAGATTCATACCTTTCTCAATGGTATTAGTGCTATGTGAAAATGCAATCAGTCTCGTCCACGATTTGAACTCATGTCGCCTTGTCCATTTCCTATGACGATAACCATTACACCACGGGCACCTCCAAAGCCCTGCATTTACAGTAAAACGGGAAAAAAGTATAACTACAAAGGAAATCATAATTTCTAAATTGGGAATAATCTCATTCTACAGAAAGTTAGGAGAGTAAACTAAAAATTTAATTAGTATTTTATAATTTTATGCTTCTAGTGAGATATGCTTTCCAATGGAAAGGGGAAACAACACAAATTTGGATTTATTCTGCTTTTAAATTGAAAAGCAGAATAAGTATTTCCGAAGTTTTAAAAATAAAGTTGTTTTTTTTAATTTTTGGATAAGAAAAAAAAATCTTTCATTGTAAAAAAAATGTTTCTCCAGTACTTATTTTATCAGCCGCATTTCGTAATATAAAAATTAAGAATTACATCAGGGGCTAAAAAAAAATTTTTTTAAATATGTTTATGTTTATATTTTTATTTATCATACTAATTTATTTAGCATCAGATAAAATACTAAAACTCAAATATATAATAAAGTGCAAAAATTTCAGTTATTGAATTAAATCCTTTTTATTGAGCACCAAAAAATAAAACGTTTTCATTTTCTTGAAATAAACTCAATAAATAGTTCTCTATTCAGCTTAATAGATGCACTGGCTCCGAAGTTTGAGGCAACTAGTGAGAAACGAACTAACAATCAATGGTAAGCTTGTTAACCATTACATTACGTGAGGTGCCCAGTATCATCAATAAAATAAAGGTAAACAAATATAATCAAAGTGGCCGACAGCACGGATTACTTTAATTCTCTCTCACCATCCGTCCCTATCAGCCATCGCTCCTGGTAAGTCTTCTAGACAACACTCATTTCGTACAGATGATGAATGTTAACCGTTACTAGTCGGCCAACAATGGTATGTTTATGCGTAGTAGTCCATAGAAGAGTTCTTATGAATTTTTCTTTACTTCGCCAGCAATGCCCACCATGTATTGCTGGTCTTACTAGAATGGTTTGAGAGATGAGAGGTAAGTGGCCGTATAGGTGCTATTTTGTAATGTGCTGCTTCCAGGAATTGTTGGAAACAACTCGCAGCATTTCTGTGTAGTTCCAATTTACCTTTTCCTTCAGTCGTTTCGTTAAAGTCGAATACGATGATATTGATAAGGCTACAAGTTGGAAGCGCTCCCGATTTATTCTATCAAAGGAATCAGGTTTCTATGATGTCGATAACATGTCAATAGCAAGGTCACGCTTTACATAGTTGCGCATTGATATCGCTTTCAGTAGATGAGATATATACGAAGCAAGTCAAATAAATTGGATTATTAGTTTTATGAACAATGTTTTAAAAGTAAATATTTCATATTAGATTTTTCAAGCAAATTACAAAAAATTTTCAACAGTTGATAGCTCTTCCTTTATAGACACAACATGTGAGTTAATGTTTAAAGTTGTAGGCACTTTTGGGACAGGAAAGGGTTTTATTTGAATAACTAATTTAATAATAAAATCTATAAACAAAATTATACTCCATCCTAAAATATTACAAAAGATCAGATTAGAAGTAAAAATCGACTTTTTTGTTGGATAGTTGTCTTTTTTTCAAGCAATCTCATCATTAATTGGCAAATCTCTGAAAGACCAGTTCCCATACCCCGGTACCAATATCTCATCTTCTGAAATCTGTGTCAAAATAGGCATAGATAAAGGGTGGACTGCATTTGACAGGTTAATGACCATATGAAAATCTGATTAAATATAACAGGAGTTGTTTCCAGCCGTAGCTATGTCATTACAATTGTATTATTGCATTACTTAGTCTTGAACGAAACGCCTGGATGGGGACGACGCAAGGATTTTGCTTGCAGTTTTGAACTAATCCTGGAAGCAGCTCACTACAAAAAAGCAGTTGGACAGCCACTTACCTCTCATCTCACGAACCATCCAAGTAAGACAATGAAGACATGCTGCGCACTACTAGAGGACTGAGAACGAACTCATCAGCGACATTTTCCTCTGGACGTCAACATATGGACATACTAGTATTGGTCAACCAGCAAAGATTTACATTAATTAGCACTGTACTGTCTAAAACACTCGGCAAGAACGATGACCGATTGGGGCCGATGGCTAGAGAGATTCATTGGGATCTGTGCAGCTGGCAACCTTTATGATGATGGTGATGATGATGTCTGCCAATTTAAAGTATATATACATAATAGTTATTCTAGTAAAGCAAAGGACGCTAATCCATTATTTTGAACATAAATAATGTGTAGTAATGAAAATGTTGGATTGTTCGGGAAATAATGATTTAAGAAATAACTTTCATTCCTAAGTTAATGAATTTAAACAGTTTTAATCAGTTAAAATATGCTTTTCTACCATCGATTAACAAGATTATTTATGCCCGCACGATGAAACCCTTAGAGTTTTCATGCAAAGAAAAATATCTAAGTACCTTTTGTAATTCCTTTGAAAGGGAATGCTTTTTGGAAGAAAAAATATCCATATACGTGAAAATACCGTATGTATGAAAAATGGTTGTCGGTGGAGAGAAATAAGAAGACTAGGGTGGATGTGGCAAAGTCTCATATCCAAAGTCATAGAGCTTCTGCATGGCCATCTTGGCAACATAGCCATGCTTAAAAAGTAAATGCACCATTTCTTTTTTCGTATTCATGATTTAGTGCATATAAGCTTCAAAATTAAATTCTGAAAAGGGTGATAAAAGATTAAGAAAGAGGGCACTTTAATCTTTCGAAACGGGGAGTTTTAATACAACTATTATAAAGATAATGTTTTCAGTCAAGACTGTTAATTTAAACAGTTTATACTGAAATTGAACAGTATTTTCCGAACATCTGAATACAATATAATTGCCTAGCACAACAGTTATTTTAGTGACAAAATATTGCGTAATATATATGTAAATATATACACGTGGTCAGAGAAGGAACATTGTATATTATACATTATATTTGTGGAACTAGAGCAAAGGTATTGTTGACCTTCCATAATACCAGAAGAATTATTATGATAATTTAGGAAGGAGTGAAGTATTCTGATTGGTATTTCATAGTAACCTCTGTTACACGAAGAAATTTGAAGGATAAAATATAATGATTATAGAATAAAATATAGTGTTTATAGAATAAGGTATAGGGTCAATAGAATAAAATGTAGTGCCCAGCGCAAGCGGGGATTCACACAAAATTACAATTCAATTTTAAATCGGATCTAAAGCTTGCTTTATTCTCTCAGTGTACATTTCTTTAATGAAAATCTCTCTATGATGTGCCATTTTTTCTGGATAACAGATATATACTTTTGGTTACCCAGTAGGTTTATTTCAATTTCTTTATTTGACTTATATTAATCTTCGTTGATTATTTAATACCAAATCTATTCATGCAGAAAAACACTAGTTTTATTCAACCCGTGGCTGCGAGGATTAGAGGGTCCATACCTTTCCCAAGGATATTAATCTGAAAGTGAACCTAATAGTACAACTGGGGTTCGAACATATTTAGTCCAATGTTCAAGTCCAGCATGTTAACCATTACGCCTCCGTTGATTTGAGTATGTCTATCAAATATCATTATATAATTAGCCGTGCCATGAACGAAATACATAGATATTTACTGACATATATACACACACAGAAACCCAAATAAATAAATATATCTCTTATATTTCTTAATGGATATTATACAATCAAAACGATTAGTTGTATATCTTCTTTTTTTTTTGTAGAGGAATTATATCATAAATTGAGAGACATAGTGAACCACTGAACAGCTGTTTCGACTATATTAGGTCTCATCAGCAGTTCTCATCGCACACAAGCGAGATAAAATTGACGGTAAACGCGCAGTCTCTTAATTTGATGTCTTGTAATTACATCCGTACTCTTACAGAAGATACAGTCACCTCCAAGGCCACGACTTCCCAAGAGGATTGGAGATACGCTTCCACGTAATCATAACCTCATGGGCAAGGAAATAGATATACATTTTCTTTAAGTTGAAGAATTATATCATAAATTGAATTACCATGACCAAAAACTCCGGAAAGCACTGCGTGCGACATACAGAACTACTGTACACCTGTTTCGACCTAATTAGTGTTATATTCTCATGTGCCGTATCATAACGACACAATAATAAAGACAGATGCATGATAAAGACGCAGGAAGACTTCTTTAACAAAAATATATACCTCTCACTTGATTGCAAGAGTTCGAAAGGGTTATTCAAAGTTTGCGTGTGAGAGGGAGCTGGAGACCGAACATAACTGAAATATTTTGACCCCAAGGTTATGGCCGTCAGCCTTGTGTCTTTCTCGTTCTCCAGGGCTGCTCAACCGTAGCCCTGGAGTCCACTCTGCTGGGTACTGGCTTTCCTTACTACTCTCGTCTATCTCCGTCTCCAACTCTACTCGCCTGTACTGCCTTCTGTTCAATTCGTCGGCCTTATATTACCTTCAAACTCCCACGTAGTGATATGGACACGCCTCTACGCCTCCGCAATTTCTTCCGATATCTGCGGATCGGGATGTGTCACTTCCGCTATCTTTGGAATGGCCTGTGTGATCGTCATCGAGCGGAAATAACTGTCATGCAGTTCAGAGGTCGCTCTCTTCCGGTGCGTTAGTCTATGAGAGTATGATGGGATTTTTTTTACCTCGTCCCATTTCATCAGCCAATTTCTGCCCACGCGATTTCTTCTCATAACTGCCATCAGAATGTGTCATTTCCTTCCGGTGCATCACCTTGAATGGCATTTTTGGCCGGGTCAAAAGGTCAAAACATAACATTAAGTATCATCATCTGTGTATACCGTGATCTCCCCTCACATGATACTAGTCTGGAACTGAACGTAATAGTGCAACTGGAATTACAACTCACTTACTCCGATATCGCAGTCCAGCTCGTTAGCCACAACACCGTAGTGACTTCCTCCGTAGAGTTTCTTATATTTATCATTACATTTGCTTATCTAATAATTTCATCAAATGATGATTTAGAACAAGCTTTAAATGCTAGAGAAAATATGGGAGAACATCACAATATTATCTGAGCTTATCATGGCAACATTATCAAGAACGCTGATTTTTATGAAAATTTAAAAAATGAGGAAGGAAAAACGTTCAGGATTGTTCACACTATCGTTTTATAAGCTATGAACTGAAATCTTAATTATTTTAAGTGAAATTATAAGTTAATAATCCTTTAGTGTGAGCAGTATATCATGTAATAATACATATAAAAACAATCCATTAAATTAGTTTTATGCCTTATTTCTAGTTCCATCCTGTTTAATCTATCTATCTATCTATCTATCTATCCATCTCATCATCATCATCATGTCGTGCCTCCAGAACGGATATCCCTGACCCTCTCTCGCCACTTCTCCCTATCGTTCATCGCCTCTGGCTAGTCTTCAGCGCTACATCCCATATCCTCATATAGCTGCTGTATGTATGTTCGAGCTGGTCGTCCTGCTTTTTCTCAGCCATATGTGGGTGTCCATAGGAGTACATCACTTATAAGCTCATCCCTGCTTCCCCAGCAGTGTCCTGCATGCCTGGTTCGTATATATATATATATATATATATATATATATATATATATATGATGTACTGTTGGACACCAGCTTAAATATGTTCTATTAGGCGTTAGCAGGGTACGTTTTAAATTAACCTTTGTTAGTCTTTTTTGTTTATGTGGATATTTTCAAAGAGTTATTTTCAAAATGCTCATAAGCGAACAAGTCAGCCCAGTCTCATCTGAAATACATTCCTCTCACATTGAATGGAAACACATAAAACCAAGTGCTTTCATTAAATATATATATATGATGACAATATACGCTCCTTGCGGGGGTTGAGCCCTCTATCGAAGGAACTTACGACTGCCACTCGCATAATGCAAAGATATTAGAATGAATTGAGCACTCTGGTATCCGGTAAGGCAAAAATGTAAACAAACAAATGCTACTACATAATGCCATATAATTCCCGAGCTGACGTGGTTCGCTTGTTAGCTGAGCGGTATGATACTAAGTCTAACGTAAAGTTGGGCGGGTTTCGATCCCAACTTCAAACGTCCTGCGTGTCTAGCCACATGGAAGAGTTGTATGTGAAAAGTTGGAAAAATCAAATACCTAATTCAGATTTAGGTGTGTGATATTTCGTTCGATACTTTCTACCTACAAACACATGTAACATAACACTCTACGACAAACTAACCAAGTTAGGAATACCAATCATACAAACCATATCAAAAACCATTAAAAACCTCACAAACATCACAAAACCAATAACGAAACCTCTTCACACTCAAACATATACTCCATCTCATGCAAAGATTCCAACAAACATCGGCGAAACCCAACGCAATCTAGAGAAAAGAATTTACGAACACAAACGATCAATTAAAACAAATGACGATCGAAACGTCCTTTTCTCCCACATGTTAGAGCTCAAACACACATTCGATTTTTCCCAAGCCATCCTAATCGAACCTATACACTGCAAAACATCCTGAAGACTACTAGAATCTGCGGTCATCTCCAAAGCAAATCAAATAAAACAACATCCAGGTTTTTACCAAATCTCACTACACCTGGCTAACAAGATACTGAACGAAAACAAAATCAAAATTGAAAGCGGATAGGAGAGAAAAAAAATTAACTCTGTGCCACCATACTTTTGAAAATTCTTTTTGCTTTTCCTGATCATTTACTACTTAGCCTTTCCTCCCCACCAATTATAAGCCAGACACCACAATATAGATAATTCTCGGAGACATCCCATTATAGTCAATATCTTCCCATGAAACAAGATATACCAAAAACCCCTTTCACAAACCCTTCCCTACTTCTTTCTTATCAACCTTCTAAAATCTATCTCCACTTTCAAAGCAGAAATACCTTTAATGAAACCTGACACATTTGACTTTAAATCCTTCCCAACTTGTCCTGCTAAAACTATACCACCTCCACTCTTTTTACATGCTTTTAAATAGAAAAACTCAGAAACCAGTCTCGGTTTTGAAGAAGTTCGTGAAGATCAAATAAAGCCAAACAAAATATCTCACATCTATATCTGAGTTGAGTGTTTGATTTATTCAACTTTACACACACACACACACACACACACACACACATATATATATATATATATATATATATATATATATATCAAAGACACTTTGATCAGATATTCTTCCTGAAACTAAGGGTTACACTAAGCTGACCGTTCATTTCGCATCGCCTTTCATACAGCATATCTACTCCTTTAAAAAATTCTAAACCTTTAAAAGTTTCTAAAAACCTTCCCTTTGTTCCATAATTTTTTTTCTCCAAAAGATAACCTAAGATAGAAACTAGTTGAGAACAATAAAAAAATTTAACAACATGAAATTAATATTCCTGCTTGTCATATATAACTTTTGTTATTAAGGTCAGTTGGAGTCTCTTGGACAAGAAAAAATAATTTTCATTCCTCGAATAGATGTGCTACATAAACAGTTCATTTTTCTTCATTACCTTTATCAAATACCGACTCTTTCTCTACCATTATAAATGATTTCTAAATAAAGAATTTAAAAAAAACTTTTTCCCTGACAATGATCTCAGTTCGAAAATAGATGAAAAAAATGAATAAATAATGCAAATGAAATATCTATATTCGTCTTATCACTCCTGATACTATATATATATATATATATATATAACGTTGGCGACCGTAGTCGAGGGCGACCAAAAGGCTTCCTTTTCAATAGCTACTACACTGAGGTGTAGGGGAGGGTGATATTCCTTTCCCTGGATTGCTCCACTTTACCCTTGATACATAACTTATATTGCTGAGTGTTAAGCAAGGAGGTATCAAGTACCATTTTTAAAGTCTTTGCTATGACGCGACCTGGGATTGAACCCAGGTTTTCCGGACCATTGGAGAATACTCTACCCACGAAGCCAATGAGCCGGTATGTATATATATATATATATAGTTTTACACTTATGTATTTAAATTTTGGTGACTGAGTTTTAATGTTGTAAAGTTTGGTAATAAATAGTACCTAATAATACCCGTTTTGATTGCATAATATTCCTCGTGAAAAAATAAAATTCAAAAATTAACTTTTTAATAAAAATGTTG
Organism: Sepioteuthis lessoniana; assembly: GCA_963585895.1. NCBI lineage: Eukaryota > Metazoa > Mollusca > Cephalopoda > Myopsida > Loliginidae > Sepioteuthis > Sepioteuthis lessoniana. The sequence goes on along the minus strand of OY757904.1, from coordinate 117,537,846 downwards.
GTGGTACACTCAAGATTTCAGTTGGTTTCTTTGTTTAATGGCGAATCAACATTCGTGTGTTATTTAATTCCAAAGCCATCTTTTCAGAAAATAGTAGGGGTGCTAGTAAAACTATAACTTAGGGAATAAACGGGTTAATCCCTACCCCAAGAGTAAAGAGCGTTTATTCATAGGTGACACTACACAAAAAGGCACACATAAACATAATTATAACTTTAGACATTTATAAATAGATATTTGAATATAATACATACTCGTATAGATGTTTGAACATACATAAGATCGTTATAGATGTGGTTTAGTTTCCTTGTATAATGGCACTTCAACCACCATGAGTTATATAATGCCAAAGCTATTCTAGTTGAAGAACGTAAGTGCTTTAATCGATAGCTTGGGAGATTAGAGGGTTCATGCCTTTCCCAAGAGTATTAGTCCGAAAGTGAATGTCATAGAATAACAAGAGTTCGAACTTGCTTACTTCGAAACCGTAGTCCAGCATTATAGCTATTACGCCCAGAAGGACTTACTCTTCCCACCAACACCACCACTAGATGTGCGTAAAGATATCTTATTACTATGAAACTAAAGAAATTTAATTAGTTTGATTTGAATCGTGTATCTTCACTGATATGCTAATTTATCTCGAGTGTTCTTGCTAACATTAGATTTTGGGAAGAATTTTGTTTGAAGGATTTTTCTTCTAAAAACGACAGTCTATTTACAAGCATCTTCATCTATTCGATTTAATTAACGCGAGTATATCATCCATAATTTTTTCCATCTTACTTTCTAATAAATTAGGAAAGAAACAATGTCATCGAGTTTTTTTAAATTATTCTTACAAATAAAATCGATAAACTCACACTTCTAAGCTGCTTTAGCTGTTACTTATGTGTATTTTCCACATAGATGTACACTTTATCGAAGCTCAAGACAAAAGTGTATCACCATTTTTTGTTGATTTGTTTATTTCAAGAAAGAAAAAGCTCCATGCCATTTGGTTTATTGTTATTAATTCAAGAATTCCGTTTGTATCGTGCTTATATTTCAAGTGTTGGTATAAATAATGTAACATCGTGAACAAAGAGTATCGTGGTGCGAATAAATAAGTTACCACAAACGTCCAGCAGCCTGAAGAAAGACGATTTGATAAGGTTCAATGTCTCTTTCAGTGGGATAGGTGTAACGAGATATACTTCCACGGCCACATATACTGAACAGAAAGAATGAAGCAAAAGGTCCTAACGCTTAATAAGAATTGTGTCTTAGTGATTTTCCCTCCTCATCAACAACAAGTCGTCACAGATATAGCAGTAGTCGGTGACTCGGCTACTATAATTATAAGAGCGTGGTAATTCCGAAAGAAATCTTCCCAACTTCAAATTTAACTTTTGGCAGTTTCACGTGAATCAATTCTGCAATAAGCTGGCTTTGCCACCGGACGACGAGAATTTATAATAAAGACAATAAGAGTTGAATCAATGTTCCCATTTGACTTTTGCAAATTTGTGAGATTAGATAGTACAAATCTACCCCTCCTAATCTAAACAGCCGTAATCATATTCTACTGCTAATTAGGAAACAATTACGAGTTGTGCAATTTCCAATTCCCCAGGTCTGTGCGCTGACTAACTAACCACTAATGTATTCCTTTTATAATGCTGCAGTCAATTTTACGACTAAAATAATTGAAATTTAACAATCTCTCGAAAGAGACCACATACTTTGTTATGAAATATAACATCCAATTTAGAAGAAACAATCAAAATTTTCTTTATATGCAAGATACGATAAAATGTTTTCAATCAAAACCAATAAAGTAATTACATTTTTAACATTTTCATCCAGCGAACGAAGGGTTAAGACTGTTTCTCATGTTGGATTGTGTATATCCAGACTGTTTAAATTGTAAATTGTGTATATCAAGACAGTTTAAAATTTTATTTTTTCACTGATCCTGTGGCTTGGTTTGGTCTTAGGGGCACTATACTGATAGCGTATCTTGGACAGGAATAGCCAGGTGGGACCAATTTTTCTCCAGGTGTATAAATGGTTTGGAATCAGAGTTTTCCTTCTCCAAGACCAGTTACCATACCAAATTTAAAGAACTCAGTTCATCCAATAATTTACCCATAACTGGAGGGAATTGCATTCTAACCTTAAAAAGTATTAGGGTTTTGTAAAATGCAAATAGCATCGTTCAGAATTTAAACCCTGGTCGCAAAATTTACTTACTAGAACAATGAAAGTTACGCCTCGAACACTTTCTTTAAATTTGATTTGTATATCGAAAAATTCTCATTCAAAAAGTAAGATTTCGGTATTAACCTATTTCTTTGATGGACGTTTTCAAATAGTTCCTTTAGATCATTTGCGATGATAAAAAAAATCTCCAAATGAGAGTTAAATCTTTACATTCTAAGAAAAGTCTTGGGTGTTTGACATGCTCAACAATATAGTTGTCCCACTTGTTTTAGTATAAAAGAGTGTGTAAGTCTTATAAACAATGCTAAGTCTCTACATTCTATGAAAATTTTTTTATCAATGTTGCTCGTTTGACATCTGCACTGTGATTGTTCCTCTAATTTAAGTATTAAGGAGTGCGTAAAAGTACGATCACCAGATGGAGACACAGAATACTTCGACATTGTAGCAGGAGTACTACAAGGGGACATGCTAGCTCCATAGCTCTTTATCATTTGTCTAGACTACGTACTTAGAACATCGACTGACAAAATCAGAGCGAACGGCTTCGAGCTGACAAAGAAAAGAAGCAGAAGGTACCCCGCGAAAACAATTACCGACGCCGACTACGCCGATGACATAGCGATACTGGTAAATACACCCAACCAAGCCGAAACACTACTGCATAGTTTGGAACGAGCTGCCCCAGGTATAGGCCTCTATGTCAATGCACACAAAACGGAATATATGTGCTATAATCAATTGAGGGACATCTCCACCCTAGACGGAACCCCTCTTAAACTAGTAGACAAATTCACTTACCTAGGAAGCAGCGTCGCATCAACCGAAAAGGACATCGACACGAGGTTAACGAAAGCATGGACAACTATCAATAGGCTATCGATTATATGTAAATCAGACCTAACCGATAAAATGAAACGCAGTTTCTTCCAGGCAGCGGTCGCGTCGATACTGCTATAAGGATGCACTACATGGACTCTAACAAAACGGCTGGAGAAGAACCTAGACGGCAATTACACAAGAATACTGCGAGCAATCTTGAACAAGTCCTGGCGGCAACACCCCACAAGACACCAACTGTACGGCCACGTGCCTCCTATCACGAAAACTATTCAAGTTAGACGAACCAGACATGCAGGACATTGCTGGAGAAGCAGGGACGAACTCATAAGTGATGTACTCTTATGGATTCCCACACATGGCCGTGCAAAAGCAGGACGACCAGCACGAACATACATTCAGCAACTATGTGAGGATACAGGATGTTGTCCAGAAGACCTGCCTGAGGCGATGAACGATAGGGAAAAGTGGCGAGAGAGGGTTAGATGACTCACGAAACCGCTAGGTTCCCGTTGTCCATGATGATATAGATGTTTTTATTTAGGAAAGAGTGAAAGGTTCGAATTAACATTTCAAAGTCGTCTACATTGTTGAGGGAATTTCGATAAGCAAAAAATGACCTTCAAATCTGAAAATGAAATCGTTTTATTCCCTAGTTAGAGTATATTATGTATATTGCTCTGACAAAATTTGGCTATGATGTGCCATTTTTTACTGGGTTATGGTTACACACTCGCAATCAACGCATAAACGTTTGTTAAGTTTCCGTAATTTGTCGTTAATCCGAACCTGTTTCAGTTCTTGAGGGTTTTTATTTCAAAACTATTTACATTTTCAGACTGTTTTAGGCTATAGACTTATGAATGTCAGAGTGAGGGTGCCGTTAATGAAAATCGATCGTTTTTAAGGATATTAGGAAGCTTAGTTACAGTTTAGAAATATTTCAAATTTGAAGAAAACATAGAAAATAAGCATAGATTATACAATGTAATATTAGCAACTCCGAATAAGCACGACTATAGATTGAAACTGAGCGAATAGAAAGTATTATTAAAAAATGAAGTAGAAACGACGCTTCAACTCGAAAAACAACAGCAGAGAAGAACAAAAAGAGCGTAACAAGGAGGAAAAGGAGAAGTAGTAATAAAAGAATACTGCGAATTAATATTCAAAAAATGTCCAATAGTAAAACTTGTAAAAAGACCTAATATATATATATATATATATATATATATATATAATTATGAACATTTGAATTCAGTAACTTTAAGTGTCACGGGATGCTCATAATCATCAGATATTTTCGTATAATTACTGTGCACGCTCCGTGAAACTTCAAATAAAAATAAGTAAAGTTGGTGAACGTAATCGAGGGTGACCCGAAGGCTTCCTTTTCAATAGCTACTACACTGAGGTGTAGGGAAGGGCGCTACTCTATTGCCTTGATTGTTCTACTTTACCCTTGATCCTTACCTTATAATGCTGAGTGTTAAGCAAGGCGGCATCAAGTACCTTTTTTTGAATCTTTGGTATGACTCAACCTGGGATTGAACCCCGGTCTCCAGGACCATTGACGAACACTCTACTCACTAGGCCAATTATATTATAGTATAGTATTTTCCAGGTTTTATACCGGTTGTTATGTAGCATCGAGCAATTTAATGCTTATTTTTACATTTATTCTATTTCTATATTAGATTATTGATTTGTTGGTTGATTTTTGGTTTTACGGAATGTTAACCCTTGGTACGTTATTTTATCAAATTGTGACTTTCTTGTAATCAATTACAAGTTTGGGGTTTTTTTTGTGGGTTTTGATTTCTTTGTTTAATGGCGTATTAACCTTCGTTGGTTATTTAATGCTAAAGCCATCCTTCTAGAAGAACAGCAGTGATGCTATTTAACCCATAGCTGGGTTGATAAGAGAGTTCATACCTTTCCCAAGGGTATTTTTCCGAAAGTTAACGGAATAGCGCGAGTGGAGTTCAAACTCGCTCACTACGATTCCGCGGTCTAGCTTTTTAACCATTACAACACGTTGACCCCCCTCCGTCAATTACAAGGTTTCCAGTAACTAATAATGTTAATTTGTGAATAACTTAGTTACTATTCTGAATACTATTGATAATCACACGATTATTTGATTTCAACTATTCTCGTCTAATTCACATAATCAATACAGAATTACATTTTTTCGGGTATAAGTTTCTATTCAATAAAAAATCTTTTGCCCACACGTATATAATATATATAATTCAAATAATTTACACACAGCTATGAAATTTCAAGAATTTCTATTTAATATTAAAAATGTTTAAACAGACCTAATTGTTCTATATATAGATCCTTAACAGTTTCAACCGCTCGTGATCAGAGTGGACCTGGGAGTAATAACAACGACGGTGTGCTCTACACTCTCCTTTTAGAGACGCCTGTGAGGTAATAGTCAACATCATAGAAAATGCACTCGATGACCCGAGTTCAAATCCTGGACGAGTTTGTTTGCACTTTCCTAAGCGCTAATACTCTTGAGAAAAGTATGAATCTAACTATTCGCCCTCCAACTATGGATAAATAGTAGGGCAGACTGGCTCATTAACCTTGGTATGGCGACGCCAACCGGTCTAAGAGAAGGAAAACTTTGAAGTCAAAACTGTTAAACTCCGCATAAAAATTGACCTTGTGTCATATGCTGCTCGAGTGGAGGCGTTGATAGATATATACTCCACTCTCAACATTCCACTGAGATCCAGAACTGAAGCCTTAACACCGAATGTAATTTAATATCTTAACTAGTATATATAGAGAGATAATTTTACTAATATAGAGAGAGATGTCACAATCGAGGTCAAAAGCAGTTACTAATCCAACGTAAGTGTATCTTGCGTTGTGTAATAGTGGCTAACCTAGCCTAGCAGATCATAATTTGTGGCTTTGATTCTTACTAGGAGTAACAACTTTTGTATTGAATCACGTTGAGTTTGGCACATAGTTATAATAACCCAATGTAAAAGCAATATATACTTTCCCCTCGATAATATTTATAAACCTTTTATGAAAATAAAGATCTCCTCCTTCTCCGTAAATGTCTTACAAAGAAAGAAAGCGTTCTAATAATCGAAACAAGGGTCTCTATGTTTAGTTATTATGAAGGATGTGGTAAAATTCCTCAGTTTATGGATTTATTTGCTCCTGGGTTTGTTTTGCAAAATGTGGCCTTGAAATGCCATGATGGAGTATGGCAACTGTTCTTTTCATCAAACCTGTACCTTTCTTGTGTAATGCTCAAGTTGACACGCTCAAGTTATTGACAATAAAGGTCTGACAATAAAGGTTTCTCAAAGATCCAATAACTCATAATGGACAATACCTGTCATGTTCCACCAAATTCAGAGCAAAACTTTCTATGAATGAAGTTTTGGTTATGGTGTTGGGCTCTGTTTGACATAGGGTGCTAACCACTACTTTTTTTTTTATTGATATAAAATATATGGCAAAAGTTTGGAAACTCTATCTCAAAAATTACAAAAATTGATGTTTTTATTTTCAATCTAAAAATGGCATATTATTTTATCATATGTGTTGGTTTATTAAACGTGTTGGTATACACAACCTCTCCGCCTGAGCACGGTGCGACACAAGGTCAATTGTAAATAGATACGGTGATCTGAGTTTAAATCCCGAACAAGGCCGCTTTTCACATAGTATTAATATTCTTGAGAAAAGTAGGAATCCATCAATTCTCCCTCAAACTGTGAGTAAATTGTAGGGTAGACTAACTCTAACCTCGGTTTGGCAACCTGTCTAGGAGAAGAAAATAATAAATTATGCGGGTTAGTTATGCATTATCAAGATTGTTGTAGACAATGAATTTGGTGAGCCAAGTTCAAATTTTGAATAAAGCTGTTTAATTTTTACTTTCCCCTATTGCCCTTGAAAAAGTTTTGAATCCATCACTTCTATCCCAAGTTATTGGTAAATAATAGGGCAGATTGGGTATTAACTTTGGTAGAGCAACAAGTACAAAAGACTCTAGATTCAAAATTAGCTGTTACAGTCTTTGTCTGGCAAACATTGCATGTCTGTTGCCCTTGAAGAATAAATAACATAATGTCAATATCTTCCCGGTTGAAAGGGTTTTAAAAATTTATAATCTTCAAAACATTGATTATTTTTGAGGGCATGTTTAATGCATTTAAAATTCCCTCTGGTACAAATTTTACATCCCAGGTAAGTAAAATAAAATTAAGATGGTGACCATAATCGAAGGTGACCTGAAGGCTCCCTTTTCAATAGCTACTACACTGAAGTGTCGGAGAGAGAGCGACTCCATTCCCTGGATTGCTCCATTTTACCCTTGAACCTATTCTTATAATGCTGAGTGTTAAGCAAGGCGGCATCAAGTACCGTTTTTTGTCTTTGATATGACGCGACCTGGGATTGGCCAATGGCCCGGTAAAGCTTAATGATACTGCACTCTAATTCTAAGTGATGATGAATATGCGATATATATATATATATATATGTGTGTGTGTGTGTGTATGTGTGTGTGTGTGTGTGTGTCTGTATTATTCCCCCTCCAGCTATGGGCAAATAGTAGGACAGACTAGGTTCTTCAGCCTTGGTGAGGCAACTAGTCTAGGGGAAGGTAAACTTTGAATTCAAACCTGTTAAGCTCCGCTTAGAAATTGACCTTGTGTTATATCCTGCTCGAGCGGAGGGGTTGCTATATATATATATATATATATATATATATATATTCGTAATATCCAGTCAGCGTCCGAAGGAAGTGGGTGTGGATTATTCTAGTATAGAATATATGAGGAATTTCATGTAAATCTATGTGAGTGGTCGATATATGGCTATTGTTACATCACATTATTTTATTTATTTATTTTCATCATACACATATGAACTGTAATTCCACATTTGCTGTTTGGCAACTTTAAGTATAGCATGTAAAAAATCATCTGATGAGATGTAGAGTATAGTAATATTTTCCGCCGAAATAAATTTGAGTTTCCATCTAATTACTATATATATATATATGTATATATATACATTTTTTTTTTACAGGAACTGAGTTAATATTCAATAAAGAATGAAGCTACAAAAATATTAATAAATGAAATAACTTGGGGACAAGTAGTTTTGTTTGTATTTAAATGAAGAAAAGATTGAGTAAATACATATTATTACCTGTGGGGGTTGTATGTATGTATTTTGGTTATTTCAGTAGATGTGCGTCCGTAATTTACGGGTATTGCTCTCTAAATTATTTCCACCACAAATACAACACAAAACTTTACAATCGCGTGAAAGAAATGGAATAGAACACAACGAACATTAAACAACAAACAATTTAATATGCATATAACAGAATCTGAAAACAAATAAAATACATGATGTGTAAATGGCCTTTTGGAAAATAAAGTTTGGCAAGAAGAAAATAAATTTGTTTAAAGATGTGTGTATGTTAACGGATTCCGTGAATAAGTCGTTCTTACTTACATTAAGTTCATAGCGGGTTTTATGATTGTGGCGACAGCGTGTCGCGTTGATGAAAGAAAGTTTGTTGGGTTTATCTTTTGAATGTGATTCGCTGCCATCTGAAGATAGGTCGCGAACTTTAGTTGAGGAAGGAACGGAATTTGTCGGACACGGTATCGGCTACTGCATTACTGGCTTAATGGCTTGTGGTGTTGTCTTAGTCTTCATGTAAGTTTGTGTGTATGGCTCCCTAACTCTGTGTTATTTATATCCTACAGGTGGATCAAAGAATCATTCAAAAATTTTGGCGCGTAGACATTTATTGACCAATCAGATTTGTATTTTACTATTTTATTTTCGAGCCTAAATATTTTCCGTTAGTTGACTTCCGATCCTATTTTTCTAGAATGTTTTATTCTATGTTTTTGCTGATTGGTTGAAAAATGTAACTTAAATGCTAATGCAGTTTTGATCCTAAATTTCTAGAATGTTCTTAAGTATGTTTTTATTGCTTATTTTAAGACTAGAAAAAATGTGTATCCCATATACCACTTCTTTTTTTTTACACATATAGCAGATTTAAACAAATTACCATGATTGTAGATTGACAACTGGTTTAGAAAAAATATATTCAAAGTCGTCTGATCGACCATTTTAAATGAGTAGCTTCCTTACAAAGTAGATTAACAGTGGAATATACAGAATGTGACAAAATGATCTCTCAGATTTAGAAATGCCTCGACGTAGGTTCGAGTAGAGTAAGAAGATTGGGGGGTATGCCTCTGAGCAGAATCAGCAGCTATGCAATTTTAGTTATCATGATGGCGGGAAATGGTGAACATAGGCATCTATGGAATTCTGAGAAAAATTTATTCAGGGCGCCTACGTGGTGACATCTCGTGGATGGTTTGCTCACCAGATCTATCCCCTTGTGATTATTTCCTCTGAAAGCCGTAAAATACAAACCGTTGGCAACTGGCGAACAGAGGGACTTTATTTGTTATGAAATCGTTGCGATAACAAAGGCAATGCCTTAGCGAGCGCTGCAGAGCTTCAGGTGTGGTTTGGTTTCTTTGTTTTATGACATATCAACCATCATGGGTTATTTAATGTCAAAGACATCCTTATAGAAAAATGAGTAGTGATTAAATCTAAAATATAGATGAGGTGGGATAGAAGAGTTCATACCTTTCCCTAGGGTATTAGTCCGAAAGTGAATATAATAGCGTGAATGTAGTTCAAAACCACTTAATATGATTTTGCCGTCCAACACATTAGCCACTACGCTACGGGGACTCTTTGCAGAACTTCAGGTTGAGGCTTCATGAGGAAAAGCATTTCGAGGATATAATCTTTTAAACAATGTTATGACAAGAACAAAACAAGATTGAATTTTTTTCTTAGAGTAAAGTTAAACTTTGAATAACATCTATGTTGCTTTTTATTATTTACTTCGAAAACCCAAAAGATTATTTTGCTCAACCTTGTATGAAATTCTAATTAGAATCCTTCCCATCTTCCTAAATCAATCATCATCATCTGTACCTATTCCCCTGACTTTCTTGCCATCCGTCTCTATCGGCCATTGCTCTTGATAAGTTCTCTAGATGACATCCTGTGACAAATGTAAATTTTTGGCTGGTCAATCAACACTTGTGTGTCCATGCGGAGGAGTTCATTGGAGAACTTTTAGCCAATGGTTAAAAGTTCGTTCATCCTTTTTCCAGCAGTGCCCGTCGTGTTTTGCTCGCCTTTTTTTTTGGTAGTTTGTGAGCTAAGAGGTAAATAGGCTTACAGCCACTGTTTTATGGTTTGCTGCTTCAAGTATTTATTGAAAAAAGTACACAGCATCCTTGCATAGCTCTCATCTTGCTTTTACCCCAAGCGTTTCGTTAAAACCCAAGTTGTGCAATCATACATTAGTACTACCACGGCTATCGCTAGAAAGAATCACCGTTTCTCTCTCTTATAAATCAAAAGAGTTCTTTCTAAATACAACCATCATTTTCTTTGATGAACTGCTGTTTTAACAGGAAACTAACGGCTCCATGTGTTCTATTATTTACATAATCCCCTTATTTTTACAATAATCAATAGATTGGAAATTTGTTATTCTTTTTATAGTTAAATTAAGTTTTTAACTGGTTTTACCTTATTAGTTTTACTTATCATCCAAATTCGAAGGTTCATTCGGCCGGAGCCTAAACATATAGACTGGGTGTTTCAGAGAAATTATATCATTTGGGATGCACATGGTTTATAGAAAAACTTAATATAATTTAGGATGTACGAAATGTTTCAGAAAAATTCATACCATTTTATAATATAATAATTCGACCACTTTTCGTTCAAACGATTTCAAATTTCAGCAACATGTCTGGTTTGTTTTCTTTTTTTCTTGGCAAATCAACCTTTGTGAGTTATTTAATAGAAAAGGCATCCTTCTAAAAGAACAGTAGGGAAGACATTTACCCCATCGCCGGGAGTATATGGGGGTATTTTTCTGAAAGTGAGACTGATTGAGACACTGGAGTTCAAAGTCGTTTACCACGATGCCGTTGTCTATCACTTTAACCATTACACTACAAGGACAATTCTTGCAGAGACATATGTTAAAACAAGTCAAAATATTGCATATTTAAGTGTCGTTTCCTTTCCTGTGAATGACATTTCTGTTCCTGAAAAGAAAAAAAAAGAAGTTTGAGTTGTTTCTATACATGCTGTAAAAATTTGAGATTATTTGGCAAGAAATAGATAATTTATCAAATTATGAAATGATATCAATGTTTCTGAAACATCCTAGTAGTATATATATATATATAATGTTATATTGCTATGATGTGTATATATATATATACACACATCATGGCAATATATATATATATATATATATATATATATAATGCCAATATATATATATATATATCTATATATCATGCCAATACATATATATATCATGCCAATATATATATATATATATATATATATATATCACGTCAATATATATACAAACGTGGTGCCTTCAGTAAGATTCCAGACTTTTTTGTACGCGCATTTAATATTATCCTAGACTCTTGAAAATTCAGTAATTGCTATACACATTATGAGATGACTGACCAATTCTTATGATTTTAGGTTCAAATCAACAGCTACAGCAGGAATTGTAATACACCCTACTAAAACCTGATTGTCACAGCTGGGGAATTTCAAAAATTCTATCGGGTCGTGAGGACACTTTAGAAGAAAGATATGCAATAAAATTCTGTTTTAAACTTAGAAAAATGCCACAGAAACGTATGGAATGCTTCAGACTGCTTTTCGACCATCTTGCATGAATTGAGCATCAGTTTTTGAGTGGCATAAAAGATTCCAGGAAAACAGAGAGTCTTTGAGGAGTGATGAGAGGTATGGGAGGAGTAAGAAAGTCAATACACCAGAGTTGATTGGCCAAAGGGTTAGAGTTAGGGTTACTAAGTTGAGGTTTTAAGGTAGTTCAGCAAGAGATTCAATCGGAAGAGGCCAGCACTCTTCAAATCGGGTCGGTGGCATTTCCACCAGGACAATGCACCAGTCTACAGCTCCATACTTGTCACAGACTATTTGACCAAGATGGGCATCGAGACAGTTTCTCACCTTCCCTATCTTCCAAACCTTGCTCCCTGAGACTTATGGTTATTCCCTAAGCTCAGAGGCTGCCGTTATGAGACAATTGAGGAGATGAAAGAGTCGGTGACGAAGGTCATTGACAGGCTCACACAAGAGGACTTTTATGGGGCCTTCCAGAAGTTGTTGGAACGGTACAACAAGTGCATTACAGCTGGAGGAGATTACTTTGAAGGGGACTAGAGTTTCATGTGTGTACTATCAATTAAAGTGCCCATACGAAAAAAGTCTGGAAACTTATAAAAAGATCCTCGTATATATATTATGCCAATATATATATATATATATATATATATATATATCATGCTTATATATATATATATATATATATATATATATAATCCACACACAGGCTGTTTTCTTGTATCCCAGGTCTTCAGTGTGAATATACACTTGAGATGCTCCAAGCCGGGACCGAATCAATGACGTTGAATCCCTGACTTGTCCTCGGTGTACGTCATCAGCCTGACGCAAAGTTAGGCGGGTTTCGGCCATGGCTTGGGGCGTCTCAAGTGCCTAGCCATACTAAAGAAATGTGATACAACGAAACAGTTTCTCTGTGAATGACAATAAATATGCCCTCCTTCCACGAGAGTTGAGCACTGTGGCGAAGGAATATAACGGTTGCCACTCGCGTCATGCAAATATTGACCACGCTGGCATCCAATAGTGCAAAGATGTAAACAAACGAAATTTGACACATATGCGTTAATTCCGGGGCAAACATTGAGTTGCTGACTTAGCTTAGGGGTATATCATCAGTCTGACGTTAAATTAGGTGGGTTTGAATCCCTGCTTAGAGCGTTTCAAGTTTCTAGTCACTTTGAAGAGCTGTGATACAACTAAACAGCCTGTCACTGGATGATAGTATATATATATAATATATATTATTTACTTATCCTGTCACTTATTGCATAAAATAAAGTAAGCTATCTTAAAATTTCAGTAGAATTCCCAAACCTTTTGTACGTTACCGCAGTTTCATCCGGCTTCATCTTCTGTAACAATTTGTTAAAGAAGAGAAAGATTCTTCCTCTTTCAGTTGAATCTTGTAAATGATTGAATGTTGCTCTTGATCCTTTGCCGAGTTTGGGGGAGAAAGAAAATTTCTCTCTAAAATTTCCTTCCGCTTGTTTGAGATGTTTATCTCAAGTTAAATATGTTTTGTTGCTTTTTCCTAAATATTCCACGAGGATCTGATTGAAAAGATGCATTCAAAACAACGTTTTTCCAAAGTGGGTGGTCTTTTTAGAGCTGAGCAGAAAGACACCTTTTTGAACCTGTTAAACCTCTTCAAACACTCACTTCACAGGAGCACAGAGTGCATTATCTACGTTGCATTTCTGCTTTTGTGAACCTAATGAAACATGCAGTGGTAAATGCAAGCGTCATTAAATATATGACGATACTCGTATTTGGTAACTTAATAATTGTTAGTTACATAGGTAATTCATTCCTTCGTTTTCTACCCATTTTTGGTTATCTTAAAATGTATCTTCACAATCATTTTAAACAGTTAACTCTGGGAGTGTTGAGTGATCCCTTCGTTGTAATTACTCCTATATCCACTCTGGCCCAAAGAGGTAGAACCTATCAAAAACATTTAAGAATCAAACAGATATGTTTACAAATTATTAATATTAGAAAGAAATACTTGAACCAAAATGTTACAGAGTTATTATTAATATTAAATTGCAATAGTTCCTCGAAAACATAACTTCTTGCCAATTGTTAGTTAATATATCCAATACCTCAGGCCAATTTTTTAACGGTGTAAAGCTAATTTGAATTCAGAATTTCCCTTCTCCTATTCTAATTGCCTGACTAATGCTAAAGAAACCAATCTGTCCAACTATTTCATTATAGCTAATGAAAAAAAAAAAGATGGTTTCATGCTTTTTCCAAGGGCATTGGCGCAAAGTGAAACGTTCACAGCTATATAAAGGACTTGAATTCCAGTCACCGAATTCAGTGGTGGTAACCGTTCCGATAATCCCTCCTCCGATAATTAATATTAGATAAAAATACTTAAAAACATATTATTTTGAACAAATTATTGTTGGTTGGTTGGTTGGTTGGGTTTTATTGAATATAAACCCTTGTAAGTCATCTAATGCTTATATGTATACATATAGTAGGTATAAAAAAAATAACTGATGTTTGTACAACAGCATTGCTTCCGACAAAGCCTGCATCAGATGATGACTCTGGGTTCAGGCATGGTTTCGGGGCCGAAGCATTATTACCATTAGCCCAGAGCTCCCCAGCAGTATCTCATGACACCACCAGACTTTGTCAGATTGTTGTCACTCTATGAAATTGCCATATCCACGCAGATGCTGCTAGAGCCATATCTTGGATCTTTTCCATTTATTTCCTCTTGTCTGATGGAGGAAGTCCAATATTAGTCAAGAAAACGGAGGTTGAGTTAGCAATGAGACCTCTGCATCCCAATTCGAAAGGAAATACATTTGTTATCCAGCCATTTCTGACACATCGTTCTCGCAGATCCTCATATTTTTCCAACTTACGCTGGTGTGCCCAGTCGAAATTTTCTTTAAAAGGGAGCGTTAACTCAGTAACGAATTTTTTTTTTTTTTTTTGCTTTAACGGACCAAATGACAATATTTGGACGCTTTGTCATTAACGCTATTTCAGTTGGAAATATATACACGTACATTAAATATGTATGATTTATGAACAATTGATTAGTAGGTAACATTTTAAACAAGCCATAGATCATTTTAGCACATGGTTAAATGGTTACAGGAATTGGAATCTAACACCATCCATTTGTTTGCACACTGTTAAATAGTTAAACAAATTATTTGATCCAGAGATGGATCAAATAATGACATCATTGTTTGATCCAGAGATGGAATCCCAACAGGTAAAACCACTACGAGTCATAGTTGACGAGGCAGTAATGGCAATGAAGGGTACTCCATATTCCCCAAAACTCTAGAACTGAACCTTCAAAATGAGTTGATTTAGTGTCATATCCTTGACATTTATTGCGGGGGTTTTACCCCCCAGCAGAGATGCAGTTTGTGTATCCTACAACACCACTCGACAGGACTTACAAATTATTGGTATTCGATAAGAATATTTATAAGCATATAACTATGCGTATATTATTTTGGTTTGCTGTGGTTTATTAGTTTAAAGGCATACCACCTCGTCAGGAGTTATCTAATCAATAAATTAGATATATTCATAAATGCTTGGTTATACTCATAACTCTCTTTTCAAAGTACCATTGTATTTTTATTTCACGTTTTTATTCTCTTTGTCACTTATCTGCGACCTGCATTTAAAGACTTAAATTTTTTAGTTATCTCCAGAGAAACTAATAGCAAGGGGTAATACCACGCAATTAGATGAGGTACCTAGAAAAAATCACAAACATACGATGTTGACCATTCCACACCATAATGGCAATTGACATGGTATGACTGTTGCTGCTCAGAGAGACATATCCAACCCACACAACGAACCCTGTAATATAGTTATCCTCGGTTTGGTTTAGTTTCTTTGTTTAACGGCATATCAACCTTTGTGGGTTATTTAATGCCCAAGCCATTCTCCAAGAAGAACAGTAGTGGTACTATATAATCCATAGCTGGGAAGATAAGGGGGTTCATACATTTCCCAAGGGTGTTTGACCGAAAATGAACGTAATAGCACGACTGGAGTACGAACTCGCTTACTACGATTCCGCAGTCTATCGCTTTAACCATTACACCACGAAGACACCCCACGAGTCATTCTCGTTATATCGAGTAAAACGGACATATTAAAAACAAAAGTACACGAATATCTGGGGAGTCTCCGTAGCCTAAAGTCTGGACTTCGGCTACTAAATAAGCGAGTTCAAACTCCTGTCGAGCTTCTATGTTATTTTTCGAACTAATAATCTCGAGAAAGATATGAACCCTCTTAACCCCCAGCTATGGGTTAAAACATATCACTGGTGTCCTTTTTATATCGATGGCTTTGCCATGAAATAATCAATGAATGTTGATATACGAATAGAAAAGGACTGTATCCGAGTACCAATTAAGATTGGTCTGGGAATTGTTTTATTGTCTACACTGGAGCATTTTAAGAGTATTTTATTTTTTAAAAATATCGCTATAATGTCTCATTTTTGCTGGGTTACAGTTATATATATATATATATATATATATATATATATATATATATATATATGTCATAATAATTATAAACTTATTTTTTAAGTAGACGATATCTCGCAGAAACTACCTTCTCGGATTCAGACTCCACAGATAATCTAACATTCTCGCAAATGTCTATTGCAATGCCCGGGACCGTCAGCCAGAAACAATGGCCTGAAGGTTAACTCGGTGAACTTCTTTTGAACAAGACGGTGCCATCTCCACATTAAATGACAAGCCTCTGAAATTAGTAGACCAGTTCACACTCATCGGTAACACTATCTCATCTACTGAAAGCAAAATAAACTTGTGCATAAGGAAAGTCATGGACTGCAACAGACATTTTATCCTATTTACCAACCCCGCGGCTCGGGCAGGATATGACACAAGGTCAATTTTTAAGGGGAGTTTAACAGGTTTGAATTCAGAGTTTTCCTTCTCCTAGACTAGTTGCCTCACCAAGGCTGAAGAACTCTGTCCTACTATTTACCCAGAGTTGGAGGGAGAATTATTGGATTCATACCTTTCCCAAGGGTATTAAACAGACAGTTTATCGACTATTTGGTAATCTAATCACTCCGATAAAATAAAACGAGAAGTGTTTCAAGCCGTTGCTGTATCAGAAATATTGTATGACAGCACCTCTTGGATTTAACGAAACGCTTGGAGAATGAGCTTGATGGAAACTCCAAATTTTAGCTAAAATGTTGTGTCTATAAAGGAAGAGCAATCAACTGTTGAGCATTTTTAGTAAATATCTTTAGAAATCTAATATAAAATATATAATTTTTATTTGATCAGATTTTCATATGGTCATTAAGCTGTCAATAGCAGTCCATCCTTTACCTATGCATAAGTTGATATAGCTTTCAGAAGATGAGATATTGCTACTGGTGTATGTGAACTGATCTTTCAGAGATTTGCCAATTAATGGTGAGATGGCTTTTTACCCCACAAAAAAATTTAAAAAAGAAATTGATTTTTTCTTCTAATCTGATCTTTTGTAGTTTTTTAGGATAAATGATAATTTTGTTATAGATTGTATAATTAGATTAGTAATTTAAATAAAACCCTTTCCGACCCCGAAACAACCAACAACTTTAGTTCACATGTGTCTATGAAGGAAGAACAATCAGCAGTTGTTGTTTTTAGTAATTTGCTTTAAAAATCTGATATAAAATAAATATTTTTAAAACATTTTTCATAAAATATAATCCAATTTACTTGACTTGCTTTGAATAGGAATGGATATATCTCATCTACTGAAAGCGATATCAATACGCACATAGGTAAAGCATGGCCTTGTTATTGACAGGTTATCGACCTTATAGAAACCTGATCTCTTTGATAAAATAAAACGGGAGCGCTTCCAACTTGTAGTCTTATCAATATTACGGTATAGCGTTTTGAGAGAAAGCTACATGAGAACTGTACAAAGATGCTGCATGCTATTTTTAAGCAGCTCCTCACAAAATAATAGCTGCACAGCCGCTTCACTTCCATCTCACAAGTAATCCAAGACCAACTATACATGTAAGGCTCAACTGGACAAATCCATAAGCAATGTTCTTCAGTCGGCTACCTCACATGGACTCACCAATATCAGCCCACCAGCAAAAACTTACATTCATCAGTTTTGTGAGGACACTGAATGCTGTCTAGTGGACCTGCCAAGAGAGATGGACGATAGAGACGGACGGAAAAACAATCAATGAAATCTTTACTGTTAGCAGGACATATTGATATATCATCATCATCATCATCATCATCATGTCGCCTAGTAGCACGGATATCCCTCAACCCTCTCTCGCCACTCCTCCCTCTCGTTCATCGCCCTAGGTAGGTCTTCAGGACAACATCCCGTATCCTCACATAGCTGCTGAATGTATGTTCGTGCTGGTCGTCCTGCTTTTGCAAGGCCATGTGTGAGGGTCCATACGAGTACATCTCTTATGAGTTCGTCCCTGCTTCTCCAGCAGTGTCCTGCATGTCTGATATATATATATATATATATATATATATATATATATATATATATATATATATATTAAATGAACAAGTAAAAACATTTGGTTTTTCAAAGCTTAAACACTAGCCCTTAATGCTTTTAAGCCTCGATTTTTAAATGTAAACACTCTTGAAATAGACATTCCTTGATTATCTTTTAATCCGTAAATCCTTTGAAATTAGAAAAAAATAAAATAAAAACCTATTTTCTAAAGCTTGCGAATCGATTTTGTTTTTCTTCGCACTCAAAAACATTCTTGGGGTTTTACTAATGAAGAGTTATGCACAGACATTTTTACATTCCCTGCCTAATCTAAATTTTATAACAAAGTTTATCATATTTACCAAACCCCTAAGCTCGGGCAGGATATGACACAAGGTCAATTTTTTAAGCGGAGTTTAACAGGTTTGAATTCAGAGTTTTCCTTCTCCTAGACTAGTTGCCTCACCAAGGCTGAAGAACCTAGTCTGCCCTACTATTTACCCATAGCTGGAGGGAGAATAATTGGATTCATACCTTTCCCAAGGGTATTAGTGCTATGTGAAATGCAATCAGTCAGGTCCAGGATTTGAACTCGTGTCGTCGTGTCCATATCCTGCGACGATAAGGTTTATAGGCCATCAACTTTTTTACTAAACTGCCGGGAGTGGTGGTGATATCGTCATGTTGATGATTCATTACGAATAGAACTCAAAAACCGTAAGGGGGGTGTCCTCGTGGTGTGATGGTTAAAGCGATGGACTGCGAAATCGTAGTAAGCAAGTTCGAACTCCAGTCGCGCTATTATATTCACTTTCGGACAAATACCCTTCGGAAAGGTATGAAACTCCGTATCCTCCCAGCTATGGGTTAAATAGTACCACTACCGTTCTTCTAGGAGAATGGCTTTGGCATTAAATAACCTATAAAGAGTTGATATGCCATTAAACAAAGAAACCAAACCAAACCATCAAAAACCGTAGATAGCCATTTTACGTTCAAATGATAGTGAAATTTAAGGGCTGCCCTCTCACCACCGGTAAACCTAGTGTATGCTGAACAAAGGAGAGTCGACCATGAGAACTCTCATGGTAGGTAAAAGAAATTGTCACACGAGAGTCGTAGAATTTCGAAAAGAGTCGGTCAGTTTATAACCGGCAAAGGACTAGAAATGACATGAATTTCTTCCTCAACTCAAAAATCACTTTATGTTTTCCTGATTTGAGTGATATTTTTTTCTTTGACCACGTTCTAACCTTTTCTTCTCCTCTAAACTTGCTGTCATCTCAAGATCTACAAACACGTTTTATGTTTCGGATTCACACGTTTATTATGATGTTTATTCAAAGAAGCCGGTCCTTTTGGTCATAGGTAAAAGTCTTCAACAATCATTTTGGTCGTAGAAGAAATTTTTTTAAAAATCATTTCACAGTTTCTCTTGAGTGCTGAAAGCTCTCGAGGATGTCTAAATGCTATGCTTCACAAATGCACCTGCATCGTTTCGAGTCTGGATCCCGACCGACATTGAGAATTTTAACTAAATTCCAGATCGCGTCATTCTTAACACGTTATATAATTCATCCAATCAGAGTGCAGCTTTCGTACAAAACCCGATTTCATCTTGGTTTCTAGATTCCCACAGAAGACAGACATGAAGTCTCATCTGTATCTAACAGTTTCCGTCGTATCTGCAAATTGCAAGTGGTTAACTTCGGAGTCACATATTCATTGCAAGCTTCTGTACCAGTGCCCTGCTAATTTCACAATTGACTGTTATAAAAAGAATTCTTACATTTTTGCTTATTTATATTTTATTATTATTATTATTATTATTATTATTATTATTATTTACTCCTTAAGAGTTTTCCACATCAGCATTAGCTGATGATCTTTCACTGGAGTTTGAGTAACAGCAAGTTTCCTCAAGTCGCCAGGACTCTTCTCAGTATTCTAGCCGTTCTCAATAATGTAGTAGTTTGAATGGTCTCCACTCGTCCGCCAACATCCAAGTCCTCCAGTCCCTTTAATAATCCTTTAGTTACTGTTCTAAACGCACCAATTACAATTGGTATAATTGTAACCTTCATGTTCCATAGTTTGTTTTGTTTTTTTTTTTTATTCCCTGGCAAGGTCGAGGTACTTCTTATTTTCACATTCTTTCAGTTTTATTCTTTGGTCAGCCGGGACAGTAAAGTCGACAATTTTGCAAGTTCTCTTTTTTAAACCATCTTATTGCCTGGTGTCAAATAAACTCTGTTGTTGTTGTGTTGGGTTAGGTGTAATTGAAGTTTACTAAAATTCAATTAACTAAATTACTACATTGGTGGTAATTGCGCAAGTTGTCACTGAAAAGTTAACGAGATGAAGAGGTTGTCACTTGATCTCGCTGACAAAGCAGTCAAACACATTGTCACTGTTTCGTTCTCATGTTTATTGTTATGCTCATAATTCAGAGAAAAAAGGAAAGTCCCTCCTTTTTCTTAGGAAATATCAAACTCCCTAAAACGGAGATTCTAAAACGTTAACCCCAAAAACATCCGCTCAGCAGTACACCAGAAATCTGACTTCTAAAACTCGAAACGCAAACTTTCTCATCACTCTTTCAAGTATAAAATCCCCTTTAGCCCTGGTGGGGGTATCCTTGTGGTGTAATGGTTAAAGCGATGGACTGCGTAGACGTAGTAGGCGATTTTGAACTCCAGTCGCGCTATTACGTTCACTTTTGGACAAATAGCCTTGGGAAATGTATGAATCCCCTTATCCTCCCAGTTATGGGTTAAACAGTACTACGTCTGTTCTTCTAGAAGGAATGCTTTGGCATTAAATAACCTACAGATGTTGATATGCCATTAAAACAAAGAAACTAAACCAAACCAACCTTTAGCTCTACTTGCCTGTAAAACCTCCAGACTTCCGTTCGGTGTTTATAGAGGATTGATTGATTGATTTTAATGACATGTCAATCTGACTCGGGTTATTTTATGCTTGGAGGTTAGAGAATCGTATTCATTGAATATTATACCAACATTTACGTGTAATTGATTTTTAACACACGGGCCCTCCGAAAAAAATGTATTTGACTCATATAGGGAATCCTAACAGATGGTACCACTACGGATTAGGGTGGACTTAGCAATAATCGCATTGAAGAGGTACTCTACCCACCTCCCGAAATCTTCGGAACTGGAACCTCACTATTAGATGCACTTACGTGTCATGGTTATTACTCGCTCGCCTTATTTATAGTCTTTATGCATTTGATTCTTGTAGTATAGGTTTATTATGTATATATGATGAGTTCTGATAGAACGAAACAGATCTGTCTGTGGATGACAATATTTATTTATATATATATATATATATATAATTTGTAAACAAATAGTTTGTAGGTTACAATTTTTTAGCGTACCAGAGCTCATTTCTTTGCACTCAGTTAAATTACTTCATGTATTTCTCCTTAATACTAACAATTCAATTTAGTTCTGATCATTTGTTTGCACGCTGCTATATAGTTTAAAGTATAAAAAAACAATTCTATTTGACCTATAAATGTGATCCTAAGAGATACTGCAACTTTGGATCAGAGTGGAACTGGTAATGATGACAAAAAAATGAGTATTCTACATTCCCCGAAGCTCTAGGACTGGAGTCTCACAATCAGATACATTCTACTATCATATCTTGGACATTCGTCGGGTAGTCTTACACCTCAGAAGAGATGTAGTCAGCGTATTCTACAACCCAAGATGAATGGGCTGGGCTTTGCAATTAAATCACCAACGAAGGTTAATATGTCATTAGAAAAAGGAACCAAAGCAACGCCTCCTTTTTTAAGGTGGGTTTTACTCCTCTGCTGAGGATATTGTCCGTATATTTTAAGTGCTGGTGAAGAAAGGTTTATTACATAAGAGATGGACACTTTTTTTCTAAAATGCTATGTATTATCAACTCTCGAGTTATTCTGTTTCCAATCTACAGAAAACCAAAATTTTATATCAAAGAAGTTTTTAATATGTGCTGAAACGGATAAATGTGTACACTGATCTTAATGTGGAGCTCGTGATGAATTATACGTTCAAGTATCTACTGACAGGATCGAGTGTAATCTAATAAGTAAATATAGTCCCAATTATCTTGCATCGATAAACCTAGTGCATTGTGATAAAATTGTCCGAAAGAAATAAAAAGAGCTTCAAGTACAAAGAGGAAATAATAAATTGAAGCGAGAATAAAGATCCGTCAGAGAAAGCCGGTTTCTTAATACACGCTATAGAATTGAAAACCCCGATCGAAATTTAAGGTTACAGCATTTGAATAGAATCCTATACGTTTAATTTTTTCTTTCCTTCTTTCTTTTCTTCTTTCTTTCTTTAAGGTGCGTCAAGGCGTAGAAATTCACTTCGATCACGAAGCAAAAGGTTAGCCATTATCTCTCAACCTGCTGTTAGACGTAATTCACTTGGAAAGAATTACCATCGCCCATGTTCGCTCACTCGGCAGCGCTACGATATCCGCTATTTGCAGAGGCAATTCCAAGAACAGTGAGCACGAAATAAGCAACTATAGATTCTATCAATGGCCCGACATAATGGTTGCTCGCTTCTAAGATTCTTGTGTGTGAAGTTCTCTCTTGAAGCCTGAAGCTTAGCAATCTAGTCATGGATATATTCTATTCCCAAGGCTGACCCACAAGTGATACGCTTGTCGCATTGAAACAACTGAAGTGCCAATTGTGTTGGCTATTTTATGCACTTCAGACAGAATTTTACAGGTTTTTATATCACATGAGAATCTTATTTTGAAGCGTACGGTCATGAAATGTATCTTTTTATTAAACCTGTTTGGCGATAAAGTCTTTTATCCTGTCATTCTAGGTATTTCTTTAACGTTTGTAATACTAGCATTGGATTCACAAATTTAAATGCTGATCAGTATTTACCTTTAGCTATTATTAAGCTACGTTTATTTTATCTCTCCCCAAATTAATATAAAACTGAATAGATTATATTTAATTAACAAGAGATTCCCTCTGGTGTAGTGGCTAACGAGGTGGACTGCGACATTTTCGTAAACGAATTTGAACTCTAGGCCCTCCATTATGTTCACTTTCGCATTAATAGCCTTGGGAAAGGCATGAAAACTCTTATCGTCCTGCTAAGGGTTAAATTAGACCACTAATTTTCTTTTACAAGGATGGCTTTCGTATCAAATAACCCACGAATGCTGATTTGCCATTAAATATAGAAACCAGACTAATGTTTGATTACCTGCTTTTAATACTTTTAAATAATCTTTCAGCGTATCCAGGGTATGAAACCAAGACATATCCGGTGATAAGGCTCCAATTCTAGTGCATGAGGGAATGTGGAGTTACCACTTTCTTTTTCATTACCCCTAGATCCACTCTGATATTTAAAAAAAACTATCTATGGATTAAATACATCTGTTTGAAAATTATTTGTATTAGATAGAAATACTTGAACATGTTTAAGTGCGTGCAAACATGGATCTTATTATAAACTAAGAATGCTTACTCGAAATCATTGCTTGTAAATTATCTGTATTAAAAAGAAATACTTGAAACCAATTATTTGTATCCAAATCATTTGTATTAGATAAGAATACTTGAACTTATCTGACTGTGTTCATATCATTTAGTTTGGTTTGGTTTGATTTATTTGTTTAACGGCACCTCTTTATGGACTATCTAATGCCGAAATTTGATGCATTTCTAAAAGTTTTATTGTATTCATCACTAAATATTCAGTGTTTTATTGTACTATTCGTATATAATCATTTGCTTGCGCACAGTTAGTTATATGATATCAAGTATTCCTAATTAATACAAAATAATTTGTAAACAGTTTTAAACTTTCAAATATTTATCTCTAATACCAATGATATTATGCATAAGTATAAATATGGTTGGGTTTTATGGCATATCAACCTTTGTATATTATTTAATACTAAATCCTTTTTACACTTATATATTAAGTATATTATACATCCTAATTGATGCATCGGGATGGATCATCAGTGATGTTTCCTTTGCGTTCACAGGGGGTTTCGGGTCTTGCAACATCAGACCCCGTCGGCCAAATGACCCAGTTGGCATTGATCTTACGCCGTCTCCTATCCCGGCAGCTCACCAGCGTATCTTTCACACAAGGCAAATGACTGCAGAAATGGCTCAGTTTGTGGGTATCACTTTTGAAATTTTGCAACAGCCAATCAGAGCTTAGGTTCTTTGATGACTGCTGAAGCTTTCCTTTAAAATTAGGAGGCTACTTTGCACTTGTTTTCCCTGTCGCTATGACGTCATTATTCGGCTATTTGTTCAATCCGATATGTAGTTTTTTCTTCCTCCCCTCCCCGAAACTTCGTTACAATTTACAATAAAAATTGGTTGGGTTTTATAGCATATCAACCATTGTAGATTATTTGATGTTAAATCTTTTTTATACTTATATATTAAGTATATATGATTAGTAAACCTATTTTGTTGATAACATTTCTAAACGAGCCTGCCCGCATTTTTGGCACATGGTTAAATGGCTTTAAGTATTGCTATGTAACAATATAAATCTATAAATTTGTCCTTTGTTTGCACAAATTTAAATGGATATACATATATGATTTGTAAGTGAATAGTTTGTTAGGAATTTCATTTTTAAATGAGTTAGAACTAATTTGTTTGCACACAAGTATTGCAATTATTTCTACACAGTAATAATGGTTTTAATTATTGCTATCTATCGCTAATAATTCTATTCAATATCAATCATTTGTTTGTAGACTGTAAAGTGGACACAAGTATTGCTGTTTAACAAGTATTGCTGTTTATTTATTCTATTCAATACTATTCATTCATTTATACACAGTTAAATGGTCCCAAGTATTGCTATGTAATACCAATAATTCAATTTAGTCACACAGTTAAAGAGTTTCAAGTATTGCTATTTAAGACTATTTATTCTATTTGACAGTCATTTGTTTACACACAGTTAAATGTTCAAAGAATTCTATTTCCAACAATTCAATTTAACATTTGTAATTTATTTGCACACAGTTTGAATGTTAAACAGTTCTATTTGAGCCATAAATAGGATCCTATTAGGTGCTACGATTCTGGGTCAGAGTGAACCTGGGAGAAATGGCAATGAAAAGGTATTCCATATTTCCAAAATCTTCAGGACTTGAGCGTCACCATTATACTGTATAGTGTCAAGATTCTCGTTGGATGTTAACCCTCTGTACAGATACAGTCGGTGTATTCTACTGTCCTAGTCGATTAGGCTAACAAGTTTATCGTTTCACGTAACTATTCTTATTTCATAATAATAATCATTTATTTGCACAATTATATAACTTTGGTCATTTCTATCTATTTCTAATCATTTTGGAACTGATCTATTTGACCCATAGATGAGGGCCTAACAGGTGATACAACTCCGATTCAGACTGGACCTGGAAGTAATGGCAATGAACCAGTATTCCATACTCCCTTGAGTTCCATGGCTGGAGCTTCACTAAGAAGCAGTTTAATATCATACCCAGGACACCCCTTTTATGGAGAGGGTCTTACACTCTACAGAGGATGAAATTGGCGTATTCTGACCCGCTTTAACAGTGGAATAACATTGGCAGTGCGTGGCAGAAAACCAGACCCATAATGACCAAGACTCCTCAAAGCAGTGCACGGTGGACAAAATAAAACTGTAGTTTCTGATATCTTCATAGACCCTTAATATACTGTTGTAGAGAGGTTTGTACAACGTTACTTCCGGTATCGCGGAAGTATAAAAGATGCCATATTTCTAGAAGCTTGACAGAAGCGAGACAGAAGCAGAAGTAGAGACAGAAGTGCTCTGAAGTACGTATGTCATAGAAGACCATCTTCGGTCGTAACACCTACAGCCAGAAACTTATAATACTAGTCGAACTGTGCTACTTGAGTTAATAAATAATTAATTCACTGTTAATAAATAATTAATTCACTGTGTATTGGTTCCTTACCACGATGCAACATATACCCTCGTAGGAAACAAGGTCATTGGGAAAGGAGAAAGACCGTGTTGCATCAACATTTCAAGAAGATTGGCCCAACACACTCTCAAAATCAATACTTGATATTCAGACAATAATATATGCATCAAGCGAAACTTTCGACTTTTGAATTGTTAATAAAATTTTATCGTTTTAATCTTAATTTTTGTTACTATTTTTGTTGTTGTCTCCACAATATTTCCCTAATTTTATTCTCCGGACTTATTCAGGTAAATATGTAACTTGATGTCAAATCTTGTTTGCCCTTCTGAATATCGCATGAGATATCTAAATGCTAATGAATTTGAAATAGAAAATTTATTGATTCTTCTTTCTCTTTATTTCAAACATGATCGTATATGAATATGAATGTATATGAATATGAATATGCATGAATATGAATAAACATATATATATATGGGTGTATGTGTGAGCATGTGAGTTTGCGCGCGCGCGTGTGTGTGTGTGTGTGTGTGTGTGTGTGTGTGTGTGTGTGTGTGTGTGTGTGTGTGTGTGTGTGTGTGTGTGTGTGTGTTTTATCATTATAAAATACGAAGAAAAAATTCAAGTATTGTTTTATATAAATTGCCAATTATAGGTTTCAAGTGATATCTATCTACTTCTTTGAATCTCTACATCTCTCTCTCTCTCTATCTATCTCTCTCTCCCTCTTTCTTTATCTATCTATCTATCTATCTATCTATCTTATCAGGGAGAGAGACTCGTTGTGGAGTGATATTGGCCTCAATGCGGTGGGTAAAATTGCAAGATTTGGTTCACTACTGATTACAGTGATAGTTTAATTATTCCTTATCCAAATGTTTGCTATCAAACAGACTGGGTGATCCTAGCAGACAAAGGTCAAATATCTCTTACACATATTTTCTTTTTAAGGTGATGTGCTTAGCGTAATGGTTATCGTCGTAGTAAATGGAATCATTGAGTCGAACTCAAATCGCGGGCGTGGCTGTTGGCCCTCTTCTTCTGTCTGATACTCTGGGGAAAGGCATTACTTAATCTGTTCTCGTACCCCACCCCAATTATAATTAAATAGTATTGCACACTGGGTTCTCTAGACTTGGCTAGGCAAACACTAAAAAAAATAAAGTTCCGATTTCAAACCACTTTTTGTCCGCTTAAAAGTTGACCTTGTGTCATATCGTGCCCGAGGCGGATTCATTCTATAAATGCGTACAGCTAATTTCAGTATTCTAAACAATGATCTTGGTTGACAAATACTTACACACACAACGTTTAAAAACGATAGATCTAATAATAGAAAAATATATCGATCTTATAAAAAAGATATTCAATTATTTGAAAAGATTGGCTGGATGCTTAGAAATTTATTTCAAGAGACGTAAATATTGTTTTAAAAATAAATAAAATCTTGAAATAACCATGTATACACATATAGTCAGTCCTGGTCTTCAGTATCGAGATAGAGAAATTAGAGTCTAATACTGAGATTGAAAGACATACAAAGTAGAGTGAAAAAATGATTAAAAAAAAAAAAAGGAAAAGTTTAGTTACAGAAGGAAATTTAAAAAATAGGATTAACAACTATACTGGAAAGAAGAATGAGAGGCTATC
Source organism: Sepioteuthis lessoniana (assembly GCA_963585895.1). Taxonomy (NCBI): domain Eukaryota; kingdom Metazoa; phylum Mollusca; class Cephalopoda; order Myopsida; family Loliginidae; genus Sepioteuthis; species Sepioteuthis lessoniana. The sequence continues at coordinate 117,509,844 of OY757904.1, read as the reverse complement.
TAATTGAAACTATCAAAATAATTAATGCAATTTCTCATTATGATAGATATTTTTTCAATATTTCTCCTCGAACTTGAAATTTACACTCAAGATGGTTTTCGAAAACTTCGTGAACCGTCATGCCCGATAATATCCAGTTCGAGGAGAAAAATTGAAAAAATATCTACCGTAATCAGGAATTACAATAATTAGTTGGATATTTCCAATCCAATTGGATGTTTTTGCATTAAAAATTATAAATTTTGAAATAAATTGCCTAATCAGATCAAAAACAGCAATAATATAGAAAATTTTTGGTTAAATTGGTTGATTTCAGAAAAAAAAAATGGTAAGAAAAAGAATTTAAGAGGGCATTTTTGGAAACTGCTTGATGAATTATTTGAGAGAATTTTATCTGTATATAGATATTTGATTAATAGGGTATATGTTCTGTTAAAAATGTTGTGTTTTTTCTTTTTTGTTTGTTTGTTTGTTTTAGTTTGATGCGAGATAATAAAAGGCCGAGATGCCCAAGGAAGCAAAAAATTAAAGAATAAATAATAATAATGGATTTAAACATTTTTTTTATCCGAAAAGTTTCTCCTAACTATTAATAATGCTATATGATTATTTTAGATCTTCAGCTCGAAGAACTACCTCGTAACCTAATTAATATTCCATTTAAATATGAATAATTATTTTAGAATGGCAAATAGTTCGTTAATTGTTCTTTTGAAGTTTGGAAATTGAAATTTTGTTCGATTAGTATCGTCTTACAGCAATTCGAGCTCCTGCTGATTATTGTCTGTCCTTAGAGAACAATTCTCGATTAAGGTCCCCAGTTCTTCAAGAGAAACAAAAATAATTACATTAATAACTGAATCAAGTAATAATCAATACAAATGCGATAGCTTTAAAACAAACTGTTTGGCCATATATAGAAAACAGACAAACTTTTCATTGTTGCTTATATATATATATATATATATATATATATATATATATATGTATATAATTATGATTGAATTTACCGTTAAAAGAGTTTTTCTTCAGTAAGATACAGTGCTCTATACACAGAAGTGTTGATTTTCAGTCGTAATTGAATTGAGTTCACTTTTTAGTTGAGGGGTGCTTTTATCGGTATCCATAATTTAAGGCGGAACACAATGCAGGAAAACATTTTGGCTACTCAATGAATAATCATAATTAATATATATATATATATATATATATATATATATATATATATATATATATCATCATCATCATCATCATCTTCATGCCATGCTGCGAGCACGGATTTCCCAAACTCTCCCTCTCCATTCGTCTCTTTGGTTCATCGCAATCGGACTATATCCTATGTCGGAACAGAGCTGTTGTAGATAGGTTCTAGCCAGACGTCCAACACCTGCTCGTCTGTGTGAAGTAATCCGCTGGAGAACGTCGCTTATGAGCTCACCCTTACTTCTCCAATAGTGTCCTGCATGTCGTGTTCGTCTGCTTTGAATAGTTTTAGACATCGGAGGATGGTCGCCGTACAGCTGGTGTTTTATAGGATGTTGCTTCTAGGATTTATTCAATATTGCTTTAAGCATTCTACTGAATTTAATATATATATATATATACCCCTAGATGACACTATTATTTGTAAACTTTTCCAAGGCATTTGACTCTATAATCAGAGGGATGATTGAGAAAAACCTCTGGCTTACGATCTCCCGAAAGAAACCTTCCCAGTCATAATGATGCTCTGTAAAACATGAAAGTGAAAGTTCGCTCACTGGATGGAGACACAGACTTCTTTGACATTGTCGCCGGTGTGCTGCATGGGGACACATTGGCCCCATATCTGTTTATTATCTGCCAAGACTACGTGCTTCAAACGTCGATAGATTTAATGAAAGAAAATGGTATTACTTTGGCAAAGAAAAGAAGCAGACGATACACCAAACAAACGATTACGGACGCTGACTACACTGATAACATAGCCCTTCTGGCAAATACACCAGCCCAGACCGAATCCCTGCTGCATAGTCTGAAAAGGGCTGCAGGCAGCATAAGCCTCCATGTGAATGCAGACAAAACAGAGTTCATGAGCCTCGGTCAAAGAAGCGACATCTCCACACTAAATGGTATATCTCTAAAACTTGTGGACAAATTCACCTACCTCGGATGCAACGTCTCATCTACACGACTAGCGAAGGCTTGGACAGCTGTTATAAAATCTTTCTTTTTATACACACTTTCTTTTTCTCTTATTATTTCATCGAACATTCATTGCTGTTTTAACAAAAATTTTCCTGAATTTAAAGTCCTGAACAAGGCTATTATAATCGAAATGTTCAACGTCGACTTTCATTATAAATTCATCAAATTTTGAATAATTTGTTTTTTCAACTTTCCTTCATATATATATATATATATATATATGTATATATATACTTCACGTAGCCAACACACTGGTAGCACTGAATTTCAATTTTAATTGTATTAAGCTCATATTTTAGAGGAGAACTCTTTTGAAGAGCAAATCATCATTTTAATATTTACTACCATGCAATATTGTATATATTTGTCAATCTTTCTCTCTCTTTCTCTCTCTCTCTCTCTCTCTCTCTATATATATATATATATATATATATATATATATATATATACGTGTGTGTGTGTGTGTGTGTGTGTGTGTGTGTGTGTGTGTGTGTGTGTGTGTAAAAGATGAAGTCCTCAAACGTATTAAATTTTCATATATATTATTTTGGGATTTACAACACGTGTATTGGTGATTTAAAATTTTGAATTCTTAAAATACCTGCAAAGATTCTTGATAGCCGAGACACGTGTTATAAAATCGAAAATACAAAATATGAATATTGAGTTCGTTTGGGGACCTTACTTTTTACATATTCATTCCCCTTTTTCTTTAATTTGCGTTACTTTTTTTTTACTATATTAAAAACTGTTTTTATCATTACGGAAATCCCTCGCTTTAACGAACTTATTGAGGTGCGTATAGTCGTTAAACTGACAAATTTATTTTACTTGATGTTTGTATCTAATTCGCTAAAATAAGTAAATTAAGTGCACCGTATTCAATATTGTTTGGTAAATTCAAAGGCAATATATTTCCTTATTTTGGACTGCAAAACTATCAATTCAACCTTTTGATGCATTCGAGATACTAAGTGGGAAAATTCAAAATGTAGAACGGTTGTCTAGTTGTTTCCTACACCCTCCTCTCTCTCTCTCTCTCTCTCTCTCTCTCTCTTTCTCTCTCTCACTTTCTCAATATATATATATATATATATATATATATATATATACAGAGATAGAGAGAGACACAGAGGAGACAAACAAACGGACACAAATCGACAGATAGATAGATAGATAGATTAAAACAACCGCGAGATTTTGGTTACATTGCTTCTCATTGTTTCCCACTCTCTCTTTTACTCTCTCTCTCTCTCTCAATATATATATATATATATATATATATATATATATATATATATATATATAATTCGAGGGCTCCCTTTTGATTAGCTACTACAGCGAGGAGTAGGGGAGAGCTCTACTCCTTTCCCTGGATTGGTCCACTTTACCCTTGATATGTACATTATAATGCTGAGTGTCAACAAGGAGGTATCAAGTATGATTTTTGAGTCTTTCGTATGATTCGACCTAGTATTTGACCCCTGTCTCTAGGGCCATTGGCAAACACTCTACACAGTCGTCCAAGGAGTCGGTATATATATATATATATATATATATATATATATATACAGAGTTACCCAGATATAAGAGAGTTATCGGGATCGGAGACGAAGTCTCTTATATCCGGGTTTTGTCCATTTTGTTTAGGTAACACAGGCTCTAATTTTGGACCATGGTGGTCTCTCTCATATCCGGGTTTCTCTTATATCCGGATTACACTGTATATACATATATATATATATATATATATATATATATATATATATGTTTCTGTTTCTTTATTTAATGGCACATCAACGTTTGAATGTTATTTAATACCAAAGCCATCCTTCTAGAAGAACAGCAGTGATCCTATTTAACCCATTGCTGGGAGGATATATATGTATATATATATATATATATATATGTGTGTGTATGTATGTATGTATGTATGTATGTATGTATGTAAGAATGTGTTTATATATATATATATATATATATATATATATATATATATATATATATGTGTGTGTGTGCATATATATACTATTTGACCCTTACAAGTTTCGTTTTTTAACATTAAAATTTTATCACGGTGTATAATTAAGTGATGTTGAAATGATGTATCTTCTGAATTATACATATATATATAGATAGATAGATAGAGAGAGAGAGAGAGAGAGAGAGAGTTATCAGAATTAAACAAAAATAATTGAGACCATTTAACAGTCAGTTGGTTTCTTTATTTAATAGCATATCAAAATTAGATTCTAAAGCAATGCTTTTTAGAGAAAGTGATACAATTTTTCTTATTCTTGGCCGGGTGTAAGAGAGTTCAGGTTTTTTTCAAGGCTATTAGTCTGAAAGTGAATGTCATTGCGTGACTAGAGTTCAATCTTGATTACTTCGAAACCACAGTTCAGCACTTTAGCCATTACTCTATAGGAACTCCTCCCTTTAACTATGTGTATAATAATATTTTTGATGATGATGATGATGATGATGATGATATGTACGTAATCCTGTCAACTTTTGCTCGTAGTCTCTCATTTATAACATAATGAACACAGTTCAAATATTTCTCTTGGGATGAAAACATACAACATTATACTTAATTATCAAGATATCCGTAATGCGTTGTCTCGATGTGACCGAACAAAAATTGCATTGGGAACAGTAAGTGGGTAACGTAATGACTGTGTAAATGGCCGTGATGTCGTCGGGAGCAGATTGAGGAAGTACAAATTTGGAACATGAAGGTAACGATGATACCAATTGCAAGGGGAGCCTTGAAACAGTCCCAAAAAACCTGGAAAAGACTATGGGTGTTCTGTAGATTATAGAAAGAAATAAAACCATGTAGACAATCACCACTCGTCACCGTGTCGCACCATCAGCACTGATATCCCTGACCCTTCTCTATCGCCCATTACTTCCTGCAGGTCTTCATGGCTACATTCCGTATCGACACAGAGCTGCTGTATGTAGGTTTTTGCTGGTCGTCCTGCTTTTGCTTGTCCATGTGAAGGGGTCCACAAGAGTACATCACTCATGAGTTTGTCTTGAAGGGGTTCACAGGTGTACACAATAGCACTGTTAAAATCAACTAGAATACTAAAAAGAGTTGTGGAGACCTGAGGAGAATGCTATCAGTCAGCCTTCAGTTAAAAAAACATCAGTTAGGTGTCCTGAGCATGACACTAAAATGTATCTGACGGTGAGGCTCCACTCCTGGAGTTTGGGGGAATGTGAGGTTTACTTACATTACTGTTACTACCAAATCCACTCTGGCAGTACCTATTACGTTCCCATGAGTCAAAGAGAACGGTTCAATCATTTACAAAAGAGAATTATTGTTATTGATTTGAAACCAAACAGCTGCGTGCAAACACACAAGAATTGACATTAAATAACCCACAAAGGCTGATATACCATAAAATACCAACTGACCAGCTGAACCGCCAGTTAGAACTGATGTCACAGTCCTACACATTTGCTACAATGGCACGTGGACTTCCCTACTCTTTTAGCGTTGTCACCCGAACAAATGTAAGTAGTATTATCATCAAATGAATTAACATGACGGATTCAGCGGCGGTTGCTATATTTTTGCTGGCTATTTGTTGGCTGGAGAGTAAAGAGCTCAAACTACAGTATATTGGGACCTTTCTTTGTTATATTTTCTGTCCAGTTGCTGAGGTCATGAATGCGAAAAGTAATTGACAACGGACAACAAATGATACCTACTGCGTTATTCGGTGGGAACAGTACCACTAAAAGAGAAGCGTAGTAACACACGAAATTGCGTGATATATATACTGGGGTTCACCAAGGATTGATGACACTTTCGACCCCTGTCAACACTTACTGATCAGGTCACAGAGTGCATGATCATGCGTATCATGCTGCTACATCACAAGAGTGGATTTGTCAACTGATTTTTTTGTAATCCCATACCATAAGTCCTGGAGGCAGCACCCCCACAAAGCAGCAGCTGTACGGCCACCTACCACCCATCACGAAATCTATCAAAATTAGACGAATCAGACATGCGGGTCACTGCTGGAGAAGTAGAGACGAGCTCAAAGGTGATGTACTCCTGTGGACCCCTTCACATGGACGAGCAAAGGCAGGACGACCAGCTCGAACCTTCATACAGCAGCTCTGTGCCGATACGGGATGTAGCCCTGAGGACCTACCGGAAGCAATGTGTGATCGGGAGGGGTGGCGAGAGAGGGTCACCGATATCTGTGCTGATAGCGCGACATGATGATGATAATGATGATAAAAAAAACGTTATAGGATCATAAATATTATAAGGTAACACTTATGATTAGGGTAACACTTCGTTCACAGATATGAATAAGTGTTTTACCCTCTGGACTCATTATAAAACGTCGTTACATTTCTCAAAGTATTAGACGGGCCCAGTTGTTTCGAATACGAAAATTTATTTTCTGACTGCAACATTACACACAGCAGTCGTCAGCGAAACGAGAGAGAAAGATAGAGTGAAATATATTAGTTGTTATATAAAGTAAAGTTGGCGACCATAGTCGAGGGTGACCCGAAGGCTCCCTTTTCGATAGCTTACTACACCAAGGTGTAGGGGAGGGCGCTACTCCCTTCCTTGGATTGCTCCACTTTACCCTTGATCCGTACCTTATAATGCTGAGTGTTAAGCAAGGAGGCATCAAGTACCATTTTTTGAGTCTTTGGTATGACTCGACCTGGGATTGAACCCAGGTCTCCCGGGCCATTGGCGAACACTCTAACCGCTAGGCCAATGTCCGGTAGAAACGATAAAAGTCTCATTTGTGAGAGACGAACGATCAAAACGTCGACTTCATTTTTCTTCTTCACCGGCCAAGTCCTGCTCCCTTCTTGATCTCTGGATCCGAAACTGTCCGACCAACTGCGACCCTCTACTTCCGACTCTATGATCTTACTGAATTCGTTATGAAATCTTCTTTTTATATTTTCTTCTAATACTTCTCTTACGTATGGCTTACGTAATTATTAAAAACGTTTCATAAATACTTAATCGCTAAAACCGCCGAGATATATTCAAAATGTTTATTTTGATATGTCATCTCAGCTGACTTCAAAACAAATGCCTAATTTTACATGAGCTGACATCCGGTTGGGGTATGTTCATGCGCACAAACTATCAATGCGACCTACACTTCAACTCAAAAGTTTTTAGCTAACTCACATTTTTACGACTAATAAAATAACTAACTAATGTAATTAATTACTATCCTTCATTATATTACGCCTAATCAGCCTTTAAGAATAATAATATTCATCCTTTCATACTGTTAACAAATGATCAGAAACCTATAGCATACGACGAAAAAGGACTAAATGTACAGATGCACACTTAGCTCATAATAAGTTAGACAATGTGAGAGTATATATCATTAAAAGCAATCGCTTAACAGATTGCTTCAACTTTTATTTTATCAAGTTCTTATCAATTGATGTTATCTAATATTTTTTAATAATTCTTACTTTTTTAATTTTCTCTTTAAAACCCTTACTCAATTTTCCTCTGTATTCTTCTAGTTCTTTTTGTGTCCTTAATTTCAATTTGAGTTGCTTAAAGCTTTTTTTATGTGTTATAGTTACTGGGCGTATTATTGTAGCAAATCACGTGTAATATTTCGTTTAAAAGCGTTAGATTTGGTTTAAAGTCTTTTAGAAGATCTTCCATGGCATTGTTTTCCACCTTTATCTGCATGAATTTATTTTTGTCAGTTTTTAAAATTTTTTTTATATATGCTCTTTCTTCCATAACAGTATTAATTAGCGAGTGATAAAATTTTATTTCATTTCGTCCATTTTAATCTTATTTTCTGTGTAGTATTAATTTTTTATTTAAGATTGACGCTTCTCAAATTTGTTGTATTCATTTTCTGTTACTGGAGTTTTCATACAATCATCGCTTGATTGTTTTAATGTATTAACAGTTTCATAATTAACTGCATGAATTTCAAGTGATACACTTTCATTTCGTTGGATATCAGCTGCTGCCTGTTCTTTGGTATAAAACTACTTTTAAAAATTAAATTAGCTTTCAATATGGATGATTTAAAGTTGAATAAAAAAAAATGACAATTTAGATCTACAAAAACTATTTAGAGACAACATGGAGATGCAATTTGGGCTTGAAAAATGCGCAAAAGTCACGTTTTAAAAAGACTTGCTAGTTAAGTATAAAAACATCTCTTTAGATATTCATGTCGCGCTGCCAGCATGGATCTTGCTGAGTCTCTATCGTCCATTGTTCCTGTATCGGCACAGAGCTGTTGTATATAGGTTCTAGCTGGTCGTCTTGCCTTTGCTCGTTCATGTGATGGGATCCACCAAACACTGACATTACCGAGTTAGAACACCAATACATATTTAGTAATTAATGAAACGAATTGTATCAATCATACTATAGGTTTTTAAAAATGTGGAAGATTTCTAAAAAATAATGAAATCTGTATTAAGAACAGAACCCCAAATATAAAGTTATAACAATTAACACAGTTTCAAAACCAGTTGTAGCATACAGTTTTAATATAATAAACTAGATGTCAACTTAAATGAGAAAGATGAATATAAAAAATAAGGAACTTAATAAGCTGTCACAGAATGCATCACCCAAGACCAGATATAGAACTTCTCAACGTCATGAAAGAAAATAGTGGAAGCAGATTAATCCAACTAGAGTTGACCTACAAAGCAACAACTTTAGGATTAATGAAATACTTGTACACAACAATAAATTCGATGCTACATTTAGTAAACACACTCGAGAAACAAAAGAAAGAATATTAAATTAGTAAAGAAAGTAATAAATTTTTTAATCAACCAGACCGCACGATAAAAGAAATAGATATAAAAGATAAAGAAACTAAAAACATAAAGAAGCAGAAGCACAAGGATTACTAAATCAATGAAAAATACCTGAGAACAAAATCTTCTACATGGACGATACGCACAAAGAATTAGAAATGCTGATGTACATATAGTAAAGACAAATCGTTGGTTAAAAAGTGCTCGACTGAAGGCGAAGATAAAAAGGTTATTAATAGCAACACAGTACCAGAGCCTACCAACTAGAAACTATCAAGAAAGTATTATTTTAAAAAATGGATCAAACTCATTATGTAGATGGTGCGAACAAAAAACTGATTAAATTGGCTACTTAGTGTCCAGTTGCCCGTTCCTAACAACGAGAGAATATAAAGAAAGTCATGATAAAATTGGACATTGCATTCATTGGAATGTGGATGCCTCAGGTGATGTGATGGTTATCAAGCTAAACTAGCAAACCTTCACGAGTAAATTCGAGTCTCATTGGATGTCCCATTCATGCGGCCTCATACCATATCTAAGCAAAAAACTTAGTAAATTCTACAATAATTGGAATATATGTTAATACTATTGAATATTGGCGTGTGACAAATGGTGTAAAAACCAACCAGAATTAATAACAGAAGTAAATTGAGTAACTGTTCTCCGGGACTTTGCTATCCATAATAAAAGAGAAGTAGACCAGATATACTGGTTAATAATTATAAAACAAAAACAATGCCTTTGTGTGATATGTCAGTGCTAACAGATAATAGAATATCACACAAAGTATATGATAAAATAAGTGAATATAAAGACCTGGAAATTGAAATTTAAATTTTAAAAAATGTGGTACTTTAAAACTACCACCGCGCTACTAATAGTGGGAGCCTAGAGTATGATAAAAAAAGGGACTGATGAATATATTAACCAGATACCTGGTGGTGTAATAGTTAGCAAGCTAGACTAGCAAACCTTTACAAGTGAGTTCGAGACTCGTTGGGTGCCCCATTCATACGGCCCAGTGCGACATCTAAACAAAAAGTTTAGTAAATAATAAGATACCTTGAAGTTCCAGCCAATATAAAATCCAAAGAAATTGCACTTTGCGGAACTCTTCATTTATTTTAGGAGAGTACCATCAATGAGACTGACACATAGCACTAATACCCTTGGGGAAGGTATGAATCCAATAATTCTCCCTCCAGCTATGGGTAAATAGTAGGACAGACTAGGTTCTTCAGCCTTGGTTAGGCAACTAGTCTAGGAGAAGGAAAACTCTGAATTCAAACCTGTTAAACTCCGCTTAAAAATTGACCTTGTGTCATATCCTGCCCGAGCGGAGGGGTTGGTAAATAGTACCATCAATGAAACTGAAAAAAATATCACCCAAAAGAGGCAGTAAAAAAACATAAATACATAGTATACATATGATTACTACTTCTCTCTCTTCCTAGTTTTTTTTATTAATGACCCGTTGAATGATGGTAAGAAACCGAAAATTTTGCATCACTGTTACTTTCCAACCTGCAGAGAGATCAATTGACTACCAGAATATGAATACCCCTGTACTTAGTATTTGGTGTTGGACAACGAATGCAACTCATATATTCTAAGAATAAATCTCTCTACATTTTATTTTATTAAAAAAAAGTTTTATTAAAAAATCTTTTCATCAACTTCTTAGGTGTATAACATTAGATATAATGCTATCGAAAAAATTTCCACATAGACGTCTAAGTTTTCCTTCTTGCTTTTATAATTATTTTATAGCCCTCACTAAAGAAAAGGAAGGTGAAAAAGATTTCTCAGGCAATTAATTATAGTCACGGTGTCTGTTAGAAAAATGGCGCCATGTCCGTCGTCTAGCTTGCTATTCTAACCAATGGAATTTGTCTTTATTTCTTGAGAGTCTGCTGTCGCCCAAGGCAATGTCATTGAATGAACTAAAACCTAGCACTGTATATCTGTTTACGAATCGAATAGATAATTGATTCCGAATTTGTCTAGACTCTGTCACATAAAGCATTTGGCATACTTTAAGAATATTTAGATTTTTGGAGAGGAATATTTTAAGAAATAATATTTGATTTGCTTGCAGAACTTTTTTAAAATTCAAACAGACCAAAGACATTTTTTTTAATTTTACATAAATTTCACTGAATCTAATTGAAAAAAAAAAACATTATTTTTTTTCTGAAATTTAAAAAACTTATCTGATCTTTATTTCAGTGTTTTGGAAAAAATATCTTTATTTTTTTTTTCTCGTTTTCGTATGTTCAAATTCTTTTTCTGTTTGTTTAGTAAATAAGGCACATGGTGAAACGCAGGTTCCTCCATATATGAACTTGGAAAAGCTGGTAAAATGGATTCAAAAGTTGCACACAGCGTGGCATATTCGGTTAGAAATTTTCGCTCCTCTAGAAATATCTAATTCCTATTAAATTTGTACATAGTTTAGGTGGCAAAATTTACTCTAAATCTAAGGTAATCTACTTCAACGTTCATTTAAATGGGTTTTATATGAATGATATATCACTTGTACGCTATCACATCTAATGAGGCCTTCAGCTTGGAGTACGATATCTGGCAAATAGCCTACATGAACCAGTAATTATTGTTCCCTAGAAGAGAAAGAAGCAATCAAAACTATCCAGATTGTAACACTGTTTAAATCAGTCAGAATACTTAGAAGGTCCTTAGAGACCTGAGGAACTTGCTGCCACTTTAACCAGAAAGAAAACCATTAGTTAAAATTGATGTGAAAAACTCGCCATGAGTATAATGATTATAATAATGTCAATGTTTCATCTAAAAAATAAAAAATAATCGAATCAATCAACCATGTTCCCTGTTGATTTTTATAAACTTGGCCTGATGCTCAGGTTTTAGTTGCTTACAGCACTAGCCATTACCAGTTGGTCACCCATCTTAGTACTGAACTGGCTTGTTGCTGCTTAACTTCGATGATCAAACAGAAAAAAGTGCTTTAATAGTGCCTTGGTCGTAAGTCACTCGTGAATTACGTCATATCTAAATGCAGGCCGTAAAAGATATAAAGTGGTTTACTCGATCGACTCTCAATGACTTAGTATTACGAATCTGTAATCTGTGCGCAGGCTCAGTTCCAAATATTAATATTCGCAGGCTCAGTTCCAAATATTAATATTCGCAGGCTCAGTTCCAAATATTAATATTCGCTCACCGGGTGATCAGTTCCTGTCTCACAGCTACCAAATATGGTCTGCTTTCTTCCATTGGCATTAACTGAGTCCCCTCTCTAGCCCACTTTGTGTTTATTTTGATCTTGAAGAAAGAGTCTCAGCATTGAGCTGCGATCTCTCTTGTTTTAATCTCTGCACATTTACACAACAAAGTGGTCTATCGAAAACCTGACCTCAGTCAAAGAAATAATAGATTTCTCAGAGAAAAATCACAACAGTTTAATAAATTTGAAGTAAAGGTTGTTGGTGATACCATCTAATCTGAACGATTTGAGCAATATAGAACCACAGATTTTAGAGTAAACTTTACCAAAGACACCTCGTTATTTTGCGGATTTAGTCATCAGTCATCAACATTCGTTTTTTTCTAATAGGTTGTTTATTCAAAATTCATTCATTTTGTTATAATGTATTTGTAAAAGGCATAAACCCATCTCTTCACTCAGCCAACAATAAGTAAAATAAATAGACAGGGCTTTCCAGTCAACTGGTCCATTCTGTTCGTTAGTGTGTAACTTCTAGCGAAGATTGGCCCCGTGTAAATTCCTGCAATTGTTTATCTCTGACGGAGGATGTCCAAACAACTAACCATATCTGATGCGAAACTGATTATATAGGAAAAGCAAACTAGCTCTGTCTATTTCTCCGATACCCACCAGTCCACACTTGATAATGTAAAATCCATCGGTTATCTCCCAAGAGGTTTTGTCTTACCCTCCATCGTGAACTTTGCACCTTTTCCCAGCAAATCTTTGGGGGCATTCGTGGCCTAACGGTTATCATCGTTGGAAATGGATTATGCATCTCAAGTTCAAACCCTACACAAGATTGTTTACGATTCTCACACCACTGATACCCTTGATAAATGTATGAATCTATTTTCTTTCCATCTATGGGTAAATTGTAGGTCAAACTGGGCTCTTTAACGTTGGTATCGCAACCAGTCTCAGAAGAAAATTCAAACCAATCAAACTCTGCTTAAAGACTGACTTTATGTCGGGTCCTTCTCGTGCGGTGTGGTTGGATAAATACATAGATACACTCACACATATATATATACGTATATTTGTTTTCAGTCATCTTTTGACAGTTGACGTATTAATCAATGCAACCTGTAAATATCAATGTTTTGAAATCCCGATTTTTAGTCTTAGACTCCCTTTTAAATATAGATATCCGAGCCTAATGCGTCACCTGTACTTTTGTACGATAAACCTAAGTTTATAAATTGCATCACTTCTTAAGAGAAATGAATCCCATCTTTTCAGCATCCGGTCTCATCTCAAGTTATTTTAACCATAGTATTGTCATTGGAACGCCATGGCAGTATAAAGAGAAGAAAGTTGAGTATAAGTTTGATTTCCCTTGACACTCAAAACATCACTTCTCTCTCTCTCTCTCTCTCTCTCTCTCTCTCTCTCTCTCTCTCTCTCTCTCCTCTCTCTCTCTCTCTCCCCTGCTTCGACTTTACCACTGAATTAGCAGTTCTAAGAAAGCTCAAACTACTTGTGTTTCTGTTGTTTGTTTACCGGATGAGCCAGTACCGTTACACATCGAAAAGAGTTGGTATCTTGATTTGGCTTTCAGGGAGAACCAGAGGCCATAAGCAACAAAAAAATATCATCAAACCCGAAACGAACACATATAATTTTAATGCCATGTTATCTACAACGGCGACTACAGTACATAGGAACTCCTTTAAATGTACACACCAGAAAAAAACATTCATTCGTCAGCTATGAGCAGACACAGGGTACCTTTTTGATGCGTAACTATGAACAATTGCCGATAGGAATGGGTGGCGAGAGAGAGTCAAGGGAATATGTGCTTTGCGCATGCCTTGATGAGTACATCTGGGTGCATTTGCTCGCGCATAAGTTTTCTTTAGAATTTACTTTACGTCAATTAGCCAACAACACTTCTCATTAGTTAATTAGTGTTCGTGTGTATTTTCATTGTAATATCCAAGGTATTATTACCCCAAGAAGACGCTAAAATGATGTGTCAACAAAAGTATATGATCTCTTTAAAAAAAAACTAATCAGGTAAATATAGCATAAGCATGTTTAATCAGCTCTTAATGAATTTGGATTTCAGGAATTTGAATAACAGCACCAATATTGTTGCATTATATCTAATATTATTTCCTGGAAAAAAAAATTCATTTCTTTTTTTCAGCAGTGTTGTTGCCAATTTCTAATTAGATTGTTTTACGACTAAATATACACGTGTATCATACGACTTTCTGTGACCTGAAATTTAGCTTGAAATTTGGGCCACACAAAGTACACGAGATACAAACTTTATAAAAATCAACTAAAGCTAGGCCTGCGTCAACTAACACGCCGACAATTTCCAGTTGCAAAAATTAAGAAATTTCATATAACATTTATATAATATTATTACAAATATTGTTTCACTAACTGTATCCCATGATATGATCGGCAATTCTATTATCTTATTATACAATTATTAGATTAGTTATGGTTTCAAAGAGTTAGCTTAGCCAATCAGTATTTTACTGTTTTGCTGACAGATGGTTCACGAAGCGACATCTTATCAACTGTACTTATATTGATGAAGCGAGGTGTTTTCGTTTTAAATCCCTCAAAAATTACAGTAAACCAAACTTGAAGAAAAATATTTTTTCATGAACATATAGGATCCTTATTATCACTTACCCAAAGCAGAACTCGCATTATATACGGAATAAATGGTGAAATCATCTTTTGGAGATCAAATTTGATAGTTTTCACGACAGGCAAGATAGGATGATACAAGGGAATATACGGTATTTAGTTCTGTTAACTATTATCAGGAATGCTTGTTTCCCCATTAGTTTTCTTGTTGTTGTTATTTTTTCTAAAATTCTAACCATATTCTTTGAAGCTTTTTAACTCTCCTGTTCAAGAATGCTTTCAATAACTTCAAATTTTTCATGCTGAAACGTAACAGACACTCAAAGCTGATTCAAAATTTGCTTTTTATTATTATCTGTTGCCATTTCCTTCTCGATTGAAATAATATCATTTAGTAAACGAATTCTTTCCTAAAATTGTCGATAAATTATTGGCAGTACCAGTTACTATTAGCCGTCAGAACTTTCAGTTAAAATAATAATAATAATAATAATAATAATAATAATAATAATAATAATAGAAGTAGTAGTAGTAGTTGCAGAATTATTATTTGTAGTAGTAACTTAAAAATGCCAGTTATTTAAGTTAATAAAAAGCGATTTCAATTTCTCTAAACGCGCCATTAACGATTTCAGAATGGTCCATGTTAATTTAATTGTCCCTTCCACAAACAATTCATTTTCTACAATGGCTTTTGGCGCCAAAAACTAGCATTGCCAATTTTATCCTTTATAAGGATTCATATTCAATTTAATCAATTTTTAATGTCGAAAATGTTTGAGGTATTGAAGCATAACTTTATGTTCTCGAGGAAAACTTCTCCGGGATTTGAGATGCAGTCTGTAGTGCACACACAAGTTTTGAGTTGCCTTTATACAATTAATAGCACACTGTGATACATATTTTGTTCCTGGGTAGTATGTGTTATTTTCTCTTTTTCATGTTATAATAGTATAGAAAATAACCATTGTATCTTTCAGGCTTTGCTTCTTTACCCTGAAAATGATAATAATTTAAGCATTAATCCATTTTTTCTGTAAAAAAATCAAACTATGTAAAGAATTGCACATTTTCAACTACATAAGGTCTGAATAAAACAATATATGAATCAAAATGCTATAAATCCCTCGGCGCGGACAGGAGGTGACACAAGGCTAATTTTATGCGAAGTTTAACAGATTTGATGTAAGATTTTTCCTTCTCGTTGCCTGGTTGTCATACCAAGGTTAACGATACTAATCTGTCCTATCATTTGCCCATAGGTGGAGAGGAAATAGTTGGACTAATACCTTTACTAAGGGTATTAGTGTAATGTGAAATGCAATCAGCGTCGTCCAGGATTTGATCTTGTGTCGCCGTGTCTATTTCCTACAACAGTAACCATTGCACCACATGAACCTTCTAAAATATCTTATAAAGTTATACGAAAATGAATGAAATTGTTTAAGAATGGGATATATTTTGAGATTTATTACTTTAATGTTAATCCTTTCACATATTACCCCACCCAATATAGTTTTCCAACCATGTTTTAAAATTCACATTAACCAGTTTTAAAAAGCAAGGTTTGAAAATAAAAATAAATCTTTCTCTTTTACTTTAGGCATGGCTACTGAAAAATAACATTTTCTATTTGGGAATAAGAAAAAATACAGAATTTTGCTACAAAGTGTTACTGATTTTTGTCATCTATGTTGATAATTGGGAAGAACTTGTTTGTCTGTATTCTTTCAACAGCCAAAGTGTTTGCTATAGAAACTTTTTAATTAGATATATCTAGTTATTAGTCTCCTGAGATAGTTTTAAGATTTAAAAAGTAGGTTTAAAAAGAGAAAGGCGTCTCTAAGAAGATTGGTTTGACTTGTTTTATGGCATATCAACCATTGTAGGTTATTTAATGCAAAATACTGTTTATGTATATATTAAATATATGATTTGTAAACACATCATTTTAAACGAGCCAGAGATTATTTTTTAAACAGTTGAATGGTTTTAAGGATTGCTATATATCACAAACAATTCCATTAAGTATCAGTCATTTGTTTACACACAGTTAAATGATCAAACAATTCTTTTTCAAGAAATCCAGTTTACCACACAAGCACAGTTTAAATGATCAGGTGCTACCACTCCAAGAGCGATTGAAATGAAGGGGTTGTCCGCATTCCCCAAACCTCCAGCATTGCTGGAGCATCACTATCAGATTGTTTAGCGTCATATCAAGGACACTTGTTGGGGGTGTCTTACACCCCCACTCTACAGAGATACATTCGGTATATTCTACAGCTCCACCCATCTGGGCCATATAAGAGCAGAGTCTTTTAGAATAATCAGCGAGTAGGAAGCCATGTTGCTGCATTATATAACAAACCGTGCAATATATCATTTCTATACTTTAAAAGAAGTAAAGAGTTCTCTTCGTAAATTAATTATTCATATTTGAATTAAATATTTATTTTAGGTAAAACTTCAAAGCAATAGATGTTGAATAATTAGACAGCGTTAATGCTTGGTTGGGAAGAAGTATCGGAGAAAGAAATGCTTAAATCAATTAATCTCGTCTTGAAAAAATATATTTCTTTATAAAACGACCATGATTTCTTTTTCTCTTATTCAGAAAAGGCCTCTGAAGACGTTATCAAGGCCACTACAAACATCCTGGGATTTAAAGATTATATATATATATATATATATATATGTGTGTGTGTGTGTGTGTGTGTGTGTGTGTGTGTGTGTGTGTGTGTGTGTGTGTGTGTGTGTGTGTGTGTGAAATAAGTTAAGGAACGGAACGACCACAAATATTTAAATGATTTTTACTTGAAAAAAATTGCATGTACGTTTATGGAATTTTCACAAAATATACTTGAAACATATATGCATTTATTACATATAAAGTTTTCTAAATTTTCTTTTACAGTAAATTAATAGTCAACTGGAAAAACAAAAATATACATTTTGCCCTGGTCAAAAGTTAAGGAACGCATCTTTGTAAGATCAATATATAAATTTTTTTTAAATTCAATATTTTGTAAATTTTCCTTAGTTTACATCTTCGACCACATGAGCCAATTAACTTCTTACAAAAGGTGGTAGTGATACTTTCCCATTCTTCTTTCAGAAAAAGCCTATAAATCATCAATATTTTTAGGATTTCTGTCCTGAGCTTTCCTATGATTTTCCATACATTCTCTATAGGATTCATATCTGGGCTTTATAGTGGCCACTTCTTAACAGCTATTCTTTTCCCTTCAAGAAAACTTAACCCACTTTTAGCTATGTAGCAAAGCGCGTTGTCTTGCATAAATATTGGAGTTTGAACTGCCCCTTTACGTAAATTAGTAAGAGCATGCTGATGAAGTTCTTTATAAACACTGGCGTAAATATTTTAGTGAAAACGAACCATGGGTCCTGCTTCTGTTGCAGAATTAATCCCCACACTATTACGCTCCACCTCAAAATTTCACAGTTTTCTTAAATCATTTTGGAGGTAAGGGTTCCCCACTGTTATGTCTTACAAACGGCTTATCACCAGATACAAACAAGTTGAATTTAGATTCATCATGAAATTGAACCATATTTCATTGTTCTTCTGTCCACATGATATGCTCTGTGGCGAAGTCAAGAAAAACCTTTTGATTTTTCTTTGAAATCAAAGTTTTGCAACATAAAATCCGAGCCACTAATTTTTCTTTATTTAACCTACGAGAATGTTTTTATTGGGATGGCTTTCCGGTTCACCCACATAATGCACGAGAAATAGACGTTGCTGTATCGAAACGGTCTTTTAAAGACATTTTAACAATCATCCAATCTTCTCGTTTGGTAGTCATACGAGACCTGCAAGTTCTCGATTTTGGTTCGAGTGTCTTGTCAGCCTTAAATCTATTGATTACACGATAAACAACGCTTTTTGATCTTCGTACGATGCCAACAATTTCAGAATACAATTTGCCTTCTTCATGATTTACTAAAATGACCTTTTTTTCTTCTGGAGTTAAACAATTACGAGTTTTCCTCTCCATCTTGCTTTAAAATACTTCCAACAATATATGACAGTTGACTATGAATCAAACTTAGCAACCAAATTGCTTAAAAATTACCCAAATTACTATAATTCAAACAGCGTTCCTTTACTTTTGACCATGGCAAAAGGTATATTTTTGTTTTTTAGTTCACCATTAATTTACTCTAAAGATTTTTTAAGAAACCATTATATGTAATAAATACATAGATGTTCCAAGTATATTTTGGGAAAATTCGTAAACGTAGCTTGGAGGATAAAGGGTTTCATTACCTTTCCCTTGGGTATTACTGAGGAGAACGCAGTAGAGTGAATGGAGTTCGAATACACTTAATTCGAGGCAAGCACTTTAACCATTAAGCCACGGGAACTCCTCCTAAGCTTCGAAAAGGCGGTGGGAAGAAACAGAAGCTACTATGTTCAATGGGCATTGGTTAGTGGTTAGTAACTGGTTATTCCTTGAACTTTGCTTAGTTGCGACTCAAGGCTGAATGTACGTGGCACCTTGGGAATATCGAAATCACAACTGCTTACTTCGCTCGAACTGTAGAATACACCAACTGCATCTCAGCTGTGGGATAAGACTACAATCCTAATGGGCGTCCCTAATATATCACTAAACAGGATCTGATGGGTGAGGTTCAAGTCCTGGAGTTTTGGGGAATGTAGAATACCTCTTCACTGCAATTATTCCATGGTTCACTCTGACCCGGAGTGGTAGTACTTTATTGGGTCCTATCTATGCGTAAAATAAATCTGTTTAACCTTTTACTATACGTGAAACCATTTAAATATGTACAAAAAATTACTTTTCAATTGAATTATAAGTATTAAATAGCAATACTTGGAACCATTTGTGTGTGTGGAAACGAATGTATAATGTTTAATAGAATTACTTGTGTTAAATAGCGATACTTGAAACCGTTTAACTGGGTGCAAATAAATGAGTCATATCAACTTTATTCATTGGTATTCGATAGCAAAACTCGAAACCATTTAAAACTGTTCAAATAAAACTATTAGTGTTGGATAGTAATACTCGAAACCATTTGACTGTGTGCAAACAAATGAGCTCTGGCTCGTTTAAAAAGTGGCACCTACAAACTATTCCTTTGCAAATCATATGGGTATGATTTGTATGTATAAACAGGATTTGGCATTAAATAACCTACAAGGGTTTGTATGCCGTAAAACACAATCAACCAACTAAGCTTGCAAACCATTAGTAATTTACTAAGCTTTTTGCTTAGATGTGGCAAAAGGACTTTTGAATTAGGCACCCAATGAGAGTCGAACTCACTCGTGAGGATTTGCTAGTCCAACTTGCTAACTATTACACCACCCGATACTCTTGTGCTTAAGTAGTTAGCTGTGATTTACTAAGATTTTTGCTAAGATGTGGCACAAGGCCGTATGAACGGGGCATCCAATATGACTGGTATATGCACAAATCTGTTCTGGAGAATGAGGCGCATAAAATTCTCCGAAATTTTTAGATACAAACAGATTACCTCATCTCGGCTAGCAGGTCAGCCCTAATGATAATTAACTACAAAAAAAAAACGCCACCCAGCGGACAACAGAGAGAAACTTAAAGAAAGCGGAAAGAAAAACATGTACTTAGACCCTTTAGAAAAGCTAAGAAAGCTGTGGAACAGGAAGTTGACCTGATACCAGTTGTATGGGGTGCGCTTGGAATGGTCCCCAAAGGCTTAGAAAGGGGGTTGGAAGAGTTGGAAATTGGAAGACGAATCGAGACGATTCAAACTACATCATCGTTGAGATGGACCAGAATACTGGGAAGAGTCTTGGAGACCTGAGGGGACTTACTGTCACTCAGACTCTAGAGAAAGACCATCAGTTAATGATGTTGAGAAAAACTCGCAAGGAGTAAAATGATAATTTACCTTCACAGAAATAAATGTTTTCAAGTATTTCTATAAATAATTGTAATATTTTTCCTACTACTATTTCATCGATGAATAGGACCTAAATGGTTACTATCTTTCTGGGTCAGAATAAACATAGGGATATGGGAATCGAAGGAGTGACACACCCTAGATTTCCAAACTGAAGTCTAAACATCAAATGCATTTTAATGTCATACCAATTACACCCTTTTTGCGGGGTGGGGTAGTTTTATTCCTTTGCATAGGATACATTTGGCGTAATCTATGCCCCAGTGACTTAGCAATTTCACCTAATGGCTCCTTCTTCCGATCTATGAACTTGTAATACAATCTTAATGAGACGATTTTGTCCTAAACTTGTAAATCTTTCAAAACAAATGGTTGATAAGTGCAATCTTTTCTTATCTATGTTGCTGTATCGACTTATTTTAGTGAATATTCATTACAAAGTTTATCCTTAAATTCATGTACATACCATACCGGTGTATTTAGGTTAGCTAAGCCTTAAAGAGCAAAAGTCATGGTTATTTCCTGATGCCTGTGGTGCCTGACATAGAAAAATGACATGTTTTGTCACAACCTTGCTGCTCTCGCGAAGCGCCTTGAACAAAGTTTTTTTTTCCGTTATATGGCATCCTATCTATTTGCAAATTGTTTTGCAGAAGATATGACCAATTTTTTTTTTCTCAGGAATAAAAGCTAAAGGCAAAATTGTTTATCGAAATAGGATGAGTGATCAAAAAAGTATCGGTTCTGAATATCGTATATATAAGTGTATTGGGGGACTTTTTGCGACCTAAATTTCAGCCAATTAGAGGCTTGCACCATGTGAAACTTCAAACTTTGTGTGTGTAAATAGGTGGCAAAGGCTAGGCCTAGACCAACAGCTATGCCTATAATTTCCAGCTAAAAAAGTCAACAAATAATCCCGTTGGGTGATTCTCGAGTATAAGCGGTATTTGTTTTTTGGGTTTTTTTGTTTTGTTTTGTTTTTTTGTTTTTTTTAATTTTAAGATTTTTATGAATAAAAATTTAAGCACTTCTGAAGAACTTATGTAGTAACGAAATTATGCCACGATATCGAAAGAGAACACAAGGAACTTTTTTACTGCTCTAACTTGTATTTTCTCACGGGTATTAAATTTACATTTCGTAATTGTTGCAGTAATTTTGTGGTCCGCTTTTATTTGTGTTACTCCCATGCTCTTTTCTATTTCTTTCTTCGTTCGTTTCCTTTCCTTTCGCACTTGATTAGTTAGTAAGAGAATGAATTTTACCCTCTCTGTGAACAGAGTAGATAGAATACAACAAAATTCTAACACCCCGGCTTACACAATTTACCTAAGCTCAAACTACCAAAGGTGCTGCCACCACAAATCTAAAGGAGACCCAACAACAGTTTTATTTGTTCAGAAAACGAAGCTTTAGACTGTTTTATTTGAGACAATTCAAATATCAAGAGGTGACTTATTCAACAGATATGATTGTCAGTCAAGACATAATCTACCTCTAAATAGTTATCAATAGTATCTGCAAAGAAACGGCTTGTTGCCAAATGAAACCTGTTAAATATGAACGATGGGCATTTTATTTGACAGTTTCGTTATTGTTTCAGATATGCGCGATAAGATTTAGGAGTTTTGAATAAATTTAGGTTCTGCAAGAAAGTCAAAGGAGATAATCAGCAAAGATAAGAATGCAAGTCTTGCTTCAAATTGTAAGCTGAGTAAAAGCGACGTATTTGAATGACAGGGCGATTTGAATGATATAAAAGAAGTGTTATTGATGCCATAAACCATACAAAGAGTAAAATTCAAAACAATTATTTGGCATTAGAAAACCCAAAATAAATTTATGAGCATCGATTACTTTAAGGAAATTTCAGAAAAGAATTGTGTCTCCCAATTTCTAAATCATTTAATTAATTAAAAAAAAATACATATGGCGTTTATCATTCGAGAAGTCAGTTCATAAATGGAACCAGATATCACTGAAGAACTGATGATGATCGGTGATTTTACTAGTCAAAGCAAGGCACTGCAATATGATGTAATGATGAACAAACTTGTACAGTGGCTACAAAAAAAATCATATTTCTGTCACATGTGTTGTAACATGATATGGTAGGTCCAAGTTATAAAAAAAACGGGAAGCTAATTTCTGGGGAGGGAAAGAGAGAGAAGAAAGATAAGAAGAAGAAAAAGCAGACAGAGAGCCTACGGAATGCCCAGTAGATGTCTGATGAGTCATGCCAAAGCACTCCTTGTAGGTCAGCCAGTTACGGGTGAATGACTACGGTAATTAAAAATGACTAGAAAAAACGGAGGTCCCAAATCTTCTGCGCAGATGCAGGACAACCGAGAACGGATTTAGTCCTTCCTCCTCAACCAGGTGAAAGTAAGAGGTCAACTAGGGTTTAAAAGCTAGTCGGCTAGGAGATGTGCCGAGGTAAAGACGAGAGTTGAACACCTGCCACGAAGATGTAAAGGCAGACGAAAATTGTAGCTCCCAATTTGGTGTGAGCTCCGAAAGGGGGTTTCATACTAGACGCACAGCAACGACTACGAAGCCAGCGAACAAGTACGTTAGAACTGCGACAGAAAACTGGAAAGATTGTTCAAAATCTGTGTCTGCCCTTTCTTTCTCTTGTCATGGCATGAGGGTTTTTTTTTGTCCAGCTAATCTAGTCAACTCAGCTTCCATACTCTGTTTGTTTCTCCCCGACGACTACTAGCAGCGAATAAACTTTTCTTTTTGTGAAGTAAGACAGAGTTTTGTGTGCCCATCACCTTTTCCCACTGTGAGATTACTACAGAGTCCGACTACCACTTGAGACGTAGCGATACACGCATTAACCTGTTCGCCACGTGGTGGTGCAAACTTCTATTTGAGATCCTTAGGGGTATGATGTGATGCTAATGAACTTAGGCAAGTGGTTATGGTAGCTCTATCATATTTACCCAACCCCTCCGCTCGGGCAGAATATGACACAAGGTCAATCTTTAAGCGGAGTTTATCAGGTTTGAATTCAGAGTTTTCCTTCTCCTAGACTAGTTGCCTCACCAAGACTGAAGAACCTAGTCTGCCCTACTATTTACCTGGCTGGAGGGAGAATAATTGGATTCATACCTTTCCCAAGGGTATTAGTGCTATGTGAAATGCAATCAGTCTCGTCCAGGATTTGAACTCGTGTTGCCGTATCCATTTCCTACGACGATAACCATTACACTACGGGCACCTCAATGGTAGCTCTATCTAGTGAATGATTAAGCATTTTCTTTACTGATATGATGTTGCAATCATGACTTGGACCAGTGCATACCTTACATCTGTTACTGAAACTTTTTTAAGATTGGTAAATCAATAATTGCTACATAAGGAGCTTTTCTTACTCATTTCATGTTACGTTAGAATAATACTGTTTCCGAGGAGAAAATTGATGCTGTTATGAGTAGAAAATTTAGTCTGGAACAGTATCACTTCGTCCTTACATGAAATGAGCTCGAAAAGCTCTCTGATTAGCAATTACAGATTCACCAGTCTTTAAAAAATGTAATAACGCCAAAATCTCGGTATACATATACCAAAGCTATGATCATAATTATGCATAAATAATGGTAAACATCACTGTATATATAACTGTATAAAAGTATATACAACTGTATATATACATAACTGTATATATAAATGTATAACAGTGTACATAACTCTATTTATATAATGGTATACATAAATCCAAGCTATGATCATAACTATACATATATAACAGTATACATAACTGTATATATACATAACTGTATATATAACTCT
This sequence comes from Sepioteuthis lessoniana, assembly GCA_963585895.1. Taxonomy (NCBI): domain Eukaryota; kingdom Metazoa; phylum Mollusca; class Cephalopoda; order Myopsida; family Loliginidae; genus Sepioteuthis; species Sepioteuthis lessoniana. The sequence goes on along the minus strand of OY757904.1, from coordinate 117,485,225 downwards.
ATAACGGTATACCTAACTGTATGTATAACTCTATAACGGTATACATAGCTGTATATATATAATTGTATATATAACTCTATAACTGTATGCACAACTGTATGTATACATAACTGTATATATAATTGTATAACGGTGTACATAACTGTATTTATATAACGTATTCCTCAAAGCTCCTGCATTACAGAAGCCTCACCATCAGGTTGTTTAGAGTCATATACAGGACACTCATTGGGGGAGTCTTACCTCTTTGCAGAGATACTGTCAGTGTATTCTGCAGCCCTAACCGGTGCAGTGAATGATTGAGAAGGTTTAACAGGTTTAAAAAGGTGTCTCTCTGCTTAGCTATAAGACCACCAACTTTAGAAAAACGGTGTTTTGAATGCATCTGTTTAATCAGATTCTCGCAGAATATTTAGGAAAATGGCAGAATCTATAGGTCAAATAGAACTGTTTTATCATTTACGATACTTAAAACCATTTAAATGTGAACAAACAAGTGACTTTTAAATTGAATTATTTATATTACATCCCAAAACATAGAATAATTTACCTGTGTGCAAAAGAGTAATGTTGAATAGAATTACTAATACTAGATAGAAGTAGTTGAAACAATTTTCCTGTGTGCAAACAAATTATGCCTGGTTCGTTTAAAAATTTTATCTACAAACAATTCGTTTTAAAATCATATATTTAAAATGTAAAAATAGGATTTAGCATTAAATAACCTACATAGGTTGATGACGTAAAACACAAACGAATGACCAAACTTGATCCATTTGTCTAAGTTCTTCCTGAATCCATCCTAAGAAGGGATCAGGCGAGTGTTTATTTCTTTACTTATAACTGAGTTTGGCTTCGAAATGTTTTCTTGTTCTTCTGAAGTACCCTTTTTTCACGTTCTCTTTTCTCTAATTTCTTCATGGCCTCTGCTTCCAATTCTCTCTGTTTTTTGTTATTCCCCCACCACCCACTAATGTTTTGATGCTTCTTTCCTTTGTTTCTCTTTTCCCACCTTTTTATCATGGTACATTTTTCAATCCCAAATTCAATTCCTACATCCTGAGTGCATATTCTTATCGTTATTATAGGAGTTTCTAGTTCTTTTTCATTTTTGGCAAATATAAAATCATCTGCATACAATATGTGGTTTATCTTTTTCTGTAAATTTATAATTTTTTCGCCTCTTTATTGTTTATTCTCAATTACCTGACGCACTATTTAAAGTCAACGTATTTTTTTTGCACAGAACTTTAACCATACAACTGAAAATCTCACAACATTCCTCTCTAGTACTTTACAAAAATCTGCCTTGAATTAGCAACTAAAATTTGTCATCGGCAGGAATGAGAAAGACTCTATTTCTTTAATTAGGTTTGAATTATTAAAAAAAATTTCCTTCCAAAAGAACGGGAAATATTCTTTACCCAATGCCACCTTTTTCTTTATCAGCTAAGTTTGCCAGAATTCTTTCAAAAATTTCTCCGTGTCATTATTAAAGAAAAAATTACAATATATTTTCATAGATCAAAAATCAAAGATCCCTTTGAACAATAAAGTCGGCTGTTTCTAATCACAAGGATTAGAGCTGTGGAATCCACATTAAAGTTTTTAAAAAAAAACGAATATCTCAAACATCCAAAAACACAACACATTATGCTTTTAATCATTTCGAACACAAAACAATAGAGCAATAACCTGTACTGAAAAGGTGTGTCTTACAAATTTAAAATTTCAATCTTAATAAATTTCGGCAAACAGAAAAAGAGAGAGAGAGGTTGGAAAGATAATCATGGAAAGAGAGGCAATGTATATAAGTCAGCCGATTATAGTCACAATACTGATGTGTAGAGGAAGAGTGCAATTCTTTTCTCTGGATTTCTTCACTTATCCTTAATACGTACTTAATAGCTGCAGGAAGATTTGCGTTCATTAGGATGTAGTGTAACCAAACGCACAATAAGTAATAAAATGCTGAGGAATGGTCTAAAGTCACAGAGACCAAAGAAAATCGTCTCTTATTGAAACGACATAGAATTGCAAGGTTGAAATTCGTTAGACAGCTTAAGGAAAAAGAAAATTCCTTTGGGAAAGAGTATTATGGACATCTAAAACTAAAATTGAGTTGTTTGGTCATAATTATTGAAATCCTGTGTCATGCGTGGAGGAAATACGGCGAAGCCTATTCACCAAATAACACAGTACCAGCTGTCAAATTTGGCGGTGGCAGTATAATGCTGTGTGTTAACCAAGGCAGCATCAATAACCTTTTTTTTAGTATTTGGAATGATTCGACCTGGGATTAAACCCCAGTCTACCGGATCGCTACCGAATATTCTAACTATGATGCTAATATGATTTAATAGAACAGACACTTGAGTTATGGCTATCATATCTTTAATCCGTTCAAGTCTTCGTCTGAGTCCTTTGACTTCTGGATGGAATGTATTTAAGTATTATTTTCTTTCGTAATTCCGCTACAACTCGTTCTTCCTACTCTTCATATAAATATATGTCTTGTCACTGTGTTTGTCAGTTCATTATACATTCCCTCAAAAATGGCTCCAGTTGTGGCTGAAGTACCTATTAAAAATACAACGCCTTTCTGAATTCAGTCCAAATGACCCATACGAAGACTTTATCAGATCAAAGATAGAATTGGCAGACACGAAACGTCTGTCCTATTTTATCAGACATGTACAATATTTTTTATTTCTATTTTCTTACAAAATAAAAACGCAGTTAGAAATGACAAAAGGCAGATATTTCCGATCCAATATCCGGGCTAAAAGTAAGTCAAATTTAGGCTTGTATATATAAATACAGCCCTTTACTTCAACCCAGGCACAATATATTTTATTTAACACTCGTAATTCGAACTAGAAAAATAATCACTAAAGGATCAAATGAAATACAATGAAGAATGTATTTACTCAATTCCTATGCCACAAAGTCAATTTTAAATGGAGTTTAGCTTGTTAAGATTCTGAGTTTTCTTTCTCAAAGACTAAAGATGTATTCAAATATTTTCCAAGATCGCAAAAAGCTTCGTTTTTAATTTGAGCTCGGATCACTGAAGCAATCCGTTATGCAAAACGCACCATATATACACTATATATCTATCAATATATATATATATATATATATATATATATATATAGTTTGCTATATTTATTAATAAAGTGCACAATGTAGGTGATAGAAAATCGGTATCTAAGTTAAGAAAACATAGTCACTGAGTCAATGGCGCTTTATGATTGCCACTTTCTCGCTGATAAGATCATTTGAGTATTTGAACTTACACTTTGCTTGGTTTTTGAATTTTAATCACCCAAGTCAGATCGAATTCTGTTGAGATAAACAAAGCATGCATTTGATAAAAAAAAATCACCCCCTTACTCGAAAATAACCTATTTGGATTGCGATTTAAAAAAAAAAAAAAAGCAAAATCTTTTATCGTAAAATTAAAATTTGATTATAAATTAAAATTCCTCATCACTTTCAACACCTCACAACAATAAAAACATCGTTGTTGCTTTTTTTATTGATATAAATATATATACATGTTGTGCGTGTGTGTGATTATATAGATGTTTATATATGTACGTATAATTATGCAGTAATATGTTCTTGTGCTCTTGAAACCTTTTTATAAACATTAATATTAAATTAATAATTTAATGAAAATATAAATAACGAATAAATGATAGTAAAATAGGTTGCTAAGATAAGTACGATGGTTGGAAAATTAAAGGCCTCTATTATATTACTTGAAACATTTTATAATTATCACCTGTCAGGAATTCCCCCGCGGCATAATGACTAAAGAGCTAGACAATGACCACGAAATGAACGGGTTCGAACTCCGGTCACGTTATTACATTCAATTAAAAAAAAAATTCCCGTCGGAAAATGTGAACTCATTTATTCTCCCAGGTATAGATTAATAGTATTAAAACTATTCTTCTACAAGGATGGCTTTCGCAGAAAATAACCTACAAAGATCGATATTCTATTCGAAAGAAACCTATCGTTCGAATGTTAAAATTTTATCAAAATGGAATATCGATAACAGATTTTCATGGATTCTGATCAAATCTCAAGTGTGGCTCTCCATTGTATAAATCCTATTGAAATCTCTGAATATCATTTGACGCCTCAAAAAGTATTTATATCAAAACAATCGTGTAATTAATACCGGTATTCTTCCGATAATTAGAAACATCCCACATATTTCTCATTCAAATTTCTAATAAATCTATTTCTAATGATTATATCCATTTTTTTTACTACTATTATTCTTCATTTTTCAAATTGTGTTTATAATGAGGATTGATGGAGTTTTATATGAAGAATTCTTTAAAAATATATATCTATTAGCTTGTTTAGACTTGTGTGACTTTAAAATAAACTTTTTAAAATTCTATTATATATATAAATATATATATATATTGATGCACTACTTGGACGCTAACTAAACGGCTGAAGAAGAAACTAGACGGCAATTACACTAGAATGTTGCGAGCAATATTGAACAAGTCCTGGCAACAACACCCCACAAGACACCAACTATACGGCCACTTGCCTCCCATCACGAAAACTATACAAGTTAGACGAACCAGACACGCAGGACACTGCTGGAGAAGCAAGGGCGAACACATCAGTGATGTACTCCTATGGACACCCGCATATGTGCAAGCAAAAGTAGGACGACCAGCTCGAACATACATACAGCAGCTATGTGAGGACACGGGATGTAACCCTGAAGACTTGCCAGAGGCGATGAATAATAGGGAGAAGTGGCGAGAGAGGGTCAGGGATATCTGTGCTAGCGGCAAGATATGATGATGATGATGATGATATATATAGTCATCCACAGACAGATCTGTTTCGTTCTATCAGAACTCATCAGTGTGGCTAGACATTAGCTTCCCGTAGCTGGGATCGAAAACCGGTTGACTCAAACGTCAAGCTATTTAATTCATTTAATTACTTATATATATATATATATATATATATATATATATATATATATATATATATATATATATATATATACAAGTAATTAAATGAATTATATCCGACAGTATGAAGAAAAGTAATGAATTTATTATAATAGAAATCAATGTTAAAACGTTTCAGTTTTAATAAACCTTCATCTGAGCTTTAAGATGATGAAAAATGTTGCTTGAACAACAATGGGTGTTTTAATAAAATAACCGAAGAAAAGAAAAAATATACATACAATGAAAGACCTCATAACCGTTCAAAGAGCGTTCTTTTTAGCGAAGGCAACAATGTTCAAATTGTGTCGAATTTCGAGGAGACACAAAGGTTTGAAAGATGATAAAAGCAAAACTTGTCAAAATTTCAAAGAAAAATTAAGGTTTCTTAAAACCAAAACGGTTTACCGTTGACTTTCCATTATAAATTCAGCACTTTTTGATTATTTTGTTTTTCTATTTTCTTCATTTACTGTTGGGTGAAATAAATATTCGTACATAAGAAAATCTTTATTTTTCATCTTTCCAACATAGCCTGAACAAAATTTTTATATACAATTACTGCATAAGGATATATTCTACTAACATGTGTATATAATCTTAGGTTACAATTATTTTTACAGAAATTTATTCATTTTCATGAGTGAAGAAATAATCGTACAATGCAACATTATTGCAATATTTTTCTAGAGTGTTCTAATATTGCAATAAGTATCCATAGTTAGTCTTCTAGAATGTTCCAATAATGTTATCAGTAAATATAGTCTAAAAATCCTAACCGCAACTTTCTGCAATTGCTTGAAGTACAAGAAGGTTTTGATCATGGCAAGAGGTAAAGAATTGAGTAATTCAAGAAAAGCACTGATTTTAAAGCTTTGGAAAGACAGAGAAAGTTATAGAATTATCTCAAGCAACTACGATAAGTTGATTCATTGCAATGTTTAAAAGACGTAAAACAGTTGAATACTAAAAAAGAGCAGGTGCTCCAAGGAAAATTACTCCTAGATTATCAAGAAAATCAGGACGCCTGATTAACCAAAATCCAATGGTTACGCGTGATGAGTTGCAGGAAGATTTGCCCTCATCAGGATGTAGTGTAACAAAACGAACAATAAATAATGAAATGCTGAGGAATGGTCTAAAGTCACGGAGACCAAAGAAAACTCGTCTCCTATTGAAACGACATAGAAATGCAAGGTTGAAATTCGTTAGAAACCATTAGGAAAAGAAAAATTCGTTCGGAAAGAGTATTATGGACAATATGAAAATAAAATTGAGTTCTTTGGTCATATTTATTGAAATCTTGTGTGGAGGAAAGATGGCGAAGCATATTCACCAAAGAACATGGTACCATATGTCACATTTGGCGGTGGCAGTATAATGATTTAGGGGTGTTTTTCTGCGAAAGGTGTGGGCAAAATATCAGTAATAGACGTTAAAATGAATGCCCAAAAGTATAAAAAGATCTTGCAAGAAAATTTCATGCCTTCGATTGAGAGTCTTGAACAACTTTTGATTACATTTTCTTGCAAGATAATGATCACAAAAATACAGCTAAATCTACGAAGAAGTGGTTGTCTGAAATTAACGTTAATGTTTTGCAATGGCCAAGTCAGTCCCTGAATTTGAATCCAATTGAGAACTAGTGGCGACTTTTGAAAATTCAAATCCGAAAAAGAGCACCAGCAAACATCAATACTCTGAAGACAATATGCCAGGAAGAATGGTGCAAAACACCTACTAATTATTGCAAGAATTTAAATAAGGTCTATAGGAAGAGATTAGTGGCTGTTGAAGTGAATAAAGGGTATTCTACAAAGTATTAAATGAAGACAATGCGTTATTTTTTGTACGATTACTTTTTTCACTCATGAAAATGAATTAATGGCATTATTAATTTCTGTAAAATTAATTGTAACCTAAGTTTATATACACATATAAGTGAAATATATCCATATACAGTAAATGGATATAAAGATTTTGTTTAGGTTATGTCTAAAAGATAAAAACTAAAAATTTTCATATGTATGAATATTTATTTCACCCCACTATATATATATATATATATATATAGTTGTTATATACAAAAAATTGCATTCTTAATAATTAAAGCAACATCTTTTAATTTTCCATTTATTCTTTCAGAATTAGAATTTGAATGTTATATGAAGGTTACATGAAAAAAGAATTGATGCTTTTAATTTCTTGCACAAGTTCAAGTTTGGTCTTAATTTTGTTTCATTTTCTCCTGATCTGTCTCCCACCAACAATCTGGAAACGTTTTTACTGTAAAAACCATTTCGTTCAAAAGAAGAAGAAACTGCATCTAATGATTTATTGACATCAAAAACTTTGAGAGTATTATCATAATGGCATAAATAACCTTGTTAATCGATGGCAGAAATACATAGATGTCCTAAGATAATATTTTAATTGATCAACACAGTATTTAAATTCATTAATTCAGGAATAAAAGATTATCCTAAAACCGAACATTAATATAGAATTAATAGTATAACTATAATTGTTTTCCTCAACTGTAAATCCGAGAATAACATCTTAGAATGTCTTCTCATTCGGGAACAGCGTAAAATTACACTGGGTCTATATAGTTAACTCTGTCTATATTTCAAGTGCCTCTCCTCGACATGCCTCCCTCGTATCAGGATTAAGAATCTTAACTAATGGAAATCTAATCAAATATATTGCAAAAAAATATGCAGAATTGAAAAAATTAAGATAGTCATTTGAATATTCATAAATCTATTGTTGTTATCTCATATATATTTTAAGAATTCATTTTTATCTAATTCAAAGATATCAGGGTTTCATTATTCCTATTAGTAGTATTATACAGTCATAATGGATATTTTTAGGTATCAATTATTGCCGATTTGAAACTGTAAACAAAAATTAAATGCAACACATCTATTACCAAAAATTATTTATTGCGTTACTGGGTTTGCTGTTGAGGAAAAGTACAAATTCCAAAGGACGTAATGGGTCCTGTCTCTTAGACATTCTACAGATAAGATAAAATGAGATTTTTGTGCTTTATATATATATATATATATATATATATATATATATATATATATATATATATATATATACACATTGGCAACGTCATCTAGCAGTCATTAGCAGAACTTATGCAGCAAACAAGAGTGATAATCCCACACATACATGCCTTTGTTTGTATGTTTGTGTGTGTGTATATATATATATATATATATATATATATAACGAGACAGACAGACAGACGTGTGGGGGTTTTTTTGTGAGTAAAATTCATAAAAACTATGTCTCTCTTTTTGTTGCGTTGTCGGTAGATTGGAGTGTGACAAATAAATTTTCTTGTTAAAAGGACAGACGCCTTAGTGGCTTATAGTTTAATGGATAAAGATGATACAAGCTTGCGGAAATAGGAAATGAGTGACAAGCTGACAAATCAATTAACCAGATGGTCTTAATACATTGAAAGGAGTAATGTGATGATCTAGAGATAGGGCTACGGAAAAAAAAACAGACAAAAGCCCAGAAGCAAAAAGAACCTATATAGCAATCAGGACGGACAATATTTTGGTGGCTGACCAGATGTGAGATATCAACCTCAAGTACATGTTTTTATAAAAGCAGCCATGTTCAAATGTCAGACAGATCCCGACTAACGGTCAAAATGAAGAGATCTCCCGTCAATCCCCAATGTGCTCATAATCCCTTCGACTCTCTCTCTCTCTCTCTCTCTCTCTCTCTCTCTCTCTTAGACTCCACCGTCGTAGCAAGCCGGAGAAATTAAGAAAATAAATTATAATTTTTATATACAAGTGTTCATCATTTTTTTTTTTTTTGTCATCAAGTCCAGCTGCAGCGTGCAACCCCCTAGGTAGAACAGCGGGAACACTATACATCATTGAACTGCTTGTCTCTGCTATCTGACCTTACGGTGTTCTACGTCACGTGATTAGTCCCGTCAAGTGTTTTGATCTTCTAACACCCAATATTCTAAACTGATCATTTATACAATTTATTTAATTATATAAATCCAGTGAAAATAGTCGACCCTTTCTGGATATCTGGATTTACAGAAATGTAAGAAATCATATGCATGATGCATTCAATAAGTTTCCAGACTTTTTTGTACAGGCATTTAAATTTTACCTAGACCCATGAAAATTCAGTATGTTATTGCTATACACCTTATGAGATGACTAACCAATGTTTATGATTTCAGGTTCAAATAAACAGCTAGATAAACGATATGTAATAAAATTGTGTTTTAAACTTGGAAAAAATGCCACATAAACGTATGGAATACTTCAGACTGCTTTTCGACCATCTTGCATGAATCGAGTTTTTGAATGGCATAAGAGATTCAAGGAAGACAGGGAATCTGTGAGGGATGATAAGAGGTGTGGGAGGAGAAAGGAAGTCAATACACCAGAGTTAATTGGCCAAAGGGTTAGGGTTTGGTTGCTATGTTGAGGTTTTAAGGGAGTTCTGGAAGAGATTCCTAGGGAAGAGGCCAGCACTCTTCAAATCGGGTCAATGGCATTTCCACCAGGACAATGCACCAGTCCACAACTCCATCCTTGTCACAGACTATTTGACCAAGATGGGCATCAAGACAGTTCTTCACCCTCCGTATAATCCAGACCTTGCTCCCTGTGACTTTTGGTTATTCCCTAAGCTCAGAGGCTGTCGTTATGAGACAATTGAGGAGATGAAAGAGGCTGTGACAAAGGTCATTGACACGCTCACAAAAGAGGACTTCCATGGCGCCTTGCAGAAGTTGTTGGAATGGTACAAGTGCATTGCAGCCGGAGGAGAGTACTTCGAAGGGGAGTAGAGTTTCATGTGTGTACTATCAATAAATGTGCCCATAGGAAAAAGGTCTGGAAACTTATTTCATGATCCTCGTATCTAAATGATAAGACTAATTTTACAGGGATGAAATCTGATAAAGATATCTTTAAATTTTGGTTTACCTTTTTTTAAATATTTGTGTCGCTGTAATTACCAAAAATAATACAAATAAATAGGTTAAAAACTGCATGCATAAATAGATATAATCGTATTTAATATGAATTTCTTAAAATATAAAAGGAATTTTTCTTACAAAATGAGAATTTAGAAATACAAAACTTTTGTGTAATTTTTGTTCATATCCAACGGCTTTCAAACATCTGAGCTTTTTCATTTGTAGCTGTTATATTAATTAAGTTTAGCCATCCATGAAATATATATATCAATGATGCAGTTTGCTAAATTTATAGATAATGAGTTCTCAGGATCAGTAATAAAGCATATGTACATCTTAGTGAAGATCAAGTATTCACAAAGTCAACTGAGCTTAGTGACTACCAGTCTCATGCCTATGCGGTCGTCATACCAAGAAACTGACATCCACCAGAGTCTGTTGACTCGTTGTCGACTCGATCCTAAATTAAATCTATCTCCCCCACTCTCTCTCTGTCTATATATATATATATACGTATGTATGTATGTATGTATATATATATATATATAGAGAGAGAGAGAAAAAAATAAAGTGAGAGAAGAAGTACTTGTGGAGTTATGGATATCGTCGAAGAAAATGGACTCGGGGACCCGAATTCTAATCCTGGACGTGGCTGTTTGCATTCCATATAATGCTAGCACCCTTGGAAAAGGGATGTATCCAACTATTTCCCCTCCACTTATGGTAAATAGTAGGGTAGACTATGCTCTTTAACTTTGATATGGCAATCGGTCTGGGCGAAGAAAAACTCTAAATTCAAACCTGTTAAACTCAGCTTTAAATTCGACCTTGTACTGCATCCTACTAGTGCACAGGAGTTGGTATATATATATATATATATATATATATATATATATATATATATATATATATAATACTTTTTCGTGCGTCAAATAAGTTATCGACGTAGAGAGAACGTCTAAAAAAATCCTCAGTTGAATGCCTAATGACACTGTTTGTGTCAATAGCATTCTTTCTAAATTCCATGATCACAACAAGGCCTTCGTTAGGCTTATTCACAAAAAAATCCATCACCCAAATCCGTCCTGAACATCATCTTTAGTTGCCAACCAGCAGGTGTTCAAATCTCACAAAAATTTATCTTGCTCTTATACGAAATCCTTGTTTGTGTATCCGCCAAAAATCAATACAGTCGTCACGATGAAAATTGCGGTTTGATCAAATCAACATTCCTCTGATATTTTATTTCATAAGATACTTAGTATCAACACTGACTCTATAGATCATTCGAAATTGAAAAATTATAAGATATAGTTAAATATTTCGTTTTCTTTGGAGTACTTTAATAATCAACATTTCTACTAAGGAAATATCTATGTTATTGCACATAAATACTTACATCCGAATTTTCTGTTAAAAAATCCTTAATTCTAATCTAATCCAAAGATATAAAGATATTATTATTATGCAGTTATTTCTGGTAGAACATTATATTATAAAAACGGATATTATCAAGTATTATTTATCACCAAAATCTACAGCATTAAAACTGAAAAAATATGAACAGCAAAAATAAATCCCCCTTATATATATAATTTCTTTTCGCTTTGCAAATTTCACCTCTATTTTCCATTTGAAAAAAGTCTTCCAAGAGTAGTTGCTAACGTGTTGGTCTTTGACATCGTAGTAAGCGAGTTCGAATTCCAATTCTGCTATTGCGTTCATTTTCAAATAGCCTTTTGAAATGTATGAACCCTCTTATTCCCCCAGCAATTAGTTAAATAGTACTACTATTGTTCTTCTATAAGGATGGCTTTGGCAGTGAATAACCCACGAAGTTTGATATGCCATTAACAAACAAAAGCAAACTAAAGATACATAATTTGATTATTTCTAATATGACATTATACAATTATTTCAGGTGGAATATTATATAATAAAAACGAATATTAGTAGAAAATACTTATCACCAAAATCTACCTCAAGAAATGTCTACCAATAAAAATATGTTCATCCCAAACAAAGTACGAGTTATATATATATATATATATATATATATATATGTGTGTGTGTGTGTGTGTGTGTGTGTGTGTGTGTGTGTGATTTTTTTTTTTTTTTGCTTTTTTAAGGAAACCTCTATTTTTTATTTGAAAAAAATCTTTTAAATTAAAGTTACCAGGATTTTATGATTTCTAATGAAATAACTGCCAATTATTTCTGGTGTAACATTATATAATCAAAATATATATTATTAGGAATTACTTGCCACCAAACTCTACTATATGAAAACTATGTAATCAAAGATATGAACATTAAAGATAACAACATCCTTTAGATATATTTTTGGAATTTATTATTGTAAAGTAAGTACACCCCTATTTAAAGAAATATAAAATATAAATTTGGAAAAAGATTTAATTTTTTCTAAACTAAATTTACCAGGATATATATTTATGAATTTTTTAAGGTTGGAGGAAATAATTTGCTTCCTTTTTTCGGTAAATATATTTATCTTATGTTTTAGAACAATTTAGATAACTTTTTGTTGAATGATTCGATTTATAATAAGATTAATCTTGCTGATTTTTGAGAAGACCAATATCGATAAGAACGCAGTAGCAGCCGAGAATATCAAAACGTTTTTTGATAAAAAAAGTTGATTATTAGAAAAAAATACGGCTGAAAATGAACAATAAGGTACTATTATACATTTTCAATATAATTTACTGTTAAGCTCTTTTCTTTTTTTCCTTTTTCTTTTGTTTTAATAAAGCATTTTTGAACAAAATATGTAAACTAGATAGTTTTATCAAGAACATATTCTACTTTAGTTAACTTTTAATACCACCTACTGAATCTGCTTGTAGCTATGAAGTTCGCTTCCAGCTAATACATTGAAGATTTTGGCTACTGGGGGCCATCCCCGAGGCATTACCTGCCCCTGGATTGAAAGGGCAAGGACCAGGTTCATCGCCAGATGCTTGAAGCGCCCAACCAAAGAGTAGAATGCCGACGGAGCAAAGCAATTTTTATAACAACTCTCAATCGTTTATTTCTATGCCTGAAGGCCTCTGGCCTAAAAATCTGACCTCATGTTGTCCGTACCAGGGAGTGAAGAATGTAAATAGTGATTGATGCGATAGACGCGGTTGTTTTGGTGACACAATTTTATATTTTAGAATTCCAACTTAAACAAACAGCTATAGCAGGTGAATGTAGAGATATAGTATTGCACTTGTCAAAATTATTTACATAGATATTTCGTTTTAATCGTTCGATTCTGAGTTATCAGATATTACTCAAACCGATCGAAAATTTAAATTGTGTGGATTATATCAAACACACTTTGACTTTATATTTATAGAGAGAGAGTGAAAGAGATAGAAATATTGAAAACAAAGTAATCAAACGTGAAGAATTTAATATGAAAGAAAGTCGACGTGATAACTTTTCGGTTTCTATGAACCATTATCAGGACTCAGAAAAGATTTTTTGAAGTGTCGTTAGTTCTCCGATTGATGCTTAACGGAATAAAACAAAACAAAGGAGGAGATTATATATACAGAGAAAGCGGTGGGGTGATAACCGTCAAATCTATAAGTTAGGGTTCATATTTCTAAAATATCATTCAACTGTGTAAGGTAATGATGGAAAACAAATCAAACCATCTAGAGATAGAACGGCTTAAAAAAAAGATAGAAAGAGGATGAAGCGAAAAGAAAAGAAAAGAATGAGAGGAAGAAGAAAGAGAAAGTAGAACGGGAACCGAAAGAAAGATAAAAGAAGAGAGAAGAAAGGAAAGAAAAGAAAAGAAAAGAAAAGGACTGAAAAGAAGGTAGTGGGAAAAGGGAGGATAGAAAAAAGAATGGAGTGATGAAAGAAAGAAGAAAAGGGTGGGAGATAGTAGAAAACATGCAGACGTATTATACGTAAATAACTGAATATAGTTAAATCATAAGAAAATCAAACAAATGTGAATTGATATGTCTGTAAAATAAAGAGTAGAAAAACTATAGTAAGTGTTGGAGAAAGGTGGCTGAAGTTTTAAATTATGGAATTAACACAAATGAATGAATGAATGAACAGATGAATATGTCTACCAAGGAAAGGGATTGAAAAGAAGAACGTGAGATCTGACGTATAATACGATGGATCGGGAAAAAAAATTGTAATGGGTGGGGAAGTGAAAAATGTGTATGGAAAATAATTTTGACGTCGACTTTCTTTCATAACAAATTCTTGATCTTGGATTACTTTGTTTTTCGATATTTCTGTCCACTGTCGAATTATTTTCCATTATTTATTTCCCTATATATATATATATATATATATGCTCTTCCACCCTGTGGGTTGAGCACTCGAGTAGAGAATTTGCCGGTTGCCACATACGCTGAAATGCAATTGTTCTTCTCATGAATTAAGCACTCCGGTAGCCTATAACATATATGTAAAACAACTTAACATTAATTTTTTTTTCAGTTACGCTGAGGCGACGATAGACCTGGGGTAAAATACCCCACTGGCGTAAAGTCAACCGAGTTTTGAACTCGGCTTGAAACATCTCGCGAATCTAGCCACACTAAAGTGTTGTGATAAAACGGAACAGTCTGCCTGTGGTTGACAATCACTATATATATATATATATATATGGATGTATATATATATATATATATACCTTAACTATCCACTATGCACAGGATGAGACATAAAATTAATTTTTCAGAAGAATACAGCAGGTTTAAATTCAGAGCTTTTCTTTCTCCTAGACCGGTTTCCTTACCTAGGCTACAGACGCTACTCTTCCTTACTATGTACCCATACCTAGGAAGAGAACAGATGGATTCATGCCTATCTCAATGGCATTATCGCGAAGAAAAAGTATGTAAGGTACCAAATGGAATATACCAAAGAGAACTAAGGCGCCAGTTTCCTATGAAGGCTGTTTTTCATTTATATATAGTTGAATGAGGGACTAATTTTATGGTCAGCAATGATATTCAAATTTTTCTTTGCATATCTACTCATACATGCACGGAGACTGTTTGAATTTCACTTTGTGCTAATACTCAAGAGAAAGGCATGAATCAATTTTTTCACCTTCCACCTATGAGTAAATTGAAGGATTGCCTGGATTCTTTAACCTTAGTAAGACAACCTAGGACAGGGTAAACAAGATACAAATCATCTGTACTGATCTTACGTTACATCCTACCCATGGGGTAGAATATATCCTGAATATAAGACCTGATGAATTTATCAAATTATAGCCCGTATCTGTCTCTTTTCTTTATATTGCATTATGTCGGGGGGTTGAGAGTATTATATGGTTTAACATTGTTTTATATATGTACCTTGATGGCTCTCAAATAGACGTTTGTACTACTACTACACAATATTGACGCATACTCCACGACGTGTCTAACGCGTCTTAGTGTAGCACAAGATCTTAAGTGTCAGTCGAACCCCTGTTGTAACCTTACCGAGAGAAAAAGTGACGAACACACAAAACACCAATTTGGTTTGCTAATACGAATATTTATTAGCTACTACAGGCTCAGTCCAAGGCTGAGTCATACCAAAGACTCAAAAATAGTACTTGATGCCGTCTTGCTTAACACTGAGCATTATAAGATAAGCATCAAGGGTAAAGTGGAGCAATCCAGGGAAGGAGTAGCGCCCTCCCCTACACCTCGGTGTGGTAGCTATTGAAAGGGAACCTTCGGGTCACCCCCGACTAAGGTCGTTAACTTTACTTACTTACACCTCTTAGTAGTCGTAGCGAGAGAAAAATGAATCGACCACTTCAGCTTGACAGAGCGAAGTAAAATGTCGTGAGAAGAAGAGGGAGTATGCACAGACCTTGAATTTTCTTTCTCGTTTTCTGTTGTAGTTTTCACACGTGCTTGCTGGTTGCTCCGTCTCCTCAGCTTCGGAGTGGGTATGAGACCCTTTCGCGGAACTCACCCACAATGGGTGCCGTAATTTTCGGTCGTCTTCACATCGTCGTGTCTAGTTTTCAACTGACGTCTTTACATCGACGTATCTCGTACCCAACTGACCGTTTTCCTCATTTCTATCCCACGTTCACTCCCCAAACGGTTATTCCGTTTGAGTTTCTTCCAGCTAACCAGAACCCGTCGCCGATTTGCTGCTGATACGTTCCTATTTTTAACCCGGGCGTCCGCTGATATCCTAGCCAAGACTTTTCGATTTGTTTCTCTCTTATAGCCTCTCCCCCTTCTCTCTCTCTCTTCTCTCTCTCTCTCTCTTTCTCTCTCTCTTTGCCTCGATTCCCTTTCTCCTATGTATTCCTTTCTTTTCCACCGTCCTGTGGTCGACTATTAAAATAATCAGCCGAAGTCCCTAATTATTTTACAGATAAAGAAATAAATAAAAGAATGGCCCGGTCAACTGAAGTAATTTTAAGCGCAGGTCAACAAAAAATTGATGAATAAATGATTAAATGAAAACAACGGTTAACCCACACACAGATAAATAAATGACTAAAGTCCAAAACAATTATTGTTCATTAGTCAAGGTGGGTTCTATGAAGTTATGCGGTTGAATCAAGTTTAAGGATTTTTGGGAGTCGAGTGGAGCCTCAAATCGAGACTTTTAATAATTTGAGACTGAAGAAAAAGGGACTGGTCGGTATCAAATTAAAATGGAATTGTTCGAAATAAGATTTGAGTACGCAGAAAAAAAAACAGTGATGATTTCACAAAGGAAGGTAACGCAGATGCAAACGAGAGAAAAGAAACGAGAGAAAAGAAGAGGAAATACAAGTCTTGATGTAGACGGAGAGCAAGCGACCGTCAACAAAGACTTACCATTTCGACTTACCATTGCCATCATTTCGAGCGGATTCGACCTTTAAAGTCGATAGACAGGGGTGTATAGTCTGCCAAATCAGATCATTTAGTTCCAGAGGCGAGCACCGAGAAAGATCTCTCTCTATATCTATCTATCTATCTATCTAAAATCATTTATGATTGATTATCCACAGATAAAGGTAGCAGTAAATTGAAATTCCTCGTGTTTGTTTCTGTTAAATGTCCCAAGCAAGATACCTTTCAACCAGAAAAGAATTGTAAACTTGTTTAATTTTCAGAAAAAATTCGACGACGTCTCAACAGAAAAATCAGTGGGGAGATCAAAGCTTGAATGGAATGACCACAGCGACTCAAATGAGTGACTGGAAGGTCATGAGCCGAGCTGTATTTTGTACGTTTCACTTTCTTCTCTCATAAGAGCCCTCACCAACACAACAGTCCACCACCGACCATCCAAAAACCATTCGTCCGCCACGCTGTCAACACAGCACACATTCCCCTGACCACACGACGCAAAACTATTTGTTCCTATAGCTACTCCAGTACATATATTCACTTGGTACCGTTCCTTTTTCAACATCAATGTTGTCCACACTAACCGGCCTGTCAAAGGTTAATATGTAACAAAACTAGCAATAATATGCTCCCTCCGGGCACAAATCATAAATGTCATAAAACATGATATTAAGTTAGAAAGACTAACAAAACTTTTCAAGAACGAATATAAAAAATTATACTTATGTTTATCAATTTCTCTATACAAAGGATTAGTTTTAATACTTTTGAGAATAGAAAAATAATAATATAAGAAATGAATAATACCAAGTAATTCTTTATTAAACCTGGTTTATTAAAACCACTATGAAAATTATTAACACGATCTTGTCCATCTTATTTGGATGGTTTTAGAGATGGGGGTAAGTAGCCGTACAGTTGCTGTTCTGTGGGATGTTGCTTCCAGGATTTGTTCAATATAGCATTCTTGTGCAATTCCTGTCAAGCTTTTTCTCAATGTTATTTCAGCGTCCATTTGGTACATCCATATAGTAGAATGGATACGACCGCTGCTTCCAAGGTAGGTGAACGTGTCCACTAATTTCAGAGAACCACCATTTAGTGTGCAGATGTCGATTTTTTTTATTAAAACACATGTTCTCTGTTTTTCACAGTATACTATGTATATGATTATTTCTTGTTCTATCCTGCTTTTCCGGGTGTCTGCCTAACATTTGAGTCAGATGGAAGTTATTAAGCTGAATCGACTAGTCCCGGGGGGTGGCTTCCTCACCATCCGGCAATTCTTACTTTTTCGAGGCGTCCCAATATGGGAATGCCAAATGGACCACGGATTCTTTTAAATAGCAATATGTGTTTTGATTCTTGCCTTCCGCTTTCACAATACTTGATAAGCAGGGCTAAGTTTACGGCTTCCTTTTTAAAGCACCCCGAAATGAGTAAAGAAAAAAGGACCAAGAATTTTGTGTAAAGGCCAAGCATATATTTCAATGTTTTGTGTAACTCTCCACCACAAAATTACTTCATGTCAAATCTTACTTGGTAGAATGTCTGATTAATACTGCATTAATAACATGGGCTTGCTCTCACTTGTTTTTTTATGGGCCAACTGGCATTCGCGGTAGATAGCAGTTATCATATTTACCCAACCCCTCCGCTCGGGCAGGATATGACACAAGGTCAATTTTTCAGCGGAGTTTAACAGGTTTGAATTCAGAGTTTTCCTTCTCCTAGACTAGTTGCCTCACCAAGGCTGAAGAACCCAGTCTGTCCTACTATTTACCCATAGATGGAAGGAGAATAATTGGATTCATACTTTTCCCAAGGGTATTAGTGCTATGGGAAATGCAATCAGTCTCGTCCAGGATTTGAACTCGTGTCACCGAGTCCATTTCCTACGACGCTAACAATTACACCACGGGCACCTCCAGGCACTAGTTAGCTGTTATTAAGTTGGTTCCAATGGCTCTTTCTTCCAAGCAATAACTACTTGGCAGAGCTGAGTTCATTGCTGGGCACCTAAAAATGGGGAATGCCAAGATCAAGCATTTTTGTGATGTCACGCATAAATTTCGATTCGTACATGGCCCACCATTTTAAGATGATTTCAGGCCAAATTTGGTTCTGTGAGAAGTTGTCAAAATATTCTGCCATTGTTTTTTTGGGCCACCTGGTGCAAAATCCAGCTTGGTGTTATTAAGCTGATCGTCTTATCCCAGGAGGCCTTCCTCACAGGATATATCTACTCGGACGGGCTGAGGTTATCACTTGGCGTCTGACATGCCCCAAAAATGGAGAATTCCGTGGCCTTTCACTATAGAATACCTTCATATCAAATCTGATGCTGTCAGAAGTCGGATCAACACTGTATTATGTATATGAGGTTTTTTAAGGCAAATCTGACTCGTTTAGATTTTAATAGAGACATTGTAAATAGATAAGATGCTCATTAAGATTAAATGAAAATTATTTAATAATCATTGGGAATATATCGTAAAAACATTTGTTGTAATGTAGATTAGGTTACAGGTAGATGGACCCATAATCTTCATTATAATTTATTCATGAAAATTTTCGCATATATCATCATCATCATGTCATACCGCTAGCACGGATATCCCTGACTCTAGCTTCTTCTTCAGCCGTTTAGTTAGCGTCCAAGTAGTGCATCCATATAGCAGTATCGATACGACCGCTGCCTGGAAGAAACTGCGTTTCATTTTATCGGTCAGGTCTGATTTCCATATGATCGAGAGCCTATCGATAGCTGTCCATGCTTTCGTTAGTCGCGTGTCGATGTCTTTTTCGGTTGATGAGACGCTGCTTCCTAGGTAGGTGAATTTGTCTACTAGTTTCAGAGGAGTTCCGTCTAGTGTGGAAATGTAGCCTGTTTGGCTGTCACACATGCATATATAATACAATTTAATTTTATTTAGAGTGGGGTCTAGACGTTTTGACTTTCTTAGATATGTAAAGGGGGTGTCCTCGTTGCGAAATGGTTAAAGCGATGGACTGCGGAATCGTAATAAGCGAGTTCGTATTCCAGTCGCGCTATTACGTTCGCTTTCGGGCAAATACTCTTGGGAAAGGTATGAACCCCCTTATCCTCCCAGCTATGGGTTAAATAGTACCACTACTGTTCTTCTAGGAGAATGGCTTTGACATTAAATAACCTACAAAGGTTGATATACCATTAAACGAAGAAACCAAACCAAACCAAACCAAACCATCAGATATGTAGAAAAAAACTTTCTAAAATGAGTCGACCGTGGATCAAACACGAATTAACACGATTTGCATAGATACCATTCTTTTAGATTTAAGGGCTGGCTTCATATTCTCGTCTTTTTTATTTATTTATTGTTTTTCTGAGATAAAAGTAAAGCGTATATACTGCCACTTTTATGCCTTATATATTTGAGTATGTGGCTCTAACCAAAGAAATCGTCACGCAATCCCTCCATTTTCAACTGACTTTAACTGATGCGCTCTCTAATGTTAGCCATTATCTTCATGGCAATTCTCATAAATCATTTACCTTTCACCTTTTGTTTCTGTAATGAGTTTCTGAACACTCGGAAATGAGGGAAACTATCTACACTACGAGGCATATACTACATTTCCTCCCGAAGAAAATTGTTCTTTCTTTTTTTAGACGCTGTAGACTCACCTTTGTATGTAGCACGGAATTTCGACAAATTATGTAACAACAGAAAATACTGCTGGCCAAGCTGATGATTAGATTAACGCCAGTACAATTTCAAATAATCAAAATACCCTCGTTTTTAAAGAGAACCAACATATTTATCTATCTATCCTTCCTGTGTGTCACGCGTTCATTTATATATTTAGTGCCATTTATTATATTTATAGATAAATAGTGGTCATTATCGGTGATATATTTATCTAAGTTAGGATTGCGTAGACACAATGTCAACGACGCCTAATCAGTTTCTCACCAATGCAATCAGCTCTTAAAACGAATGAAATTTACTCCTCTGTGACGGTCTCATTACAGCCAATTTCATATACATAAAAAGATATATATAATCATCGGATGAAACTTATATATATATATATATATATATATACTAGCAGAAATACACTTCGTTGACAGGGTTCAGAAAGAGCTTTAAAAAATGTACTCTAATATACGAAAGTTACTACTTCGATATTATTGAATATTTTGGAACGGAATATCTGCAATCTCTTATTGCTTGGTTTCGACCAAAAATTTATTATATAGTCTGATTTACTATTGAATTCAGTACTCGTTTTTCTTAATACAGATAATGTTAATAATCATGAAGATAATAAATCTATATTTATTCTTGTAAATCAAAAGAAAGGAATGCTAGTTTTGAATAAAAGAGGTGCTTCCTTTAAACATGGTTGCATACAAACTTCTTATTCTTTATCTCAATATTTTGGTTTATAAATTGAAACATATGCAAATACTTAAAAGCTTGAAGAAAATTATGAAGATATACATTTTGCAATATTTATTCAAGAATCACAACAAACGCGAACAATTAAAGATATATTATCATTGTAATGTAACATCTTCATTATAACTATTAATGATACTTAACGAATCAAGTTTGATGCAAATTTTATATCAAGGACATGGCAGCATGAAGATATAGATATGGTTTTAAAATACAAAAGTTAAACAAAAAGAAGAGAAAACTGAAAATTAGTCAAAACTGTGAAACATAATGATTCATCGAATCAGTTAAAACTTGATATATGTGTGTCTGCATTTTTCCCAGTTGCCAATAATCAAATCGGTATACACTCCCAGATAAAGATCCTGACTTCCTGTGAACATCAGCAATATTATCTTAATGAAATTAAAATCAGAAGTATTTGAATTTTCATCAGGAGCGTTAACCTCCCTTGAAGCCCTCTATGTAGTTCATTGTCTTCCTCGTAAAATTTTACATTAGAATATGTACTTTGTTTTTATTTATCTTCCATGAAAACTAGATGCATTTGCACTTTCAAATGGGGCTCTGCACCGTGTTGTAAACCTCATTAAGTGTTTTAAACATTATTATAAGATAGTGAACATTTTTAAATCGACTAGTAGATATATGTTTTTATTTTCATCGAAATCGGAGGCATCTGAATTTTCACCGG
>OY757904.1:117228254-117460754 GCA_963585895.1 Sepioteuthis lessoniana | reverse complement strand
TTCCTCGTTTTATTTAAAAAGATAGATAAACGATCGAATTAAACGGAGATAGAAAAAAGAAGGTTAATACTGATAATGATGAATTGATATTTTATGGAATGTTCATAATTAATAGATATGAACTAAATACAAACATTAACAGATAGATTGATAGATGTGATGTTGGTTGGTTGTTTGGTTAGTTGGTTGGTTGGTTGGAGTTTACGGCATCTCAACCTTTGTAGGTTATTTAATACCAAAAGCATTTTTATACGAATAATCAATTTTATTTCAAACAATTTAGTTTAGCATGTGTCAAAAACGGTGCAATTTCAAACAATTCAGTTTAGCATAAGTATGCAGTTTAATTATAAGTACACAGTTTAATAGTAAAAAAGTTCAGTTTAGTCAAGCAGTTCTCGTTCAAACAATTCAGTTTAGCGTTGTAACAATTTCTAAGTCAAAAGCAGTTCAATTTCAAACGATTCAGTTTAGCATAAGTACGCAGATTAAATATCAAAACAGTTATATTTCAAGTAATTTAGTTTAGCATGTAAGTTCTATTCAACCCATAGATAGGTTCCTATAAGGTGCTACCATTCTGGGCTAGAGTGGACCTGGGAGCGATGGCAATGAAGGGGTGCCGCACATTTCCCAAAGCCCCAGCATCACTGGAACCTCACCATCAGATTGTCTAGTGTAATATCCAGGACACTCGTTGTGTGGGTCTTAATCCCCTGCAGAGAAGCACTCGGTATATTTTACAGCCCCTGATGACTGGGCAAAGATAGATGCGATATGGATTATTTTATGAATAAGTCTTTAATGTAATTACATCACAAATTTGAAACAGAACGCTACCAACGGGAGTAGAATATTTTAAAACTAATCTTTTTCGTTTCAATTAAAAACTTACACGCCCTGATGAAAGTGTAGAAACCGAAACATTTAACTTAGGCAAATATTTCTACAAATAAAATCATCCTTGTCTTTTTTCATCTCTATACATTTTCAAAATTTCGAATTTATTTCTAGTTTTTTCCCCAGATATATTTTTAAATAGATCTATTTTTCCAATAGTTGAGAACTCAACAGGTACGTATTATCACACCAGGGATTAATGGCAACGTAGTGGTGACTCCACTTTCTTCAAAGATCTGTAACTGGAGCCTCACCACCGGATATTGTTTATGTCATATCTAAGAAATCCTAACCTCCTACAAGGGATGCAGTCGGCGTATTCACTACGTACATAGTGGATGGGATTTCATTGGTGTACAATAAATATAAGAAACCAGAACTTGAAACATTGTATTTCAGCTATTTTAATAGCTGTGATATTGAGAATGATAAAAGGACATTCTGTACGGCCGTTGAAATATTGACATTATCTACCACCTATCGTAAGCTAGTAAAGCATAGAAAAGCTTTTCAAGAGTTGATGCAATAAAAAGAAAATTTCTTTTAAAAAAATACAATAAAGCAGAAAAATATATTTCCAAAGAGAAGCAGGTTATTAGCAGAATATTTCAGAAAATACTGAGATACACAAGTGCTGTGAAAAGATTTGGTTGTGATTTAATCGATTTTTTCTGTTTCGAGTTCTTTGGAAGAGAGACTTATGTCTTCAGGCGAGAAGAAGTTTGAAAAAGGAATTTTTCATAGTGTAGTTGGGAATACAACAATTGATTTTTTTTTCTGCTGGCTTACAAATTGAAGAAGTAGCCTTGCAAAAGAATTAATTGATTTTTACTTCCATCAATTTAGTCTACAACCAGAATATAAAAATTACTCTTCGATTTTTTTCAACAGATCAATAAGACTCTAAAAAAATATAAAATGTAAAAGTGTGTGACGTAGTGGGAGATTTGTGAATACTAATTCTCAGACAAGATAAGCTTATTTTTTTTGTATATGTTTACATATAGATATAAAATATGAAACAGGTTAGGTTGCTTCATTTTTATTATTATCATTTATTCTTTTTGCTATTCTTACCAATTAATCAGATTTCTTCTAGCGACAATTTGCGAAACTTATTTTTAATTGCTTAAAATATTTTATTTTATTACAAATAAACTATATTACAATGTCATTTTTTAACGATTAGATTTGACCGTGAAAATGTTTCAGATTTAAAGAGCTGAACCACAATCAAAATAGTTATAAAATTTTAGTTTCTGTTATTTATTGAGGGTAAATAATGTAACATTTAAAATGTCCTCCAGAAGGGATAAGAAAAATTTCTGAAACAACAAGATGATTTTTTTAATATTTTACAGTGAAATCTAGAATGTCATATTATTGTTGAGTAAATGATGTAACCTTTTGAAATGTTCTCCACAGAGAGATAAGGAAATTTTCAGAAACAACAAAATAAAGTTTGAGATATTTTATTGTGAAATTTAGAATGTCAAATTATTATTGAGTTTATGTTCCAGCTGGGAGAGTTCGCGTTCTCTTTGTACTACCGATCTTCTCCCCGACAGCTATGGGTAAAAATGCAGGTCAACTGGAGTTTTTAACTTTGTTAGAATATTATTCAATGTCACAAATTCTAACCTTGTTTTTCAATATTGAATATTACAAAGATTAATTACTATCAAAAATGTCATTTGAAATTTGAAAAATAGAATAGAATAATTACTATTTTGAATAACTTAAACCTAGAAACTGAAATATACACAAAACAAAAAGACTTCCAAAGTCACTTAGAAAATATATAAGAATGAAAATATAATATTCATGCTGTTGTTTCTTTTAGGAATTAAATTATGTGCAATTTTCCATTTCGACAAAGTAGGTAACTTTGATTCATTTTACACATATAATTAAGTTAAACAAATATCAACGCTAATAAATTCCATTATTTTTTTATTCATAGTTGTCTAAATAATTCATTAAAAATTGGTAGAAGGAAAATTCATTAATAAAAATCTAATAAACTTTGCAAGTATTTACTTAGTACTGTATAAATACAGCAGTTTGGGGATATGTTTACAATCATATCCTATATTTTGACGTAAACTGGACGTTATGCTTTAAAAATGTCTTTAAATGTCAACAAAAACAGCAAAACAAACGCGAATAAACTGCAAACAAATACAATTATCGTAAAATCTTAAACATTTAAAAAAATGTCTCGTCATATTTTTAAAGACAACGAAACGACATAATGGTGCACATTTTTTACCATTTTTGAAGTGAATATTTCCTGGTATTGTAGGTACATTTTTCAGTGATTTTATCGTATTTTAAATTAACTTTAGCTTCTTTTACCGGACATTGGCTAATGGTTTGAGTGTTCGCCAATGGCCCGAGAGAACTGGGTTCAATCCTAGGTCGAGTTGTACCAAAGACTCAACAAATAGTACTTGATGCTACCTTCCTTAACACTCAGCATTGTAAGGTAAGGATCAAGGTAAAGTGGAGCAATCCAGGGAAAGGAGTTTCGCTCTCCCCTACACCTTTGTGTTGTAGCTACTATATATATATATATATATATATATATATGAAAACTTGAAAAAAGAAAATACTTTAAAATTTGAGGAATTTATTATGAAATAAATAACGTTTCGGTTGTAATGACCTTCTTCTGGGATTGAATATGAAAAATGTTGTTAAAATAGCGATCGATATTTGATGAAATAACAGGAGAAAAGAAAATGTGTATAAAAAGACAAATTCATAACCGTATATTCAGCGTCCTTATTTTTGAAAATATTATTACGCTGTTGTCAAGTGGATTGATGTTTGGAATTTTGTATATATATTAAATAAATATTTGAGAACAAAAAAAAATTCAGTTTCCAGACTTTTTTTGTACAGGCATTTAAAATAGTCGTAGGCTCTTAAAAATTCACTATGTTATTGCTATATATCTGATGAGAACACTGAACAATTTTTATGATTTCAGCTTCAAATGAACAGCTACAGCAGCAATTGGAATACACCCTACTAAAGCCTGATTGTCATAGCTGGTGAATTTCAAAAATGCAATCTGGACGTGCGGAAGAACGATATGCAATACAATTGTTTTAAACTTGGAAAAAAAGCCACAGAAACGTGTGGAATGCTTCAGACTACTTTTCAACCATCTTGCATGAATCGAGCATCAGTTTTTGAGTGGCATAAGAGATTCAAGGAAGGCAGGGAGTCTGTGAGGGATGATGAGAGGTGTGGGAGGAGTAAGGAAGTCAATAGACCTAAGTTGATTAGCCGAAGGGTTATAGTTAGGGCTAGGATTACTGTGTTGAGGTTTTAAGGGAGTTCGGGAAGAGATTCCGTTGGAAGAGGCCAGCACTCTTCAAATCGAGTCAGTCCACAATTCCACCAGTCCACAATTCCATCCTTGTCACAGACAATTTGAGAAAGATGGGTATCAAGACACTTCTTCACCCTCCCTACAGCCCAGACCTTGCTCCGTGTGACTTTTGGTTATTCACTAAGCTCAAGGAAAAACTTAGAGGCTGTCGTTATGAGACAATTGAGGAGATGAAAGAGGCTGTGACGAAGGTCATTGACACGCTCACACAAGAGGACTTCCATGAAGCCTTCCAGAAGTTGTTGGAACGGTACAAAAAGTGCATTGCAGCCGGAGGAGAGTACTTCGAAGGGGACTAGAGTTTAATTTGTCTACTATTAATAAAAGTGCCCATACGAAAAAAATCTGGAAACTTATTTAATGATCCTCGTATATGTATATATGTGTGTGTCATGTATAATCACTCTTTTCATTGAATTCTTAGACACCTTGATATATATATATATATATATATATATATATATATATATATATATATATATATATTTCAAAATGAATTAGTCCACGAAGTGATTTGTATTTTTAGGATACATACGTGAATGTCTCCAGCTTGTTGCTTTCATCAGAGAACAAATGTGGCATAGGGCCATATGAATGAGACAACCAATAGACTCGAACTCAATGCTGTGGGTTTCTGTGTTTGTTAGTCGACTAACAAACCTACACAAGTGAGTTCGAGTCTCATTGGATGTCCCATTCATATGGCCCTATGCCACATTTGTTCTCTGATGAAAACAACAAACTGTAAACATAATCGTATGTATCTTCAAAATACAAATCTCTCAGTGGACTCATTCACTTTGAAATATTTCCTTTTTTTCTCTCTTTGGACCAACAACAAAAAAAGAGAAAAAAATTTACACAGACACACACACACACACATATATATATATATATATATATATATATATATATATATATATATATATATATATCACCCTAGCATACTTAATACAATATACTCTTCTAATAATAATTTCGTTAATCATACCAACAAATTGAAACGAGATTCTATTGAACATGAAATAGTCAGAGCCATCAACATCTCGGGAAAAAATCAAACTGTATCTCCTTTGTAACATTATTCAATAATAGTAAGTAAAGTTGGCGACCGTAGTCGAGGGTGACCAGAAGGTTCCCTTTTCAATAGCTTACAACACCGGGGTGCAAGAATGGGTGCAACTCCCTTTCCTGAATTGCTCCACTTTACCATTGATACGTACCTTTTATTGCTGAGTGTTAAGCAAGGAGGTATAAATTACCATTTTTAAACTCTTTGGTATGACGCGACCTGGGATTGAACCCAGGTCTCCCGGACCATTGGCTAACATTCTACTCACTAAGCCACCCTTCACTTATTCATGCAAACAATATCAACCATTCGAACCTTCCCCAAAGGAATAACCTAGATTTGACGCTAAGCATCATCTGATGGTAAGGAACCAATCCTGGAACTTTGGGGAACATGATTACCACTTCATTGCCATTACTCCCAGGTCCATTTTGACACGGAGTGGTAGTACCTATCAGGACCCAATCTATAAAATCATTTAATCATTTACTATACTTGAAACCATTTAAATGTGAGCAACTAAGTGATGATTATCAAATAAGAATATTCAGAATTATTAATGTTACATAGTAAAACTTGAAACTATTTAACTGCGTGCAAACAAATTAAATAATGTTAGAAAGAATTATTAATGTTAAATATCAATTTTGGGAACTATTTAACTGCGTGCAAACAAATTACCCCTATTAAATTGAATTATTAGTATTCGATAGCAATACTTGAAACCATTTAACTGTGTGCAAAAAAAAATGAATCCAATTCTTTTAGAAATAAAGCTATCTAGTTCAGCGACGAGGTTACCAAATTCGAATTCCGGCCGCTCAGCTACGTTTACTTTAGGAATAATACACTTAGAAAAAGTGTTAACGCCCTTATACCCCTGCCATGGGTTAAATAATATCACTGTTGTTCTTCAACAAGGATGGCTTTGGTATTAGATAAGCCGTAAAGGTTGATATCACATCAAAACAAAGATACCAAACTGAAACCATTACCATTTCATAGATTTTTTATGATTACAAAAATGACATTTAGCGCGAAATATTCAGCTGCAAATTAAACTGAGAGCATTTTAAGTATATTGCTCTCATTTAAATCATACAATGATGTGCCATTTTTGCTTAGTTACAACTATATATATATATATATATATATATCATATAACGAGAATTTTAACAATAAATCATTAATTTTCATGTTAATGTCGTTCCTTCTTTGTTAAGGATTTTCTCAGACAAGAATAGCGACGCCAAGGAATTATATTTTTTCAGATCGTTAAAAGTTGTAAGAGAGTTAAGTATATTTATTGTAAGAATATTTCAAATTACTTTATTGGCTTAGACATTAAATCTTTCGCTTTTATCCATAAAACATTATGGTAGTTACACAAGCGTCATATATGTAAGAAGAATTTTGAACAAAAGAAGTTATTTTTTTATCTTATGCAACAGCAAAGGATCGTCCAAACAGTGATTTGCGATCATTATTTTTTTCACTTCTTCTGAGTTTCTCATACCAGCTCAAGTTTTTAGTTTTCACTGGAGTCTGCACAACAAAAAGTAACCTCGCTTCTTCAGGGATCTTCGAGCTGATTTTAACAACGGTGTCGATTGGATGGTCTCAAATCTCCCTCTGATCTTCAATTCCCCCTGTCTCTATTCCAAGATTTCCATCTATAAATCAGCCCAGTCTACTCGTGTTATATACTCATCTACAGCATCATAACGACACAATAAATAAACAGACGCAGGAAGACTTCTTTAGAAGAATATATACCACTCACTTTATTGCAAAGGTTCGAAAAGGGTTACTCAAGGTTTGCGTGTGAGAGGGAGCTGGAGACCGAATATAAACTGTAATATTTTGACCCATAAACATATGGCCGTCAACGATGTGTCTTTTTCGTTCTCCAGGGCTGCTCAACTGGAGGCCCAGGGGCTCACTCTGCTGGATGATGGCTTTCTTTACTGCATCTTATCAGCATCTTCTCTAGACCCCAACTCATCAGGACCCCAAGCTCCTTCGGCCTGATGTGGCTTTCCCTACCACATCTCGTCTCCAACTCCTGCAACTCCAACTGCCTTGACATCTGTCTTGACTGAGCTATATAATAGTTCAACGCCCACTTGATCGCCCACGCGATCTTTGAAATCGGATGTTTAGTCATCATCAAGCGGAAATAACTGTCATGCAGTTCAGAGGTCAATCTCTTCCGGTGCGTCAATCTATGAGAGTATCATGGGATTTTTTTTTTTACCTCGTCCCATTTCATCAGCCAATTTCCGCCCACGCGATGTCCTCTCATAACTGCCATTAGAATGTGTCACTTCCTTCCAGTGCATCACCTTGAATGGCATTTTTGGCCAGGTCAAAAGGTCAAAACATAACACTGGGGGTTGCAGTAAAATACAATGAATACAGAGGGATAATACCCCCGCCACAACGAGTGTCCTAGTTATGTCACTAAACAATCTGAGGAATACAGACTACCCTTTTATTGCCCTAACTTCCAAGTCCACTCTGGCCCGGAGTGGTAGCACCTGATAGGGTCCTCGCTATGGGTCAAATAGGACTGTTTGATATTTAAACTGAGTGCAAACAGATGACTTAGTGTAAATTGAATTGTTAGAAATAGAACAGTTTGATCATTTAACTGTATGTATCTACAAAATGTGTTTACAGATCAAATAACTGATGTATACGTAAAAACATGATTTGGCTTTAAATAGCCAACAATGGTTGATACACCATAAAAACAAACCAAACTCAAAAAAATCCATCTCCAATTGGTATCACGGTCAGCTTTATTTTCCACAGTTTTTACATGTCAAGGCCCTTGTATTTGAATAGTTTATCGCTTCTTTTTATTTTCACTCTGTGGTCAGCTGGAACAAAAAAATCCATAAGTTAACAATAGATAACTCTTCTTACTACAAATTATTTGCACATTATTACATGATTTCAAGTATTTCTATCTAAAACTCATAATTTTTAAACAGATCTATTTGATCCATAAATAAGACCCTAACACGTACCATCACAAAAGGCCAGAGTACACATGATTTCATCCATAAATAAGACCCTAACATGTACAATCACACTGGGTCAGGGTAGACCTGCTTTGATCCATAAATAAGATCCTAACAAATACAATCACACTGGGTCAGCGTAGTCCTGATTTGATCCATAGATAAGACCCCATCATGTACCATTATACTGGGTCAGAGTAGACCTTATTTAATCCATAAATAAGACTCTAAAAGGGACCACAAAACAAGATCAGAGTAGACCTGATTTGATCCATGAATAAGACCATAACAAGTATCATCACATTGGGTCAGACTAGTCCTGATTTAATCCATGAATAAGAACCCAACAGGTACAATCACACTGGGTCAGAGTAGACCCTATTGGATCCATAAATAAGACTCTAACAGGTACTATCTCACTGTGACAGAGTAGACGTGACTTAATCTATGAATATGAACCTAACAGGTACAATCATATTGGTCAGCGTAGACCAAATTTTATCCATAAATAAAACCTTTACAGGTACCACCACACATGGTCAGAGTAGACCTGATTGGATCCATAAAAAGACCCTAACAGGTACCATCAAAGAAGGGCAGAGTAGACCTGGTTTAATCCATAAATAAGATCCTAACCGATACAATCATACTGGGTCAGTGTAGACCTGGTTTGATCAATGAAAAAGACCCTATCGGGTACCATTACACAAGGTCAAAGTACCCTTATTTGATCCATGAATAAGACCCTAACAGATACCATCACACTGGGTCAAAGTAGACCAAATTTGATGCATAAATAAGACCTTAACAGATACCATCTCACATGGTCAAAGTAGACCTTATTTGATCCATAAATAAGACTCTAACAGGTACCATCCCACTGTGACGGAGAAAACCTTATTTAATCTATGAATAATAACCTAAAAGGTACAGTCACTCTAGTCAGAGTAGACCAAATTTGGTCCATAAATAAGACCTTAACTAGTACAATCACACTGGGGCAGAATAGACCTGGTTTGATCAACAAAATAGGATCCTAACAGATAAAATCACACTGGGTCAGATTAGACCTTATTTGATCCAAAAATAAGACCCTAACAGGTACCATCATACTGGGTCAGAGAAAACCTTATGTGATCCATAAATAAATCTTAACATATACCATCACATTGAATAAGAGAATAACTGTTTTAATGGCAATAAAAGAATATTCTACACCCCTCTGAACTCCAGAACTGGAGCATTGCGACCGAATGCAACTTAGTTTCATACGCCAAAAAAAAACTTTTTTTATGGGAGTTCTTACTCATCTTCAGGGAATAAAGTCACCATATTCGAGCCCTTACTAACAAGATAGGATAACAGTACTTATTGGTCTTCCACAATCTACACTACACCATAGCCACTATGAAGGCGTTAATAAACGAATGAGTTTTATGTTTACCTCAATTGAAACAAGTGACGAGAAAGTTTTCGTTTTGAGACCGAGTAGTTGCAGTCTAGGCAGGAGACATATCTCTTTTTGAAGTTTTAATGTTAATTAGAATTATTTTATAGGGTCTTCAATAAACCCTTTAAGAAGATGTAGAGACTGTTTTCCTTTACTGTGAAGGACAGTTTGGAAATCACTGAAATGGCGGGCCTCAATTATTAATATTAACGTCAGAAACTAAACCGAAAATATGTTTGTCTGATTCTTTCTTTGGCTTGGATCAAATAATTACTTTTGTGAGACCTGAAATTATCAGTGTTCGTTATTATAGTCAATTTTTTTTTTTTTTTTTCTCACAAAAGTTTCTGCACTAGGGTATGTCAGTAAACCTGAATTCTTTGCTTAATACTTCAAAAGAGTCACAGACATTTTCTTTTTGTCAGCTCAGCTGGCTGGGGTTGTAGAATACGCCGACTGCACCTTTGCAGAGGGGTAAGACACCTCCAACGCGTGTCCTGGATATGTTACTAAATCATCTGATGGTTGGCCTTCAGTCTTTGAGCTTTAAGGAGTGTGTAGCACCTTTTTATTGCGATTACTTCCATCTCCGCTCTGATCCAGAGTGGTCGTACCTCTTAGAAAGGAAAAAGATCATTAAAGTATCTCGTTTTGAAAGTGTGGAAGCCATCAAGAGGGCCGTAAGGACGGAAACGAGAAGCTTCCCAGAAGAATACTTCCAGCAGGACATAAAAGAATGGGAAAGTGCATTAGACTCGAGAGAGACTACTTTGAAGGGAAAACAATGTAGTTTGTTATTTGGAATGGAAACGTATTGTTTGTGCAATCAGTCGTTTACTTTGAAGATACAACGCTTATATATATATATATATATAGGGGGGTATGAGTATATATATATATATATATATATACATATATATATATATATCATAGTGTTTTAAATCTTTTTTTTCCATACATAAAAAGACAGAGCAATATAATAATATTCTTAGTATAAAACATGATAAAAATACAATAGGAAAAAACTTACAACTCCTTGATATTCTATCTCAACTGAGGATCGGTGATGTGAAATTCAAAGTAGTGAGGTTTTCATTCTTTTTTTCATTTCATACAATGTAATACTTGAGAAGAAAATTTTATATATATATTTTTAAGAAAAAACAAAACCGGTCACATTAGGATTATAAATTTATTTCCATTCTGTTATGTGTTTTTGATAAAATCAAAAAACAGGAAAAAAAATTAAGAGGACTTCTTCAGATCTAATGGATAAAATAAATCATATATATAAAAGTGGGCATTTACGTTCACGCAAGGATAGACTATAATGTCTGTCTTTCTTTATTTGTAATATTGGTATATGATTCTTTTTTTACTTATGATATCCAAGATTTAATAAATCATTATCATTACGGTCGTAAGCGGGAGATATCAGAAATATGCATCAAGCTTATGATTTTTCTATCATTAAAATTCCTTCGTTTTCTTCTGATTAGAGCAGTTTCTTCCATTAATTATAATTTATAAGCCTCGCGAAGGGCCCGTTGTATACAGTATATCATCGTTAGACTACAATCAAAATGAGACTTCTTTTGCTATAGCAAGAATGCATTTATTTTTAAATTCCTATACTCTTTTTTCTTTTTGTGATTTTATGATACTTTGGTCATTAAATTATTCTTTAAGAATTATTTGAACATTTTATTACCCGAATTGTGGCATTGCCACACTAGACGGAGCCTCTCTGAAACTAGTCGACAAATTCACCTACCTAGGAAGTAGCGTCTCATCAACCGAAAAAGACATCGACACACGACTGACGAAGGCATGGACAGCTATCGATAGGCTCTCGATCATATGGAAGTCGGACCTAACTGATAAAATGAAACGCAGTTTCTTCCAGGCAGCGGTTGTGTCGATACTGCTATATGGATGCACCACATGGACGCTTACGAAGCGGCTGGAGAGGAGGCTGGACGGAAATCACACAAGAATGTTGAGAGCAGTATTAAACAAGTCCTGGTGACAACACCCCACGAGACTCCAACTATACGGACACCTGCCCCCCATCACGAAAACTATACAAGTTCGACGAACCAGACACGCAGGTCACTGCTGGAGAAGCAAGGACGAGCTCATAAGCGATGTACTCCTGTGGACCCCCACATATGGATGTGCAAGAGTGGGACGACCAGCACGAACATACATACAGCAACTATGTGAGGACACAGGATGTAACCCTGAAGACCTGCCGGAGGCGATGAATGATAGGGAGAAATGGCGAGAGAGGGTCAAGGATATCCGCGCTGGCGGCGCGACATGATGATGATGATGATTACCCGAATTACACTTCCAGAAATTAATCCTACTCTTCACCAGGCAAATTTATTATATTTATTAGATAGTTGAGGATGTAACAGGGGATTTTCTCCTCTGCATGGAAGGAATCTTTGACAATACCATTAATAATGATTTCTAAATGTAAGAGCTTACATAAAAATTTATCTAGACTCTGAAAAAGATTAATGTTTTTCATAGGTCAAAAGGTTGATACATTATTGAATATTTGGTGAATTTTTTGAACTGTTATAATCCTTGACTCCCAGTCCTTCTTTTAGAAACCTTTTTGTGCTTTCTTTGCTTGCTTTATTTCTTTCTAGGTCTATGTCTTGCAGAGATAATTTTGTACGTTTGGGAGGCCCGAGAAACAGTGGGGTCTACCATTACCTTGTTTAATCTTTCTTTTGTTGCTAAATATTGCATTTAATGGGGAATTGTATGCGTTCTTATCTGAGTCTGGTGCTCTCTGTTGCTTATCTTCTTTTGAAAGCGTTCAATCCCAAACGTTTCGACGCTTAGCACACGCCAAGATTGTTCTTTCGATAAAAACGGGTATCAAGTCAACTCAATATCTAAACTGCCTTGTCAATATGTCCCTTGCTAGTAACTCGATAAGTTGACCATTCCCTGGGTTTCTGTCAGTTTATTTTAAGCAGTCTCTTTCTGTTCTTTTCCTATTGGTTGTCTTTAAAATCGGGGAATTGTTTTATTGCGTTTGACATTTGTCACAAGTTTTATCTTCTTTTATTTTATTTTCGTTCTTTTTCACCACATTATCTCATGTTAGGTTGATACAAAAATGTATAGCTTTCTTTTGCAAAATCTTTTTTTGGCTTTTCAAATGGATTCATAATATAATTCTGTCATCATGATATTTTTACTGGCTTTCTACGATTGATAGATTGATTGATTGATAGATTTATTGATTGATAGATTTTAACTACGGTTATCATATGCCGAGAATTAGGGAACCGTGTTTATTGTAATTTTGTATTTACATTTTTGAGTAGTATCTTTGGAGTATTTTTTTGCATTTGGTCCCATTGAATACGAATAATTTTTAATAGACATATTGGACTCATAGTTGGAACACTAACAATACTACCATTAAGAGTCTGATTCGACCTGGGAGTAATGGTAATGAAACAGTACTCCATACACTCCAGCGTGTCTGGATCCTCAATATCTAATTCAGTTTAGTGTCATAACCCGGACAATCCATCGTTCAGTGTGGCATTGCAGGGTCCTTAAGAAAGTTGGAGTGGACAAAGATGAGATGAATAGATAACGACGAGTTCACATGAGGAAAATTAAAAAGCCCGACAAGTGGTCACAGAAAAAAAATCCCTTTATTATCGGTGGTATAACCTCCCTTTGGACTGGTTGAATTCTCGAATCGATCTATCTCTTGTCTGATATTTGCCCAGTCAGCTGAAGCTGTTGAATACACCGACTGCTTCTCTGCTGAGAGGTAAGACCCCCTTACAACGAGTGTCCTGGATATGACACTAAGCAATCTTATGGTAAGGTTCCTATAATAGTGGAGCTTTGGGGAAATGTGGAGTACCCCTTCATTGTCATCGCTCCCAGGTCCACTCTGGCCCGGAATGGTAGCACCTGATAGGGTCCTATCTATAGGTCAAATAAAACTAAACGGTGTACTTATGCTAAACTGAATTGTTTGAAATAGAACTGTTTTTGACATTTAAAGTGTGTACTTATGCTTACCTGAATTGTTCGAAATAGAACAGTTTTGGCATTTAACTGTGTGTAAGAAAAAACCTATACTTATACTAAACTGAATTATTTGAAATAGAACTGTTTAGGTGTATAAAAATGAAATTGACATTAACAACTTACAATGGTTGATATGCCATAAAACCAAACCTATTGTCTGATATTTTGTAGCCCCCACGCTCACACGCACACACAGTTATCGGTTTTCCTAGACCTGAAATGTTGGTCGTTCCTTGTCGCTCTGCCAGTTACTAACTACCACAAACCGCCCCTTTTCAAAAATCACCAACTAACAAATATGACTGTTTCTCGTACCCACTGTGAGAGTTTTCACAGTTGACCCTTTGTTGTGGTCACACAGCCAGTTACCAGGTTCACTGGTGGTAGAAGGTAGCCACTTTATTACATCAGCTTAATTGTGTATGCACCAGTTTCCACTATTTTTCGCAATATCTTTTATTCAAATGAATTCAATGCATCATGATTCAATCATCAAAATATTTTCCTTCGCCATTCATCTAAATTGTGTTGTATTTCATATTAGGTTTTATCCAAAAGTTTCAAGCATTTCAAGTAATAACTTTTATTCATATCAATTCAAAGCCACATGATTCAGTAATCAAAATTTATTCATCTAAATTTTGTATTAGGTTTTGTGTAAAAGTTTCCAGTGCTATTTTTATTCATTCAGTCCTCAAATTATTTTCCTTTGTTTTGTATGCTGCGACGTCACCTGTCAGTTAATTGTATATTCCATTATATTAGAGTGATTCGAAAGTTTCAGTCAATTTTAACGAAAACTTCTATTCACATAAATTTTAAGCATCCTTATTCAGTCATCGAATTATTTTACTTTTATTTTCGGACTTAACATTTCATGCATTTGACTTGAGCAAAATCTTCCAGTTTACTTTGACAAACATTTATAATGATATAGAATACATAGCATTATTATATAGTTAGCAAAGTATTTTCTTGCCTTTCTATAATCTACTGTAGAAAAGAAGTGAGTTTTTCTGCTCCAGTGCACAACATAGCGAAAATGAAAGGATACGAAAATATAAGCAAAGACTTGGATCTTGAAGCGAACTGAAAAGTCTGGGGGACATGAGGATGACGATGATATAATTTGTTGTTAATGCGCTTAGAACGGTTCATAAATGCTTAAAACAGAAGACTGAAAGAATCGGAAAATCAGAGGAACAATCAAGACTGTACTCGCCATTCAGACATGAATTTTGTTAAGATCAGCTTGAATACTCTGAAGAGTCCTGGAGACTTGCAGTCTCTCGGGCTACAATGAAAGACCACCAGTTAAACTGGTATGAAAAACTCGCAAGGAATGAAATGACTACAACCTGGATCTTGCTGGAGGACCGGAAAAGTTGTGGAACATGAAGCTGACAGTCATGCCAGTTGCAATTGGTACTCTGGGTGAAGCAAAGAGAAAGAATCGAGATCAGTTAGACCACAGCACTGTTAAAATCATTTGGAATACCGAGAAGATTCCTGGAGTCCTGGGTAGCCCTGCTGTCATTAAGACGTCAATGAAAAACGACCTTTTAAAACTAGTTGGAAAAACTCACAGAGCGTAAAACTACCAATTTTTTAATATTGAAAAGTTAATACCATTGCCCCATTCCTTCTACTCTCAACATGATTCAGTATAAAGTTAAAATCCTACTTTAGATCTTTGATTCAGTTACATAATAACGATTAAGCCAGTTGCTTTCAGCGAGATGATCAATAGATTTTAAGTTATGACTTGCAACAGTAAGGTCAAATCCAGAAGTGGTTGACATTATTAGAATTTTTCAAATGGCCGATAATATACATCGTGATTAAATCAATCAGAATCGATTTATTACTAGATTAATGACTTCTTTTCTTTTTTTCGTTTATTTTTTAATGTAAACTTGAATTTTGAGAGAATATTGTACAAATCAATATATTTTCTGAGTTAGGGACTCAGAAACAATTGTCTAAAAAATAATAATAACCTACAGTAAATCAATAGAACAGGAAAGAGTTATTTGTATTGATAATGTTAACCTCTTTTACATTGTCTTTTATCGATTGCCTCAAAGTTATATTAGTTCTTATACGAATGAGATTTAATCATAGAAGTATCTGAATAAAAAGGATAAACAATTTTTTTTTAAAAGCCCAACGTATTTTTAAACATTGTTATTAAATGTTTTATAAGACTTTTTATTAAACTCTACAGGAAAAGATTTGTGCCTCAAAGGAATAAAAATTCAGCGAGTCGTGTAACAGATTAGAAATAAGCAATTTATTTCTTTATGCTCAAGTAAAAAATTAAATGTCATATAAGAATTAATGTTGATAAAGATTTTAAAAAATATAAATTGATGTTGAAAGTTATGTTTTTGTGTTCTTTGAATACAGGAAAAGATAACTATAGAGTAATCTTCATAAAATAATTATAATCTTCAAATATTATAGTGGACCTATCAACTCAGTAATAATCAATTCAAACGGATGTATTTAAAACGAAACCAGCTTTTTAAATACCGTGCTAATGAGTTGTTTTAGAGTACTTACTTGCTAGGGAAAAATAATACCATCAATTAAAATAATCTAATCTTGTTTGTTTAAGAAAGATAGAATCTTTATGAGGCCAAAATGAACAAGTAATTAAAGAAAAAATGTTGTTGATCTGCAATTACTTAATTTTCAGCTAAATTTTTAAAAAAATAACAACTTTTACGTGTGTTAATTCGATAACGTTTGCCTTGGGGTAGCAGTTAAAACCTGATCCGTTTATTTTTACTATTCTCTCGTTGTATAGAGGCGAGAGGTGGTCAGACACGAGATTTGGGGATTTTTGAAAAGAGTAACTCAGTCAGCAGCTAAAAGAGAGACAAGTCACGACCTACATTATAGGGCAAAACGAAACCGCCTCCGCCGCTTCATTAGACGTGGGTTACGATTTATAATTGAACATTGATTGATTGAAGGATAAAGATATACTCGTTGTTTATGAGGCCAGTTCAAAAAGAACTTGTAACATCAGAAATAAAAGTTAGTCACATTTTTTGTAACTACGTCTTTATCTTTTCTTTCCAGATGTTGACAACCTCATCTCGGCTTCATCTTTTCATTTCGTCTTTGTCTTTTCGTCTCATCACACTAAGAAGTTTGCAAGAATCCGCACATAGATAATTCGATGTACAGACAGAGAATATTTTGTAGGCAACATTAATCAGGCCATAAGAATAGTAAGCTCAATCAGCTGGGGTTGTAGAATACACCAACTGCATCTCTGCAGAGGCGTAAGACCCCACCACAACCACCACCAACGAGTGTCCTAGATATGACAAAAATAATCAGATGACGAGGATCCAGCCTTGGTATTTTGTGAAGTACCCCTTATTTGTCATTGCTTCCGGGTCCACTCTGACTTGGAGCGGTAGAACCTGACAGGGTCCTATCTATAAGTCAAATAGAACAAACTGTGTGCAAACAAATCACCGATGTTAAATTTTGACTGTAATATAGCAAATACTTGAAATATTTAACTGTGCGCAAAACAGAGCTCAGGCTTGTTAAAGAATGTTATCAAAATGTGTTTACAAATAGTATATCAATTTAATATATATGTATAAACAGGATTTGGCATTAAACAGCCTTCAATGTTTGATATTCCATAAAACCCAAGCAAACAAAAGACATGTCACGAGAAATTTCATCGAGAAATCAGGAATTAAGGGTAGATAGCTGATAGAAATCTTAAGAACACATTAAAAAATACCAGACTTGACATATGTGATAGTAGATGTGTAAAAAGCAAAGTAAAGTTGACGATCGTTGTCGTGGGTGACCCAAAGGTTTACTTTTCAATAGCAGCTAAAATGAGGTGTACGCATGGGCTCTACTCCTTTCCCTGGATTGCTCCACTTTACCCATGATACGTACCTTAGGATATGTAATGAGTGTTATGCAAGGAGGTTACAAGTACCTTTTTCTGAGTCTTAGGCATCATTCGACCGGGGATTGAAACCTGGTCTCCAGTCCCAGTAGCGAACACTCTGAAGACGTATTTGTCGTTTCGGTTATTATGGAAATGGAACTGGCTGGGGGAAATGGAACTGGTCACCCGAGTTCAAATTACGAATGACACTGTTGGTGTCAAAGACCAAGGGAGAGGCAAAGATTTATTTCTTTTCCCAGCTATGGGTTGACCGGTCTCTTTAAACTTGATGCAGCAACTGATCTAGGAAAAGGAAAACAAACATTGAATTTAAACCAGCTATATTTTGCTTATCCTTTAAACTCAAAGCCTTCCACGCATATTAGTGGCCTACCCTCAGCTCCTGACTTATTGTCTGTTATTTAACTGATTTACAGGCTGTTAAAGAATAGATTTTATAGATAGATTAGAATATCGGTTTAGAAATCACAAAAGTGCATATGAAATATAGAATTAGAATATTTCATAGGCAATAGCGAGCAGGAAGCGACACGACGGTATTTTAAAATGGAGTACAACTGGTTTCAATTAAGAGTATTTCTTTCTACTAAATTGGTTGCCATATCAAGGTTTAGGCGCCAAGTCTTCCCTGCGATTAACCCATATCTGGAGAAAGAACAGTTGGATGCAAACATTTTCCAAGGATATTAGCGTAATGTGAAATGCTAACTGTTTGGTCGAGGATTTGAACTCAAGTTGTCAAGAACATCTCCTCCGACGAAAATCGTAACGTCAGGAGTGCCTCCCTAGACAATAGCGATGTAGAAATGGGTATTCTCAAGTCAGAATATAGGCCAAACGTGTTTATCATTAGTAGCACAAATACAGGTCGTTCGGACTTTCAGCGTTAAAAATTAATGTTGTGCTGCATCATACCTCTACCGGTGGGTTCGTTAAATACCTATGCGCTCATAATAAGATCAACCAATATTTCAAATTATGACATACATGAGAGGTAGGCCAA
The DNA here is from genome assembly GCA_963585895.1 of Sepioteuthis lessoniana. NCBI lineage: Eukaryota > Metazoa > Mollusca > Cephalopoda > Myopsida > Loliginidae > Sepioteuthis > Sepioteuthis lessoniana. Next base: position 117,441,862 of record OY757904.1, on the reverse strand, counting down.
ACGTAATCGATCAAAATGTTTTTAAAAAAGTAAGAACAAGTAAAAAACGCGAAGAAATTTGTCCAAACTAACTACACACGATGATTAAAACAACTCGTCTCACAGAATTTAGATAGAAACAAAAGAAAAATATATTCATCATAGAATGAATGTAAACAGGGAGAAAAATAACCCCAGTCAATCTATTATTGAAACCTTTTCATCATATAGAGAAAACAAATATCGCTTTTACTTATGTCTCAATGGAGACGTTTTTCAGTTCAACGAAATCGCAAGGGAGGAAATTTATTCTTGGTCTGAGTGTTATTACAATAATATACTTTTTATATTTTTTTAACTTTAGGTTTACCTATTCACAATTTAGCTGGAGTTCTTTTTATTTGTTTGTTTTTTCTTCTAGTCACAAAAACCCGCTCAATAACGTGTCACAATAAAAAAAATTCCTTGAGCGTAAATTAAATGGAATTTTCATTTGCTGTGTGTGTGTGTGTGTGTGTGTGTGTGTGTGTGTGTGTGTGTGTGTGTGTGTGTGTGACATACAAATATTTGATATTTTTATGTTGATTGGTTGGTTGGTTGGTTGGTTGGTTGGAAGGTTTTCCGTCATGTTAACCCTTGCAGGTTATTAAATGGTAAATCCACTTCATACATATATAATAAAAATAAATGATTTGTAAACTTATAGTTTGTTGTTGACAATTTTTACACGAGCCAGGGCTCATTTGTTTGCACATAGTTAAATGGCTTCAAGTTTGAGAATCTTACGCATGTAGTTTTATAAGCGCACAGTTTAAAGGTTTCAAGTATTGCTATCTAACACTCATAGTTTTATTTGCATACTGCTAAATTGTTTCAAGTTTTGCTATCAAAGCATAATAGTTTCATTTGTGCACAGCTAAAAGTTTTCAATTCTTGCTATTTAATACATGTTATTCTATTCAGCATGATTTATTCATCGGCCAAAGTTAAATAATTCCAATCATTGCAATGTAATGCTAATAATTCAATTTACCATTAATCATTTGTTTGCACACAGTTAAATGTCTTCAAGTATGAAAAATGATTGAATATTTCTACTTGACCTGTAGATGGGACCCTGAAAGGTATTACCACTCCGTGTCAGAGTGGATCTGAAAGTAATTGCAGTGGAAAGAGTACTCCCCATTCCCCAAAGTTCTACAACTGGAGCCTCACCATCAGAGAGTTTAGCGTCTTAAACAGGACATTCGTTGGGAGTGGGGCGTTTTTTCACCCCTGCAGAGATGCAGTCGGTGTATTCATCAGCCCCAGCCGACGGGGCTATAACATTTTGATGAATCCATGAATATTATTAACACATAGAACTTTATCTTTATCTTTATTTATCATAAACATTCGAAAACATTACAAGCCCTGGCTGTGAAGCTTATAACAGGCTGACTTTATTCTATGCAGAGAGGTAAGATCTTCCAAAAAATGGTATCCTGGTTTGGTTTGGTTTGGTTTGGTTTTATGGCATTTCAACAATTGAAAGTTATTTAATATCAAATCCTCTTTATACATATATATTGAGTATATATAATATGTAAACGAATAGTTTGTAGGTAACTTTTTTAAACAAGCCACAGCTCATTTGTTTGCATACTGATAAATGATTATACGTATGATTTGTAAGTCAATAGTTTTTTGATAATTTTAGTTTTAGATGAGGCAGAGCTAATTTTTTTGCACACAAGTATTACTATTGTTTGCACACAGTTAAATGGTTCCAAATATTCTAAGATTAATAGTTCTATTTAGTATTAATCATTTGTTTTGCACTCGATTAAATGGTATCAAATATTGCTCTCTAAGATAATTTTATTTGCACAAAGTTGAATGGTTTCAAACATCGCTATGTAACACTAGCAATTAATTTAGTCAAAGAATTTTAAGTATCGCAATTAAACACAGATAATTCTATTCAACATTACTTACTTTTTGGCACACAGACAAATTGTTTCAAATATTGATTTGTATCACTAATAATTCAATTAAACATACGTCATTTGTTTTCACACTTTTAAATGTTTAAAAAGTTCTCTTTCTAACAATTCTATTTAACCTTAGTCATTTGTTGGCACTCAGTTTAAAATTTAAACAGTTCTATTCGACCCATAGATAGGAGCTTATCAGATGTTACCACTCCGTGTCAGAGTGGATCCGGGTGTATTGACAAAGAAGGAGTACTCCATATTCCCCAAGGCTCCAGGACTGGGGCCCCACTATCAGATGGCTTGATGTCATGTCCGGGACTCTCATTGGGTGGGGTCTTACTCCTCTGTAGAGCTGCCATCTGCGTATTCTACAGCCCCATTCAACTGGGCTGAGATGTCGAGCTTATGACATGAGGATGCATCTAGTAGTGAGGCTCAACGGGTCATCTTCAGTAGGTCTGTTACAACAATCCACTCTTTTCGTTCAGTTTCTTTCTTTTAATTTTACACTGATTTTCACACTAAGGTCTTTTGCAGCTGTACTTTATACAGTAAAGGCAAAACGTGCTATATATACACTCTAACACGTCTAACTCTATTACTGACCACTACCTCTTTGCGAGGCTTAGAATACATTGATTTTACTACATACAGAGGTGCAAGACGTCCCTCCAAAAATAGTTATCCTGAAAATGAAATGAAACTGCATTTAGTGGTGGAGCTTTGGTTCTGCAGCGTTGGGGGGTGTCGAGTACCTGTTCATAGACATTACTCCGTTTCACTATGATGTGGTAGTAGTACCTGTTAGAGTCCCATCTATTGGTCAAATAGATCTCTTCAGAAGTAATTTGTATTCGATTGGACCGTCTGCAAAAAAAAAATCCCAATTTAGTAACGAGTAAATGAAATATGTAAATATTGTTACGTTGTTGATAGGGGAAGTCTGTTATTGACATATAGAGTAGAATTCGAATAACTGTTAAAGCAGTGTGGAAAAAATGCCGTAGAAGCTCATTCGGTTTGGTTTCGGTTTTGGTTTCTTTGTTTAATGGCATATCAACTCTTTGTAGGTTATTTAATGCCAAAGCCATTCTCCTAGAAGAACAGTAGTGGAACTATTCAACCCAGAGCTGGGAGGATGAGGGGGTTCATACCTTTCCCAAGGGTATTTGCCCGAAAGTGAACATAATTGCACGACTGGAGTACGAACTCGCGTACTACGATTCCGCAGTCCATCGCGTTAACCATTACACCACGAGGACACCCCCCTCATCATTCGGTTTGAGTGATATATGGTGACTCCAGAGATGAAGAGCATGTAGTCAAACAGCATTTAGAAAAATTGTTTGAATATTTTAATTAGTTGGTTTCTTGTTGCCGAGATGCTCACATGTGAATTATGGGTGTGCATAATTTGTCCATCTATTGTAGGAGGTGGCTGTGGTGTAATGGTTATCGTCATAGAAAATGGAGACGGCGACACGAGTTCAAATCCTGGACGAGACTGATTGCATTTAACATAGCACTAATACCCTTGGGAAAGGTAAGAATCCAATTATTCTCCCTCCAGCTATGGGTAAGTAGAAGGGCAGACTGGGTTCTTCAGCCTTGGTGAGGTAACTAGTCTAGGAGAAGGAAACTCTGCATTCAAACCTGTTAAACGCCGCTGAAAAATTGACCTTGAGTCATATCCTGCCCGAGTGAAGGGGTTGGTAAATATGATAATTTGTCCATCTATTGAACTAATTTACCGAATGTAGATGGGTATATATCATGTTAAGAAGAAAAGGACGTCTTATTCATTGGGGAAATAAAGCAAGATGTGCACACTAAAGTATATTAGCTTGTTTTTTTTTCTTTTTCTAATCAGCAAAGCAATGTTGAGGTTAATCAATGAACGAACAAACAATCAATCAATCAATATGCTTTTCACATCTATAAAAAAAACTTCCTTCGTCTCTTAAAAATGTTTTGTTTTTCTACTTTACTTATCAACTAGATTATTTTTCATTGATTTGTTTTTATATGACAATCCAAACAAAAAACAAAAATGTTGAAGCTAATAAATACGTGAAATGTCACTTAACTTAGTAAATATTTCTCTATAAAACTCGATAATTTTTCACAGTATAATATTAACTTCGCAATGTAGATGTGGATTTATGTTTGAAAGTTATAATAATATTTTATAACAGTTCAGTATTGTAGTATAACCAGTTATGATCCATGTCTTTACATCTTACCAAGTGTAAGATGGGTACTTCAGCTAGCTTACAATAAGTAGTAAAGTTGGCGACCTTTGTCGAGGGCGACCAGAAGACTCCATTTTCGATAGCTGCTACACCGAGATGTAGGGGATGGCGCAATTTCTTTTCCTAGATTGCTCCACTTTACCCTTGATCCTCACCTTATATTGCTGAGTGTTAAGTAAGGAGGTATAAAGTACCATTTCCAAAGTCTCTGGTATGACACGACCTGGAATTGAACCCAGATCTCCCGGACTATTGGCGAATACTCTACCCAATGAGCTGTTGTAACATTTTCAATATCGCTCATAAAAAAATGTTCGCTCAACACATTTTTTAATGAATAAAAAGTTAATTTTTTCTAAGATACCAGCATTTTATTATTTTCAATGAAACATTATACATTAAAACAGATATCATTAGATATTATTTATTACCAAACTCTGCAATATAAACACATTGAAACCAAAGATATGAGTATATGGTAAACCAAAAATAAACACACCCTTATGAAAAAATGATTTAATAATGTATACTAAGTGTATTCTCAAACCAGAAATATTCATATACTTATTGTCACGTGGTCAACAACTGAGAGGTGAGAAATAAGGAATTTCCCCTACCCCTCCGTGTTTGAATTAATAGGCTGCCAAAGACTGACCGTTAAAAGAGGAATAAGGAATGTAGGTCAGCTTCGGCCGGCCGTTGAAGGAAGAAAAGAATGTGGGTCAAGCTATCTGTACCCCGTAACCTCGCCCGGGTGGAAGAGATAGTAGTCCGAACGAATCGCCTGACAGGGGAAGGAAGAAGAAAGAGGCAAAATGATTGGCGAGAATCCTAAAGCGGATTTAGCACCCTTTTTCGTCAGCGGAAATAGGGAGAAAGAATATGAGTTTTAGGACAGCAGTTGGGGTATGAACACTGTGGCCAAGACTCCGGGTGAAAAAGCGGAAAGAATCTTGCACACGAAGGACTGGTGCCTTCTAGTCAAAGCTGTAAAAAAATCCCGCTAGCCCGTAAAAGAGAAAATACTCTCGGAAGGAACCCGCCAAAAAGCTAAGTAAACATTAAGACTGTTTCTCCCTACACCCTTCCTAAGTACTGCAATTACATACTCTCTCTCTCTCTCTCTCTCTCTCTCTCTCTCAATTTCAAGAAGGAAGAAAGAAAAGAATAAGGAAGAAAGACATTTGTATTTATGTATTATCTGCTGATAATATAGCCGACACGTTAAAAATGTGTGTCCGCGTGTATTAAAAACCTTGTTATATTTTAATGTCCCCACGTGTTGAAATTTATTCATTGTGTTGTCTGCCTATCAAGTTGTCTTTTGCATGCTCCTTTTCAGCTTCATTCACCTTATGTTATTCTCGCTAAATTGTCCTATTCGCCTTTAAAAATATTACTCGGGAAACGGGAATTGTCGACTACGATAATTAATATTATTATATCTAAACCTAGAGGCCCATATCTTCCATTATCCTTGGGGTAGGAAGAAGTAATGGCCTGATGGGTGTGTGTGTAATGTGAAATGTGGAAACCCCTTACCAGCGGCGGTCAGTCTAGTCCCAAACTAACCCCAACATAATCTGCCAGTTTCCCTACGCCCAAAAAGGGAATCTTAATTGGAACTTATTTTGCGAGGGATCAAGTGCCAGGCTGCCCCGTCTTCACACGAGCGGAGAAATAAAGTCCCGTCTTGGTATAAATATTCTATACCGCGTCACATTATCAACAAGATTATTTTCAATGACTTGTTTTTTGTAGTCTATATTTTGCTTTGACTTCTCTGTCTTTACTTTTGATACAGTCTTATATTATTCTCCCGTTATAAAAGTGTCAACTATACATCCCATATTAGAATTGCTAATTGGAAGAAAAGCATTTCTTCGAACTGTTTTTTTTTTTCTCATATAAACTGGGAAAAATACTTATGAGGATATAACGTCTTTTTAATATACTTTTTTTATAAGGGAAAATGATACAAAGTCAGTCAAGAAGGTAATGACATTGATTTTTTTTTTTTTTTTTTTTTCATTTTTCAGTTTGGAAATCCTGATTGAAAATCAGCCGGTTAAGGAGGTTCTTAAAGATGATAATTTTCGAGGAAATCTAAACAAGGAAATATGAAAAACTATTATTTGTGTTTTATACTTTCGGGCATCCGAGCATTTTATTTTAGCCATTCTTTTTAAACGATTGAATTATGTATTGTATTAAGTCGTTTTGTTTTGTTTTGTTTTGATTTTTGCTTGCTTTTATGTTTAATTTTTGTTATTCCTCTTCATTTAGTTAATATATATATATATATATATATATATATATATATATATATATATATATATGCATATATTTGTGTATGTGAGTGTATTTGTTTGTCTACTTGTGTGTGTGTGTGCGAGAGTTTGTCTGTTTGTGTTGGGGTGAATAATTTTTAAACGTATGAATGAAATGCAAATATATAACTAGAATTAACTATACCAAGTTCCTGTACAAAGAGATGTTATTGAGCAAGTCAATTCCAATTCGGAATTCTAATTTAACTAATCAACATCGTGCCAGCAAGATCATAAGCGCCATTTTTGTATCACTGGGCGAGTCGTTCATATTGTCTATTTGCTCTGCAAAGTCAATATGGTAGTAGCATATGAAGATGATTTACTAGGTCTTTTATGACAGTCAGTCCATCAAAAGTGACATTAAAACCTGATCAGCCATTATATTCTGCTCCAAACCAATGGTTTCGCGCTGGTTATGGAAGTTAATCTCGGGAGTGTGGATCCGAAGAGTTTCGCATCCATCCGGTCAATTCATGTGCAGATTCCAAGTTTTAATGAGACTTTGTGAACTTTATGACGTTTCATGTCAACTGTGGAAGACCAGGTGAAAGTCAGTGTCTTATATTGATATTTACTTAGTTCATATGAATCAGGCTCAGTAGAAAATAAGAAGACGATAAGACTGTTTTCTGCAAGGAAATCAATCTTTAAAATTCTTAGTTTCACCTAGAACTGTAGTCACCAATATGAAATATGAACTAAGCTTTAAGATAGTTGTAGTATATATTGAACAAATCCTGTAAGCAACATCCGCAAAACAGCAACTGCACTGCTACCTACCTACCATCTCTAAAACTGCTCAAATAAAACGAACAAGACATGCGGGACACTACTGGAGAAGAAAGAACGCACGCACGTTCTCCTATGAACCCCTTCACATAGACATGCAAGTGTTGGCCAACCAACTGGAATTTATCGACAACTGCTTTGTACAGACACAGGATGTAGTCTACAAAAACCTACCGGAAGCGAGAGACGATAAAGACGAAGGGAGAGATAGAGAGTCAGGGTATCCATGCAAGAAGCATGACATCATGATTATATATATATATATATATATATATATATATATACAAAGCTCTTCTAACGAATTGAGCACTCTGGTATCCAATTGCACAAATGTAAACAAGTGAAAGCTAATTGATATGCGTTATAATTCTTAAGCTGACGTTTGTCACCGAAATTGCTAAGTGGTTAAATACCATGTCTAGCGTAAAGTTAGGTGGATTTCGATTCCAGCTTGCAACGTCCTACGTCCACACTGAATGGTTGCGATTCAACGCAACAGTCTCTCTTTGGATGACAATATATATATATATATATATATATATATACGTTAATAGGTTCATTTCCTAATGATGAATAAAGTGTATATTTTTCATGAGTGATATTCATATTTTAACATAATATCCTTCATTATCACTGCACCAAACCAAACACCTTTCAAGCAACCTTATTGATTTAGTATTATATATGGAACATTGAAAAATAAAAATTGTTATTTCTGTCCCCGGGTATGCAGTAACTAATCCACTATCATACATGTATTGGTCATCAGAGTAACACAGGTTCATATTTCTGACTGAATTTGATATACGTAAGTACAATTTAGAACATTAGGCGAATTTTAGCATTCACCAAAATTCCTTTCAAATGCATTAAATAAAATTTCTTTGCCTGCGCAGGTTTTCACGGCTAATATTTCACATCTGACTATTTTACAAAAATTAAAACGATATTTTCTTTTTAAATGTTGTATCCTTCAAATTAACTATATTTGATCTAGGTTAACATCTTCAATGTTCACGGCTTAACGAATGACACATTTACAGACACATAAGCATACACAAACACAAAGATCGTAGATGAGATTTGAATCATGTACGCCCAATATTGTATTTTTAAATTTCCTTCATATGATATTATAATAAATAGAAAAAAATCATTTAAATTCAAAAATCAGCTGAAAAGACGCGGCGTAAAATACATTTGAGATCTTTAAAGATTATTTTTATTATTTCTCTCGGATATCTATACGTCTGAATTATTTTATTAAATAACCATACTCGTCATTGTTTATTCGTGTAAACGCGTTTTTTTTTTTGTTTTTTTAAATCACAAACTGCACTCAGAAAATGAAGATTAATTTAAAATGTAGTCTCTGCATTTAATTGATCTGGCGTATATATATATATATATATATATGATTCTCTTAATACCCTGTCCGGTGGCAAAAGCTGCTTGGTAACGCCAGGAGTTGCAGTACCGCTTTGAGCTACCGAAACTGTGTTATCACACCTGGTTGGCGGCTGATGAGGACATGGTATCGCACGTGTTTTCACACGTTGTATGATGAAAAAAAATATATATATATCATCAAATCTTGCTGGCAGCACGGATTTACTTGACTTAATCCCGCCATCCGTCCCAAGTGTCCATTGCTCCCGGTAGGTCCACTGGATGGCATCCAGTATTCACACAGAGCTGATGGATGTACGTTTTTGCTAGTCAGTATGAAGCTCTTCCCTACAACTTCAACATGCTTTGTTCGTCTTTCTTGGATGGTTCGTGAGATGGGAGGTAAGTGACTGTACGTACTGGTGGTTTGTGAGATGCTGTCTCAAGGATTTTTCAAAAGAGCGCAGTATCCTTGCGTAGTTCATCCTATATATATATATATATATATATATAAGGGTGATTTTTAAAACTTTTATTACTTTCCTCGTTGGGTTTCATGTGAAAAAAGGTTTGATACAATTATTAGACAGGTTAGAGTTCTTTGGCGACCAAATCAACTGTATAAATATGAATTCCATTTTGAAGACATGTGCTGGAGCGGAAGACGACAGGAAAATAGGAGAAGGAATAAAGACAGGAGGTTGACAGAAGGGAAACCAAAAAAAATGGAAACGGTGCACTTAAGCGGAAAGAGAAACAGTAAGAAGTGGGGAGAGAAGAAAATAAGAAAAAGTGCAACGTAAATGCAAGCATAATGTACATATTCACGTCTACCAGAATAAATGTGCAAAACCGACAACACTATATAAAAAGTTTAGTACGAAGGGTGTGTAAGAAATAACGTAAAACCTAATCGGAAACTAATTGGGCTAATAAATATTTAGATTGTACTTACATATATATATATATATACATATATATATATATATATATATATATATATATATATATATATATTAAGTACAATCTATATATATATATATATATAATGTGAGGAGGAAATCAAAGGGCTAAGACTATCCAATTTGAGTGCTCAATGTCAACGGCTACCGACGTATAATTAATTTGGGATTAAAAATACATCGACACACAACGTGCAGAGGTAAAAAAATCTTTTTATATGAAAATATATTGAAAAAGTTCACTTCCTTATTTATTTCTGGTCGTGATGACCATATTCAGATATAGTAGAATTTTTTTTTATCTTCTTATATTGGTTTCGGCGAGAATGGGATTTGAAAAAAAAAATCTTTGTTTTTAATTGAAATAATTTTTTAATATATTTTGAATCATATTTCTAATCAAGGAAATTTTTTTATGGTGAATATATTATATCTATTTTTATTTGATCATCTATACAATGTTTACACAAAAAAAACCGTGACCCCAAATTTAGATACTCATGAAAATTAAAAAATCTAAACCCGGAAAAATTAAATAGTGATATGCAACATATCAGAAATTATAGATAAAATATGCATTCGTACTTCCGTTGCACGACCAGAAAGAGATTTATATCGATACCAAGGAAGTGATTATATATATATATATATATATATATATATATATATATAGGGTGGAACGATAAAATTGTCACCCTAGAAAAGACGACATGATTCCATTTCTGTTTAATGAAAACCGGTTTTCTTTGTTTGTTGCAGACCATCTACTATTGCCCAGTTGTGTACAAATCCCAAGAACGATAGGAGCCTTCTATCATGTCTGAAAGTGACACAATGTTCAACGTGCAAGATCGGAGATGCGCCGCTGTACAACTCATGCCGATCCAAGTTATAACAACAGGACCATTGCCAGCACCCTCAAAATGCAAGTCCGGACGGTTCAACGCTTGATGGCACAGCTCAACGCATTGGACGACTCTTTGGAGGTGGTGGAGCGGAAGCCTAAGGCTGAAGACACCACCAGGAAGACCCGGACCAAAGAGTTTATCGAAAAGGTCCAGGCAATCATTGATGAAACTCCCCAGCGGCTTATTCGGAAGATTGCCAGATATTTAGGCGTCTCAAACACAACTGTGAGTACATTTGTAAAGGAGGACTTGAAGTGTAGGTCCTACAGGCGCCAGACAAGCCAGATCTTGACTGAGAAGACAAAGAACCCCAGGCTAATCAAGTCAGTCAGGTTGCTGACCAGAACCCGCTGGACTACTTCGTTTGATCATACATCGAGAACATCACCAACATGACCTCCCACAACACCAAAGCCAGCCTAATCACCGTCATCCTCCGAGTATTCGCCGAGCTCCCGCCGGTGCTTGTGTAAAAGGCATGCTCCCAGTTCCAGATCCGTATCGAGGCGGTGATTGAGGTTGAAGGCGGCTACATTGAATAGATGTCAGCTCTACTACATAATAAAGTTACCTCAATTGATTTTTTTCAATAAAAGTTTTAAAATAAAGCTGTTTTGTTGTTTTCTTTGCGACGACAATTTTATCGTTCCACCCTATATATATATATATATATCAGGATCGTTGAAAGTCTTCTAAAACTCATCCAGAAAGAAGAGATATCTGTGAACATTTTGGTTGTAGCAACACATTAACACTTCTTATAAAACTAGAAAAACTAATTGAGATTTCTATCATAATTTCTCTGTTGGTGAAGCCCATACAAAAGTGAGAGGTGTGCAACAAATCCAAAATCTGGCTGAGGCTATGAACTATTTGAACGACCCTCATATATATATATATATATATATATATACTTTCTATTGAATTATATGCTTCCACGTACAGTTAATTCAATTAGGAATTACATAGATCGAACATTATCCAGGAAATATTTCATAGAGAGTTTATAACTTGTAAACAAGAGTCGAGCAGCAGATTTATATATATATATATATATATATATATATATATATATGAATATACCTGGGGACCATCTTCGTATAACAATCCTCAAGAAATTTCACACATCAATGCTTGGAGCCATCTTAACTCACATCGAATGAATCCTGTCACACACATACATATGTATATATATGTTTCTTTGTTGTTTAATGATATACGAGGATCATTGAATAAGTTTCGAGACTTTTTTCGCATGGACACTTTTATTGATATTACACACATGAAACTCTAGTCCCTTTCAAAGTAATCTCCTCCGGCTGCAATGCACTTGTTGTGCCGTTCCAATAACTTCTGGAAGGCCCCATAGAAGTCCTCTTGTGTGAGCGTGTCAATGATCTTCGTCACAGCCTCTTTCATCTCCTCAATTGTCTCATAACGACAGGCTCTGAGCTCAGGGAATATCCAAAAGTCACAGAGAACAAGGGCTGCACTATAGGGAAGGTAAGGAACTGTCTTGATGCCCATCTTGGTTAAATAGTCTGTGACAAGGATGAAGTTGTGGACTGGTGCATTGTCCTGGTGGAAATGCCACTGACCCGATTTGAAGAGTGCTGGCCTCTTCCCTAGGAATCTCTTGCTGAACTCCCTTAAAAACCTCAACATAGTAACCCTAACCCTAAGCCTTTGGCCTATCAACTCGGGTGTCTTGACTTCCTTAATCATCCCACACCTCTCATCATCCCTCACAGACTCTCTGCCTTCCTTGAATCCCTTATGCCACTCAAAATGCTCGATTCATGCAAGATGGTCGAAAAGCAGAGTGAATCATTCCATACGTTTATGTGGGATTTTTTCCAAGTTTAAAACACAATTTTATTGCATATCGTTTTTCCTCACATCCAGATTGCATTTTTGAAATTCAGCAGCTGTGACAATCAGGCTTTAGTAGGGTGTATTCCAATTACTGCTGTAGTTGTTTATTTGAAGCTGAAATCATAAAAATGGGTCAGTCATCTCATAATATGTATAGCAATAACATAGTGAATTTTCAAGAGTCTACCACAATTTTAAATGCCTGTACAAGAAAAAATCTGGTAACTTATTGAAGGTACCACGTATCAACGTTCTTGGGTTAGTTAATTCCAAATCCGTACCTATAGAAGGACAATAGTGGTACTACTTAACCCATTGCTGGGGGGGATAAGGGAATTCATACCTTTCCCAAAGGTATTCGTCGAAAAGTGGACGTAAAAGTGCAATTGTAGTTCATACACGCTTACTAAGATTCAGTAGCCCAGCGGTTTAACCATTACACTAAGAGGACATGCGCATTGTTTATCTATTTATGTATGTATGTATGTATGTATGTATGGAGAGAGAGAGCGATAAAAGTAGATAAAAAGTAAATTGCAAAAGTGAGCTACTATGGCTTCTATATGACTTTAATGCAACTAAATGTATTTTAACAGTATCTTACGTGTTTTGAACTATTCAGATCTAAAAAAAACAAAAAAATCAATGAATTAAAACCTTTCATTTTGTTTGCATGTGTGAATGAGTATTTATAATGTGTGTGTCACGTGCAGAAGCATCATGCCACGTGAAAAAAATCCACATATTTTAAATACGGTTGACGAGCCATTTTTTTTTTTTCTCTTTTTTCCGTCTGACGACTGCATGCTTGGCATAAAAATTTAAGTACCGGATTCAGGAGAACAGAATTTGAATATTTTTGGTTCATTATATATATATATATATATATATATATATATTACATCGTACATTCTGTGACCCTGGGTTTCATGAATTTTGCAATCGTCGAACAAACAATCATTTTCAAAAATGATTAATCTGGTTAATGTCTTGTTCGAAAAGTAGGTGTTATTTGAGTGTGTGCTTAAGTTTCTGTGTTATCCTATTTACCAACCCCTCCGCTCGGGCAGGATATGACACAAGGTCAATTTTTAAGCAGAGTTTAACAGGTTTGAATTCAGAGTTTCCCTTCTCCTAGACTAGTCGCCTCACCAAAGCTGAAGAACCTAGTCTGCCTGGAGGGAGAATATTTGGATTCATACCTTTCCCAAGGGTATTAGTGCTATGTGAAATGTAATCAGGCTCGTCCAGGATTTGAACTCGTGTCGTCGTGTCCACATCCTGCGACGATAACCATTACACCACAGGCACCTCCACAAAGTTTCTGTGTTATTGAATTTTAGTATGTTTGTGTATGTGCTGGCGCTCGCTCGTACACATATACGTATGTCTGTGTATATACTAGCATGCATCTTTATATATTTACACATATTTCCTCTGTCTGTTGATGTGAAGGGGTGAGACGAAAGGTGAGTCTGAGAAGTGAAGAGTGGGTGAGGGAGAGAGAAAAAGATCGTTGGAATCAAAATTTCGTTTTCTTTCTATAAGACACAAGCTTTGGCACACATGCACACAAATAACAGATACTTTTCGAACAAAAAAATTATCTTTTTTTTAATCTTCACTCTGTTCGTCTGTATTATATATATATATATATATATATATATATATTTTTTTTTTTTTTTTTGGCTGTGTTCTTTCTTCTGCTCACTTCGTTTATTGTTTGCCAGGCTATTCTAGATTGTCTATCTTCCACCGAGTCTCTAATCTTATCTATCTGATTTTGAATGTATTCTGTCTGTTCCTTTATATATATGCCTGCTAATTGATATTGTGCCGTTTTTAGTTTTAAGGCATTTGTGTTTGTTGGGTTTTTTCGATAGTTTTTGGAGGCTGTTTTCACTAGTGCACGTTTTTCTCTCACCGCTAAAGTTTCCCATGGGACTCTATATTTAGTTTTAATTTTTGTTGGAATGTATTTTGCTATTGCCTCAAGGTGTGCATTGACGAAATTTTCGTATTCGTCGTTTGGTGTACTTTTTTCCGTCTTTTCTTGTAGTGTTTCGAATCTGTTTCTTAATTCTAATACGTATTTATCTCTGACATCTTTGTTGTTTAATAGGGCCCAGTTATAGTGTTTGGTGGTCGCTGTTCGTTTGTCGTTTTTTCGTAGGCTTAACCGTATTTTCGCTGTGACTATTCGGTGATCGGTGGACACACCCTCAAAAGAGGAGTATGCCTCGCAATTCAATGCACTATTTCTTGTTTATAAGGACGTAGTCTATCTGAGCTTTAGTATTGTTTGCGTACGTGTACGTCCATAGTTTGCCCTCTCTTTTTTGGTAGTTTGTATTGAGGCATGCTAATCTATTTTCTATCATGAAATCTGTTAGATGTTGCCCATTTCTATTTGACGTGTTGTGGAGGCTGTATTTGTTGTTTCCGTTTTTCCCGATTTGTGCATTCATGTCTCCGCCAATGACTAACATGTTGTGTTTCGGGATGCTACGCACTAATGAGGATAACTCATCGTAGAAGGTGACTATTTCATTTTCTTCACTAACATTGGTGGGGCTGTAGCATGAGACGATTGTTGCTCTGGGGTTTCCGTTAAATGTAGCTACCATCATTCTAGGTTGTATTTTCTCTATGCTATTAAGCGTTTTTAGTGCTCTAGGTCCTATAAGCAATCCTACCCCTCCTACTGCGGCGTTGACAGAGTTTTTCCATGCGGATACAGTGGCGAGTGACCATCCATTGCCAGTTTCGTGATATTTGATATCTTCTGTGTGCGTGTATCTGAGCCTGGCAAACAATAAACGAAGTGAGCAGAAGAAAGAACACAGCCAAAGCAAAACTTAAAGCAGCAAACCAACAAGAAAGAATAAAACTGTGGAAACAGCACTTCGAAAACTTACTTGGAAACCCACCAAAAATAACGCATGAACCAATCACCAGAATAATTAGCAAACAATTAGACATTAAACTTGGACCGTTCACACAAGAAGAACTCGACTCGGTTCTCAGAAAAATTAAAAATAGAAAAGCTGCAGGACTGGACGAAATTCCCCCGGAAGTATGGAAGACCAGACAATTCGACGACATACTGCTCCGACACTGCAACGCAGTATACAATCAAAATCTGATAGATAGATGGACGAAGGGATGCATACTCCCCTTCCCTAAAAAGGGGGACCTCGGATTAGCCAAAAACTACCGAGGCATAACACTTACATCCATAGCTGCCAAAATCTACAATGCCCTACTACGAAACCGAATAGAACCCAAAATCGACAACATATTTAGAAAAAACCAAAATGGCTTCCGAAGAAATAGATCTACGACCTCACAAATATTAACCATCCGCAGAATCCTTGAAGGTGTACGGGCAAAGAACCTACAAGCGACATTAATATT
Organism: Sepioteuthis lessoniana; assembly: GCA_963585895.1. Taxonomy (NCBI): domain Eukaryota; kingdom Metazoa; phylum Mollusca; class Cephalopoda; order Myopsida; family Loliginidae; genus Sepioteuthis; species Sepioteuthis lessoniana. The sequence goes on along the minus strand of OY757904.1, from coordinate 117,425,982 downwards.
TGTCGACTTTACCAAGGCTTTCGACTCCATTCACAGAGGAAAGATGGAACAAATCCTACTAGCGTACGGCATACCTAAAGAAACCGTAGCGGCAATAACGATTCTCTATAGAAACACTAAAGTAAAAGTACGATCACCAGATGGAGACACAGAATACTTTGACATTGTAGCAGGAGTACTACAAGGGGACACGCTGGCCCCGTATCTCTTTATCATTTGTCTAGACTACGTACTTAGAACATCGATTGACAAAATCAAAGAGAATGGCTTCGAACTGACGAAGAAAAGAAGCAGAAGATACCCCGCAACAACAATTACCGACGCCGACTACGCCGATGACATAGCGATACTGGCAAATACACCTGACCAAGCCGAAACACTTCTGCATAGCCTGGAACGAGCAGCAGCAAGCATAGGCCTCCATGTTAATGCACACAAAACGGAATATATGTGCTATAACCAAACGGGGGACATCTCCACTCTAGAAGGAACCCCTCTTAAACTAGTAGACAAATTCACGTACCTAGGAAGCAGCGTCGAATCAACCAAAAAGGACATCGAAACGAGGTTAACGAAAGCATGGACAGCTATCAATAGGCTATCGACTATATGGAAATCAGACCTAACCGATAAAATGAAACGCAGTTTCTTCCAGGCAGCGGTCACATCGATACTGCTATATGGATGCACTACATGGACGCTAACAAAACGGCTGGAGAAGAAACTAGATGGCAATTACACAAGAATGCTGCGTGCAATCCTCAACAAGTCCTGGCAGCAACACCCCACAAGACACCAACTGTACGGCCACCTGCCCCCTATCACGAAAACTATTCAAGTTAGGCGAACCAGACATGCAGGACATTGCTGGAGAAGCAGAGATGAACTCATAAGAGATGTACTCTTATGGATCCCCACACACGGCCGCGCAAAAGCAGGACGACCAGCACGAACGTACATTCAGCAGCTATGTGAGGATACAGGTTGTTGTCCTGAAGACCTACCTAGGGCGATGAACGATAGGGAGGAGTGGCGAGAGAGGGTCAGGGATATCCGTGCTGCCAGCATGATATGATGATGATGATGATATATATATATATATATATATATATCTTTATGCAAATGCTCTATCATTGATATTGATCCCTACTTAACTGCAATATTTGATCCTCCATTAACTCACCAAGTGAACTAGTCAGAACCATAAATGTCTCATATATATATATATATATATATATATATATATATAATTTTTGTTAGTTCGGCGAGAGAACAGTTAATATATTAAAATGAATATATCTGCAAATGAATTTGAATGTAGTTCTTTAAGTTATTTCATATGATTATGCTCTACACGTATTTCCGACTTTATGGTCCCTTTCATTAAAGTAATAACGGTTAGAGCAGTCATTTATTTTCTTGCTTTTATAGTAAAGACTTGTCATAGGTTTGTGATTCTTTTTAATTGCAGGATTTGTGTCCGTAAATGTCCTGTTGGAATTAATTGTCCGTGAAAACATTTAGCCTCTGCGGATATTTTTATGCATTTACAAGAATGTGTTTGCATGTGGGGTTGCGTAGGTATGTGCATTCGCGTACACGGTCGTACGGCCATTTATACATACATATATATATATATAAGTGCGTGGGGGGGATAATTAGTTGGTTGTGTTTCGTGACCTTGTGTCATTACTGATTAAGGAAGTATAAAAGATATGAGACGAAAAAGCGAAAAACGAATACATTGAAAGAAAAGAGATTTCAATAAAAAGATAAAAACCTGAAGTCAAATCGAGGAGGAAAACACTGAAGTATAAAAGCATAGTGAGACGAGGCAAAAAAATGTAAAAGAGAAAGATGTAGAAACAGAGTGAGAGGATTAAATGACCATTTACGCGTAAATAATGCCAAATTTTATGCTTAGAACGAAGCTAAATGAAATGAGCGACAACGAGTTAACATTTTGATACTTGAAAAAAAATCTAAACACACGCGCACGCGCACGTACGTACACACAAAACAAATGAGCTAGAATCATAGAGAGAATTATAAAGGAAGTTTAGATAATAAAAGGTTGATAGACGGATTGATTTCAACCGCATGTCAACCCGTCTAGGGTTATTTTATTTCTAGAGGTTAGGGAATCCTGTTCATTGTACGTTTATATTCACGTATTTTGTGCATTTGTTTCTTAAGAGATTTTCCTTTGATTTTCTTTTTCTAAATTTTTTTTTTGTGGGAGGAAGTCGGTCCAATTGAATACGAATATCTTTTTCAAGCAGGTCTAGATGACCCATTTATGTGTCAGCTTAACACAATATTGTTGATTTAACCCTGAGATAGAACCCTAACAGTTACAATATCGTCGGTTCAGAGCGGACCGGTGAGCAATGGTCATGAAGAGGCTTTCCACACTCTTCATATCTCCAGAACTGGTGCCTTGATATCTCATGAAGTTTTGTATCTTATCCAGGACACCCCATTTTTATAAAGAGGAAAGTATTCCTCTTCTGCAAGGGATACAGTCGACCTATTTTAAGCCCCACCGATTGGGCAGTTAGGTCAAGTAGCTTTTTAACGCAAGTTGCTTAATAAACAAAGTACTTTTAATTACACATGTTGCAGAGTGACCTCCGACCCGGGCAAGCTGTCAAAAGAAGAAATACACCTGTGTAAATAACAGGTGCATCCGGTCGAAGATATCAGGGGGTGACCTTGACTGTCGAGGGGTTGAATTGAGTGCGAATTGTGACGCTCGCAGGAAGTAGGTGGATGTCAAATTATTATATAACCCTGGCAACAGGAAGTTCAGATCAGGTGGAGAGAAGATGCTGGAATTAGAACCATGTCCCAGCAGAGGCTGGGCCCCCAGGCCCTCAGTTGAGCAACCTAAGAGAACGGGAAAGAAACGCTATTATGGCCAGAAGAGTGGGGGTCAATATGCTGCAGTTCTGTTCAGTCTCCAACTCACCTCTCACACACAATCCTTTCAATAAAGTGAGCGGTATATTTTTCTAAAGAACTGTCTCCGCTCGTCGTTATTGTGTCGTTGTTTTGATTCTGCTCGTATATGTGTATGTATAGTTGGTTGTGACTATACAACATGTATTAATTTGTTGCCTATGGCCAGTCATGCTATCATAGCATGGTTTCGAGCTTGGGTAGACGATCGCACGAACGGCCGTGATCGTCTAGTGGTTAGGACCCCACGTTGTGTCCGCTCGTCTTTATTGTGTTGATTATGTTTCTGCATGTATATGCGTATGTATAGTTGATTGTGACTATACAACACACACACACACACACATGCACACACACACGCAGGGTCATTGACCAAGTGGGTAGAGTATTCCCCAATGGCCCTGGAGACCGGTGATAAATCCCAGGTTGAGTCATACCTAAGATTCAAAAAATGATACTTGATGTCGCCTTGCTTAACACTCAGTATTATAAGGTACGTATCAAGGGGCAAGGCGACATCAAGTATCATTTTTTGAATCTTAGGTATGACTCAACCTGGGATTTAAAAAGGGAGCCTTCAGGTCACGCAATACTACGGTTGCCAACTAAAATATATACCTGTGTGTGTGTGTGTGTGTGTGTGTGTATTGTTAGCAGATTCATGCTTTTTTCAGTAAAACACTATCAGACGGATGCTAGTAATTTTTTTTATTGCTTCCCAAAAATTCGTTGTCATGTCGACTGGGGATTTAAAATACGCCGATTGTAACTCTACATATAGTCAATACCAATACCAAACAAGTGTCCTAGATATGACACAAAACTGCGTCTGATGATGAGGCCCCAGTCCTGGAGCTTTGGAGAATCTCGATAGCCATTATTCCCTGATCCACTCTGACCCGGATTGGTTATACCTATTAGGGTCCAATCTATGGATCAAATAAAACTGTTCAATAATTTACTAGACTTAAAAACTGTGCGCAAAAAAAAAATGAGCTCAAAGTCGCATAAAAATGTTACCTACACACTATTCGTTTACAAATCATACTTATTAAATATGTAAGTATGTATGTATGTATGTACACGATTTGGTTTTCAATAACATCCAAGGGTTGATAATCCATCAAATACAACAACCCACCAACCCAAAAATTCTGTTCAATGATTGTTTGTTTTTTTTTTGTTTTGTTTTGTTTGTTTTTACTTTTTGTTTAAAAATACACATGAAACTGGTAGTAACAGTTGAGCAAAAGAATTCAAAGTAATTAATCATTTTATTTTGCATAATGCTTGGTTACCGGCATCGAGCACTTCATTTTATAAAATGTTTGTAAAAGATTTTTCACATTCTGTTTCGTTACATATTGTTATATATATAAATAAGTATATATATATATATATATGTACGAGGATCATTAAATAAGTTTCCAGACTTTTTTTTCATATGGGCACTTTTATTGATAGTACACACATAAAGCTCTAGTCCCCTTTGAAGTAATCTCCTCCGGCTGCAATGCACTTATTGTACCGTTCCAATAACTTCTGGAAGGTCCCAGGGAAGTCCTCTTGTGTGAGCATGTCAATGACCTTCATCAGAGCCTCTTTCATCGGCTCAATTGTCTCATAACGACAGGCTCTTAGCTTAGGGAATAACCAAAAGTTACAGGGAGCAAGGTCTGGACTATAGGGAGGCTGAGGAACTGTCTTGGTGTCCTTATTGGTCAAATAGTCTGTGACAGGGATGGAGTTGTGTTCTGGTGCATTGTTCTGGTGGAAATGCCACTGACCCGATTTGAAGAGTGCTGGCCTCTTCCCTGGGAATCTCTTGCTGAACACCCTTAAAACCTCAACATAGTAACCCTAATCCTAACCCTAAGCCTTTGGCCTATCAACTCTGGTCTATTGACTTCCTTACTCCTCCCACACCTCCCATCGTCCCTCACAGACTCTCTGCCTTCCTTTAATCTCTTATGCCACTCTGATGCTCGATTTATGCAAGATGGTCCAAAAGCAGTCTGAAGCATTCCATATGTTTCTGTGGCATTTTTTCCAAGTTTAAAACACAATTTTATTGCATATCGTTCTTCTAAAGTGTCCTCACGTCGAGATTGCATTTTTGAAATTCAGCAGCTGTGACAATCAGGTTTTAGTAGGGTGTATTCCAATTGCTGCTGTAGCTGTTGGTTTGAACCTGAAATCATAGAAATTGGTCTGTCATCCCATAATATGTATAGCAATAACATGGTGAATTTTCAAGAGTCTACGACAATTTTAAATCACTGTACAAAAAAAAAAAGTCTGGAAATTTATTGAAGGCACCACGCACACACACACACACACATATATATATATATATATATGTGTGTGTGTGTGTGTGTGTGTGTGTGTATTTTCATCATCATCGTCATCCACATTCTAAATGACTATTTAGGTCACTTCTTGTGAGTTCATAGATGGGAAACCATTACGTGACCTTTGCTACTTTGTTTAATGGCATATCAAACTATAGGGGTTATTTAATTCCAACGCTAACGTTGTTGAAGAACAGCTGTGATACAATCCAACCCATTGCTTGGGACCTTCACATTGTTACATTTTGGTTACTTATTATCATGAATAAGCTGGGATTTGAATTTAGTCGAACTGGCAATTCTCCAAGCACACGGCTCAACGAATGGCTTCCACAATGTTTCTATTTTTTTTTTCATGGAAACGAAAATATCTAATGATCATGTATTACATTTTTAGGATTTTGCTTCCCACATTTTTGGTTCAAAAGTAGAAATTTGCAAATTTGCCGTCAGTTTCGCTTCATAATGCCATTTCTGTCCACATGCTTTTACATACAATTCCCTTAATTCAGAATAAAATATCTGCTTCCGGATACACAGAACATCCATTTATTCAACATGTTAAGCCTATTGCATCTGGATTCTTGTGATTATTGATTCAGTGCTGATGCAGCCTGCCGCTACCGGAACACTTATATTTGTGTGATGTTCTTCCCAAATAATCTTAAGGGTATATCGCAAACACCTTTGATGGAATATTTCTAGGGCTGATATATGACAGCAGAATATCATCTATACTTTTAGATCATAAAATGTATTAGTGGACTAATATCTCCGCGTGCAAATATTTGAATTAACAGGAATATAGTGTTCTCCCAAGTGTAATACCATAAGTTAGTCTGTCCATTTGTGTACATATTAGATGCAATAATACATATGGGTATAGTTGTGAACGAGTAGGCGTTGCATATATATATGTATGTATGTATGTATGTGCAGGTGGAGGGTGAACGTATCTGTAAGGGTGTATATGGGCATAGGTAGTGTATATTTATACCCTCCCCACAAGCAGAATGCGACACAAAGTTAGTTTCCTATTTACTACGACAGTAAACATAACACCACAAGAACCTCCGATAGTGTATATCTATGTATGTAAACGGAAGAGTGTTCATTGTAGTATAAAAGATAGCTCATCAATTTAAGGTTTTAGGCAGATTTTAATAGATGATGAAATAGAAAGAGAAAGATTTTTTGATGGAGATGAAATGGTTGGGTTTTTCATTGGCCATAATAAACAGAATACTTTGGAGCTCGAATGGTCATGTCATGAGACAAGAGTATCATTTTCTGAGGTAATTTAGTTCTCATGTCACGATGGAAAATCGGCTTTCTTTTACGGAAGACATAGTGCCATGAATTCAAGAGACCAACGAGTGATAAAGCGGACAAGTTGTCTCTCAAAACAATGGCGGTTTTACCAAAACATGTTCAATTCTTTGATTACCTTACGCTAAATTACCCCTGTTCTGTCTAAATGTGTGCGATATGGTATCGTAGAATCCCTCAATTCTACAGATTAGCCGTTTTATCCGGAATTCATGTTATTTTAAATCATTCAAGACTATCAAAATGGTTTAAGTTAGCAAAATGAATATGAAAAATTAGTTGTAAATTTTTTTAAAAAATTGAAATGAGAAAATAATAGTGTCAAAAACAGTAAATACAAGTGTAAACGACTATTTTATTTGCTCGTTTGATTTGCTTCTTGTTTAATGGCATATCAACCTTTTTGGATGATTTAAGTCACTATTCGAATATGTAAAATCAACAACTAAAATTTCCAAAAACGTTTGTATAGTAGAAATAAAATGATGACAGGGGAAATAAAAAAAAAAAAACAGATCAGTTGAAACGACAAGTGTCCTACCAACATTTTTCTAAACTCTTTGTTCTACAGGAAATATTATTCATATTTACCAACCCCTCCGCTCGGGCCGGATATGACACAAGGTCAATTTTTAAGTGAAGTTTAACAGGTTTGAATTTAGAGTTTTCCTTCTCCTAGACTAGTTGCCTCGCCAGGGCTGAAGAACCTAGTCTGCCCTACTATTTACCCATAGCTGGAGGGAAAATAATTGGATTCATACCTTTCCCAAGGGTATTAGTGCTACGTGAAATGCAGTCAGTCTCGTCCAGGATTTGAACTCGTGCCGCCGTATCCATTTCCTACGACGATAACCATTACACCACGGGCACCTCCTACAGGAAATATTATTGGTAAACTAATAATAAAAACTAAATACATAAAACTATTAACCTTCGAGTTTGATGTTAGTAAAAGTATTGGACCTGAAGAAATACATCCTAAATTACTAAAATTCTTATCACCAATTGAAACTTTTATGTAAATTGGTAGAGAAATGTATAGATTTGAATTATTTCCGTATATTTGGAAAACAGAAATTATAATACTACCACATAAAAAGGTTTGGCGCATTTAAAAAGTAATTACCGACCGGTTTTTGCAATATATATCCTGAATTATTAGAAATCCTATTTGAAAGGAAGCAAATGTTCAATTAAAAATATGTAAATCTTTAATAAGAACACATATAGAAAAATGTACTCAGTTCTTAGCTTCATTGTCGAGACCAGGAAATTAGTATGTTATATTGAGATTGGATGACATACAAAGAAGAGGGACAAAAATAATTAAAAAGAAAAAGACCACAGTTACAGGGAGAGATTAGAGAAACTAGGATTTATAATTTTACAAGAAAGAAGAAAAAGAGTTGATCCGGTTGGAATTTTCATAATTAAAAGAAATTTCTTATCATTGTAGATATTTTTACATATTCGTGTTGGAAATTTACTATAAAGACAGACTTAAAAAAAAAACAATGTCTAGAAACCAACTGCTTTTTTTTTTAATTGAGTAATATATTTTTGGAACAAATTGCCTAATCAGATCTATTACAGCAATTGTATAAAAAAAGATATTAATTTGGATGATTTCAAAAAAAGTTTCAGAAAAAGAATTTAAGAAGGTATTTTGGGAACAATCAGATTAATTAACAGGATTTTATCTGCGTATAGATATTGTATTAACATTGCTATTAATTCTTCTGTTCAATGATCGTTTTTTACGTTGGTATGAGAAGATAGCAAAAATCGGCGATGCCCAAGAAGAGATAAGAAAAAAATTAAAAAAAACAAATTAAGTGTCGACATCAATATTCAAGAAATTGTACTCTTAGGTTTCTTAACTTTCTCTGCAATAGAATGACAACCCGACAAATATATTGTCATATAAATGACAACATTTTTCTTTTAATTTTGGACGCTAACTCTTTTTGTAATGAACAATTTTTTTCCAATAACTTTCTAGATTTTTGCTTCTTTTTATGCAAATTCATCTTATTAGTATTCAACAAGTTTTAAGGAATATTTACAACAATTTCTATCATGATAGAATCAGTAAAATTGTAGATAATTTTTTTGAACTTTCATTCTTTTATATTAGATATTAACCTATGACGATATCTAAGTTTTACCTGATTGAAGTTATTTTATAGAATCGCGTTTAACATTATATTAAAAAATCCAAATATGTTAAATATTACTGTATTGCTTTTTCCAGTTTTGAATGATATCTTATAGGTAGGTTGAATATCTAACAATATCTTTATTTTGTCATTGTCCTCTCGTTTCAACTAAATAATAATAGAAGAGATTAGTCGGTTAGTTGGTTGCTTGCTTAGTTAGTTGGCTGGTATTTTTATGGCATGTCAGCCCTTGTTGGGTCACTTTATGCCAAAATTATTTTAACAATCATTGTCTCCCAATATATACGGTTTAAAAATCTATCATCGCAAACATTCTTAACTGGTAAACTTGATACAAATTGAGTTATCTCCCTTGTTTAGAAATTCAGGTTTTTAAGAATATTTACTACAATTTAATGATCGAATCTTTTGAATTGAAAATATTCTTTGAAACTTTCATTCTCTGCTATTGGAAGATACTCTACATCATTTTATTGGTGTTTTTTTTTTTATTGAACCGTGTTTAATATTGTAAAAATCCGAATGTGTTATGTTCGAGAATATAACTTATTTCAAAATATTGCTGGCTTCTGTAATGAAAATTGTAAAAACAATAGTTTTATTTTTTCTCACAAGATTATTTAATTATCTATTTTTAGACTTTGACAATTTCATGCATTTTTTCAATCTTGTTATTTGAAAACAGCCCACTGGTCTAAGTATAATTGATTTTTTTAATTACTCGCTTAAAGGTCGCCGAAATTGGTCATTAAGCGTGATGTAAAGTCAATTGATAGATTTTATAAGCATACAAAGATCTTAATAACGATGGAAAATCGACAAAAAATGACCACTGATGTAAGAAAACAAAATTTTTAATCAAGATCGGTCTCAAGATTATTCGCATTAAAAGTAAATTCCTGCATTTGGAAGATGTACCCTACAGGGCCCTTCTATGGTGGGAAATGGTGAAATCGAGGTGATGAAAGAGTATGTCAACTTAGGACGGATGGCAAAAATGTGTCGAGGCATGGCTGCGGAAGACTTGCGGAGAATAAGATCAGGGTTGAAGGCATTTGCCACGATAAAAGATGTGCTCAAGGCAAAGCTTGGCCAGATTCTTCGTACCAATTTCTTTAACGAAGTTATATGCAAGCGAAACTTGGGTTATCACTAAGAAAGAAGAAGAGCGACTAGTTACGACTTAGAAGACTCTGGAAAAATCCATGAAGGAAATTTTGTGATATGATAGAAAATCGAAAAAATGAACGTGATTTAGTTCTCTCAGAATTTCACTGCATTGCTTGTTCAGTTTAGGATGCTATCTTGTAGGTAAGATGAATACTCAAAAATGTATTTCACATTTTAATACCGTCCTCTCATTTCAAATCAATCATAATAAAAGGAATTGGTTTGTTGGTTCGTTCGTTTGTTGGTTGTTTTTTGTAAGGCATATTAATACTAGTTATTTCATGCCGAAGTTGGATCAACAATAACGGTCTCCAATTATATATGGCTTTAAAATATATCTTCGCCATCATTTGAAACAGTTAAATACTTAATACACATAGAGATATTTCCCTTGGTCAGCAATTCAATCATGCAGAAATTGAATCATTTTTTGAAGGGAGCACGAATGATGACTATTATACTATGAGTATTAACTTCAAAATCACAAAAGGAAATTTTACTGTATTGTCCTAACAGAAATCTCACAACCGTGATCTGTTTTTTTTTGGGGGGGGGTTGAACGGCTACAATAACAAAGATACAAAAATCATATCAACTTTCCATCTCTATTAAAAATTTTGAGAAAGATACATTTTTGAAGTGGATATAATTGGTTGGTTAGTTGGTTGTGCTTTATGGCATATCAACCCTTGTAGGCTATTCACGTCCAAATTCATGTATGCATCACATGGACGCTGACTAAGCTTAAAGGCAATTGTACGAGAATGCTACCAGCTATATTGAACTAATCCTGGAAGCAACATCCCACAAAACAGCACCTTTAAGGCCACCTACCTCTCATCTCGAAAACCATCCAAATTAGACGGACGATACATATAAGACACTACTGGAGAAGTTAAAACGAACTCATAAGTGACGTTCTCCTATGGACCCCTTCACACGGACGAGCAAGTCTTGGACGATCAGTTAGAACTTATCAGTACGGGCTCATGATGTATTCAAGAAGACCTGCCGGAAGCGATGAACAATACAGACGAATGGCGTGAGAGAATTAGGCAAATCCCTGCTAACGGCACGATGATGATGATAATGATGATGATATTATAGATAGAGGCGTTCGTGGTATATTGGTTATTATCACAGGAAATGGACACGGTAACCCAAGTTCAAAACCTAAACGGGGCTGTTTGATTTCACATAGAGCGAATAATCTCAGGAAAAATAGGAATCCGACAATTATCTTTTCAGCTTTAGGCAAATAGTTGGACAGATTGTACACTCAAACATTGGTTCGGCAATCTGGCTTAAAGAAGGAAAAATGAATTCAAACCAACTTAACTCCGTTTAAATACGGGCCTTGTGTCACATCCTGTGTGTGTGTAGAGGTGAATAATGAAAAATTGTTGGTAATATTATTTTTAGATGAGCCAGAACTCATTTATTTGCTTCATTAAAGGGTTTCAAGTATTACATTTTTTTTTTCATCATACAACGTGTGAAAGCACGTTCGATACCATGTCCTCATCAGCCGCCATGATGAATAATTTGTTGGTAATATTATTTTTAGATGAGCCAGAGCTCATTTATTTGCTTCATTAAAGGGTTTCAAGTATTGCTTTTTTTTTTTTCATCATACAACGTGTGAAAGCACGTGCGATACCATATCTTCATCAGCCGCCATGATGAATAATTTGTTGGTAATATTCTTTTTAGATGAGCCAGAGCTCATTTATTTGCTTCATTAAAGGGTTTCAAGTATTGCTTTTTTTTTTTCATCATACAACGTGTGAAAGCACGTGCGATACCATGTCTTCATCAGCCGCCATGATGAATAATTTGTTGGTAATATCATTTTTAGATGAGCCAGAGCTCAATTATTTGCTCCATTAAAGGGTTTCAAGTATTGCTTTTATGATTTGTGCTCAGTGAAAAGGTTTCAAGCATTGCTGCTTAACACTAATAATTCTATTTAGTGTTCATTATTTGTTTGCACGTACTTAAATGGTTTCAAGTATTGCTATCAAACATTAATAATTCTATTTAATTTTAATCATTTGTTTTCACTCAGTTAAAAGTATCACTATTTATTGTTTGAACACAGTTAAATTGTTTCGACTATTGCTGTTTAACGGCGACAATTTTTCATTCAACATTGATTATAATTCCAAGTAAAAAATTGAATAGTTCTTTTTTACCCATAGATGAGACCCTAACAGGTACTACCACTACGGGTCAGAGTGGACCTGAGAGTAATGTTAATGAAGGAGTACTACACATTCCTCGAAACTGAAGCCTCAGATGCATTTTAATGTCGTACTTAAGACACTAAATGGTTTCAACTATTGCTATCTGACACTAATAATTTTATTCAACATAATTCATTCGTTTGGACACGTTTAATGGTTAAAAGTATACTAAATGATTAAATAATTCTAGTTGACCCTTAGATGTTACCACAACTTCAGGTCAGAGTAGACATGAGAGTAATGGCCATGAAAGAGTACTTCACATTCCCCCAAACTCCAAAACTGAAGCCTCACCATCAGAAGCAGTTTAGTGTCATACCCTGAACACTTGTTCAATTTGACCCAAAGTTGGGACTCTAGCCGTTACTAACACTCTGGGTCAGAGTGGTATGAGAGTAATAACCATGAAAGGGTTCTCTTCATTTTCCAAAGCTGCTGGAATGTTGCCTCACTATCGAATGGTTTAGTATCGTACCGAGGACATTCGTTGGTGGGGGTCCGCATAATCTGCTGCCCCACCCATAACAGGAGACAGGGCGTAATATAAGTGGAAACTAAAATTCTAAAGGTTGGTTGGTTTCTTTGTTTAATGGCATATCAACTCTTTTTAGGTTATTTAATGCCAAAGACATTCTCCTAGAAGATCAGTAGTGGTACTATTTAACCCATAGCTGGGAGGATAACGGGGTTCATACCTTTCCCAAGGGTATTTGTCCGAAAGTGAACGTAATAGCGCGACTGAAGTACGAACTCGCGTGCTATGATTCCGCAGTCCATCGCTTTAACCATTACACCACGAGGACACCCTCAAAATTCTAAAGCTAACTTCGATATGAAATAACCAAACAAAGATTGACAAGCCGTTATAAAACAACGCCCAGCCACTACTATTACGATTGTTGAAATTTGTGGAAGTTCTCATAGAGTAACGATTATCGTCGTAGGAAATCGAATCTGCAACCCTAGTTCAAATACTGGATGAGGCTGTAGGCGCCTCACTTCGCACTTATGCCGTTCGAAAATGCACCAATCTATCTTGTTTCCTCGCCTCGTTAACAATGGGAATATAGTAAGGCAGACAGGACTCTTTAGCCTTGATTAGGCCACTAGTCCTGGAGAAGGAAAATTGTAAATTCTCACCAGCTTTACCTCGCTCAGAAATTGATCTTATATCACATCCTGCCCCTTGCGGAGGTGTTGGGTAAATGCATGCTTAAAAATATCGAACCATCACATTGTATAGCTTCATTTGACGTTTTAGTTGGTGGAAATGAAATGATCTGATCGAATGGTTTTGTTTGGTTTGGTTTCTTTGTATAATGGTATCTGAACCTTTGTGGGTTATTTAATGCCAAAGCTATCCTTGTAGGAGGACACGAGTGGTACAATTTGAACCATAGCTGTTGGATGGAGACGGATTTTATATTTTTCCTGAGGGTATTAATCCGAAAATGAACACAGTAACGTGACTGGAGTTCGAACTCGCTTACTAGGAGGTCGCAGTTCAGTACGTTAACCACTTCGTCACAGGGACTCCTCATGATATGGTTAAGTAAACAGTGATTTTCCTACGAGCAGTGTTCACGCTAATACCACTATAAGGCCAAACCAAGTCGTATTCAACAGCAGGGAAATATTTGATTCCAGTCTGGAACTTACCCTTTGCAGTCCACATGACAGAAAATGTGATACAGCTTTCAGTGCCGTTGGCTTTCCATTAAAATAGAATGGGACTTAAGTGCCAAGGAATTCCCAGATAGTAGAATTACTTATATTAATGCTTTTCAAGAGTAACTTAAGGGCTTAGTGCCTGCTATGTATTCATTAGTTTTAGTATTTTTATCTTTATAGCTTGTGAAATATACATGAGGGTATTTAGTGGTGATCAAGTGACAACAAGTCTTCTCAGATTTCCATATCTACGCTTTGATATCAATTCTCTTCTGATGTTCTACAATTTATTGTAGTTTGCATAATTTTCCGCCGGATACAATCTTCCACTATGGTTAACTTGCTTGTAAGCTTGTCCTTTTTTATTTAATATCTGTATTTTATCAAAGGAGATTCGGCCATTTCATCTTTTATGAGCCATAGATGTTTTGACAATCTGGTACTGTAGCATTAATTTCTGTTGGTAATACTGAGTTTATTGTTATAACATCTAATTTTTTAAAATCATATCAGTGGCATCAATTATATCTATCATCATTGTTATCCTCTTTTATGACTATGGGCATATATATATATATATATATATATACGAGGATCATTAAATAAGATTCCAGACTTTTTTCGTATGGGCACTTTTATTGATAGTAAACACATGAAACTCAAGTCTCCTTCGAAGTAATCTCCTCCGCCTGCAATGCACTTCTTGTACCGTTCCAACAACTTCTGCAAGGCCCCAGGGAAGTCCTCTTGTATGAGCGTGTCAATGTCCTTCGTCACAGCCTCTTTCATCTGCTCAATTGTCTCATAACAACAGCCTCTGAGCTTAAGGAATAATCACAAGTCCCAGAGACCAGGGTCTGGACTATAGGGAGGCTGAGGAACTGTATTGATGCCCATGTTGGTCAAATAGTCTGTGACAAGGACGGAGTTGTGGACTGGTGTATTGTCCTGGTGGAAATGCCACTGACCAGATTTGAAGAGTGCTGGCCTCTTCCCTAGGAATCTCTTGCTGAACTCCCTTAAAACCTCAACATAGTAACCCTAACCCTTTGGCCAATCAACTCTGCTTTATTGACTTCCTTAATCCGCCCATACCTCTCATCATTCCTCGTAGACTCTCTGCCTTCCTTGAATCTCCTATGCCACTCAAAAACTGACTCATGCAAGATGCTCCAAAAGCAGTCTGAAGTATTCCATACGTTTCTGTGGCATTTTTTTCCAAGTTTAAAACACAATTTTATTGAGAATTAATTTTATTTATTGCGGACTTTTGTCCTCATCTTGGTAGGGTTTTTTTGTGTTGTTTCTTTCACTATGTTTCGGCCAAATTTCACCTCTGGCCTTCTTCAGGTGATTTTACCGCGACCTAGGATAGGAATGATGAGTCTTGTAACCGTATCCCCAGTAATCACTGCCATAGTTGTTGTCTATCGCACCTCGTTTTTCCAGTCCGAGGTCGCGGTAAAATCACCTGAAGAAGGCCAGAGTGAAATTTGGCCAAAAAGCTGTGAAAGAAACAACACAAAAAAAACTACCAAAATGAGGACAAAAAGTCCGCAATAAATAAAAATTAATTCTCAGATTAAGAAGCCTCATCTCAAAATGATTCCAGTTAAAGACAATTACAAAAATTCGGTACGGAACCGACTATGGAAGACCAGATAAGGATTTAAAAGACCAAAAAATCCATCCTTGGTCGCCCTTCGGGGCCCGTGGCGCAGCGGATAGAGGCGTTGAGTCTCTACGGTTTCAGGTGAGCATTGTCAGAAGATAGCCGTTTCAAATCCTACCCAAGCCGGCCAGAGGTTTACTTGGTCAAAAACTTGGTGCGATAGACAACTATGGAAGGCAGTAATTACTGGGGATACCGTTACAAGACTCATCATTCCAACCGAGCTCGCAGTAAAATCACCTGAAGAAGGCCAGAGGGGAAATTTGGCCGAAACGTAGCGATAGAAACAACACAAAAAAACCCTACCAAGATGAAGACAAAAAGTCTGCAATAAATAAAAATTAATTCTCAGATTAAGAAGCCACATCTCAAAATGGTTCCAATTAAATACAATTATAATTTTATTGCATATCGTTCTTCTAAACTGTCCTCGCGTGCAGATTGCATTTTTGAAATTCAGCTGCTGTGACAATCAGGCTTTAGTAGGGTGTATTCCAATTGCTGCTGTAGCTGTTCATTTGAAGCTGAAATCATAAAAATTGGTCAGTCATCTCATAAGATGTATAGCAATAACATAGTGAAGTTTCATTAGTCTACGACAATTTTAAATGCCTGTCCAAAAATAAAAGTCTGGAATCTTATTGAAGGCACCACGTAGTTAGTTAGTTAGTTAAGTTGGCTGACTTAGTCGAGGGTGGCCCGAAGGCTCTCTGTTCAATAGCTACAATACCGACATGTAATCGATGGCGCTTCTCCTTTTCCTGGAATGCTCCGCATACCCTTGATCCATACCTTAAAATGCTGACTGATAAGCAAGGAGGCATCAAGTACTATTTTTTGAGTCTTTGGAATGACTCGACCTGTGATTGAACCCCATTCCCCCGAATCAGTGGCGAACACTTTAACCATTATAACCTGGTTAATATATATATATATATATTCTAGTCACACCATTACATTAACTGCCGTTGTTCTACTAGAATAGCTTAGCGTTAAATAAACTACGAAGTTTCATATGACATTAAACAATATATATATGAATATATATATATATTCTAATGCAATGATTTAAGATTTTCACCTCAAAAATTAGGGGTCATTCATTGCATGGTACATATTTTTGAAACGTGAACGTTTACCTTTTTTCTTAGCCTAACCAGGCCATAACTTCCAAGCATCTATGTAAATACAAATATCATAAAAAGTTAACAAAGTTACATAAAGCTCCATTATCTTAAATAAAAGCCTATGTTTCGGAATTAGGCTTGTTTATTTACGGTAATGCGTTCATTTTGCTTGTGTTACAGATGTTTTGAAATCATAAGTATAAAAAAAAGGGTTTCTCTTCATGTCATTGGATTTTGAAGAAAATTTTTTTGGCACGCATAACCAAAAGTTAGAGGTCGTTCATTCCACGCATAAAACACGTTTTGGCGGCAAAAAATTAGGGGTTCCTAACACGGTGTTTGCAATTGATCCTTTTATATAAATGCTATGAATAAAATGTAACTAGACATTCAACTTAATTGCTTCCTAAGGAGATTTTAAAAAGAACTTTACTAAAATATATATTCATTTTCATACACAATTCGTTAAATTAAAAAAGAAAGAATGAAAATGGAAGGAATATGATAAGTCTCTAATTTTTAACCAGCCAACTGCTATTCCTCAATATGGCACAAGAACACAAATCCATGCAATAGACTAAAGCAGTGCCAACAAGAGCATTCGAAACAATATATTATAAGACTATGTCTCTGATTTGTATTACATGCTGTTCTTGAGTTGAGTATCTCGTTTGAGTACATGATTCAACAGACGAACGTCGCCTACTTTGAATAAAACGCGTTTCTGCCGCTGGCTGCTTAGTTGCCATGAATATGAGAACTTTATCTGAACACAGCGAGTCAACATATCGAAGTCTCGTATCCGTTCAGGTTCGATAACCTCGGGGAAGGACAGACTCATTCAGTATCGCTGTTTTCGAAAACGGAACTTGTCACTAGCAATAGTAAATATCAGATTCTTCCTTCTTCATAGAGAGAGACTACTCTTATTCATCTGACTTAAAGCAAAAATACCGTCTTAGCTTTTCTTTCTTCCTTTCTTTATAAACACACACACATACGCACACACACACACACACACACACACATACATACATATATATATATATATTTATATAACAATGTATGAAAAGTATTTTTGTTTATTTACATATTCACGCAAAAGCCTATTTCTTATACAAGTATCAAAATTATGACCCAGCTATATATGTGTTGCATTGGGTAAATTGTCAGTATTTTGACTTATTAGTTACGCACATGCGCTTTATTTGTTCCAGGTTTTGTCTGCTATGCAACAAACCAATCCATTAGGCACTGTCTGTGAGGAAAACAGCATCATGATACAATACATTCCCCCAGAAATTCGGAATATATATGCTGTACTAGTTGACATCCACACGGAAGCGTCAATATAAAGTCTTCAGAGAGTCTGGGTGTCAATCTAAGAATAGATTCATATTCATATTAATAATAACAGAAACCCAGTCTATATCATGGTGTTCGTGGTGGTCACTAGCAATGATGACACTCTGCATCCATTCATCTTACCTCATGATCTTAGGCTCAATATCAGCCCAGTCGGCTGGGGATGTAGAATACACCGACTGCGTCTCTGCAGAGGATTAAGACCCCCACCTAACAAGTATCCTGGATATGAAACTAAACAATATGATGTTCATGTTCCAGTAATGCTGGATCATTGGGGAATGCAGAGTACCCATTAATTTCCATCGCTCCCAGGTGTACTCTGACCCGGAGTGGTAGCACCTGATAGGATCCTATCCATGATTCAAATAGAATGGAGTGACATTTAAACTGATTGAAAACAAGTAACATGCTAAATCGTATTCTTAGAAATAGAACTATTGGATCATTTAACTGAGTGTAAACAAATTACTAATGTTTAATTAAATTGTTGATTATACATACCAATACTTGGAACCATTTAACTGTGTGCAAGCAAATGAGTAGTATTGAAAAGAATCATCATCATCATCATGTCGTGCCGCCAGCACGGTTATCCCTGACACTCTCTCGCCACTTCTCCCTATCATTCATCGCCTCCGGCAGATCTTCTGGGTTACATCCCGTGTCCTCACATAGCTGCTGTATGTAAGTTCGGGCTGGTCATCCTGCTTTTGCTTGGCTATATGTGGGGGTCCATAGGAGTACGTCACTTACGAGCTCGTCCTTGCTTCTCCAGCAGTGCCCGGCGTGTCTGGCTCGTCTAACCTGTATAGTTTTCGTGATGGGAGGCAGGTGGCCGTACAGTTGGCGTCTCGTGGGGTGTTGTAACCAGAACTTGTTCAATATTGCTCTCAACATTCTTGTGTAGTTGCCGTCAAGTTTCTTTTCCAGCCGTCCATGTAGTGCATCCATATAGCAGTATCGATACAACCGCTGCCTGGAAGAAACTGCGCTTCATTTCATCGGTCAGGTCTGATTTCCATATGATTGAGAGCCTATCTATAGCCGTCCATGCTTTCGTCAGTCGTGTGTCGATATCGTTTTCGGTTGATGAGACGCTACTTCCTAGGTAGGTGAATTTGTCCACTAGCCTCAGAGAGGCTCCGTCTCGCGTGGTAAAGTTGCCCGTTTGGTTGTAACACAGATATTCAGTTTTGTGCGCATTGACACGGAGGCCAATGCCTGCTGGTGTTAAATAGCAATACTTGTAAGTACTTCTCTGTGTGTAAACAAATGATTAATTTTGAATTGAATTATAAGTGTTAAATAGCAATAATTTAAAATATTTAACTATGTAGAAATGATAGCAATACTAGCGTGCAAATAAATTAGTTTTTATTTAAAAAGGAAATTACCAACGGACTAATCTCTTACATATCACGGATATCTATTTAAACGCATACAAACAAATGACTGATATCAAATCGTTACTTTTACATTACAATACTTGAAACCATTTAAAAATGTTTAGAATGTTATCAACAAAATGTATTTACAAATCATATATATCTAATATATATGTATATAGAGGATTTGCTATTAAATAACGTACATTGATTAATATGCCATAAAACCAAATCAAACCAAAAACCAAAACCAAATCAGACTCAACATTGAGGCCTGCATCAAGGGCATGAAGAGGGTAGTACTTTTCTAGATCAAGTGAGTGGCTGCTGGAAGACTCCTACGTCTGTCAATAGGATTCCACACCATGTCACACAAACAGAAGAATTCAAGCTTGCCTATCGGAAAATTTCTGCGACCATACCACCCCTAAAATCTAGGCGCCGAACTCACCAGATTGCAATCTCCTTGATTATTATGTTTGGGACGCAGGTGAGCAAGAGACCGAAAAAAAATCTGCGCAACACCAAAAAGATCCTGAAGGCAAGGACAATGCCTTTGCCAATTTAAAGAATTTACCAATTTAAACAAGGAGACCGTCGGAAAAGCTTGCTGAAGATTCCGAAATTGTCTGGAAGCCGTGGTTGAAGCAGTGGCAATTTCTTTGAATAAATCTAAACTATAGTATTTTAAGATACTTTCATGGAATTGTATATATATATATATATGATTACGTAAGATTTCAGAGTTATTCTAATTTTTACATAATATAAACGTCTGTTTACTAATCATGGAACCCTATATACGAGGTGCATACGATAAGTTTCCAGATCTTTTTCGTACGGGCATTTAAAATTGTCGTAGACTCTTGAAAATTCACTATGTTATTGCTATACATCTTATGAGATGACTGACCAATTTTTATGACTTCAGGGTCAAATGAACAGCTACAGCAGCAATTGGAATACACCCTACAAAACCCTGATTGTCACAGCTGGTGAATTTCAAAAATGCAATCTGGACGTGAAGACACTTTAGAAGAACGATATGCAATAAAATTGTGTCTTAAACTTGGAAAAGAGTTCAGTAGGAGATTCTTAGGGAAGAGGCCAACACTCTTCAAATCGGGTCTGTGGCATTTCCACCAGGACAATACACCAGTCCACAACTCCGTCCTTGTCACAGACTATTTGACCAACATGGGCATCAAGACAGTTTCTCACCGTTCCTATAGTCCAGACCTTGCTCCCTGGGACTTTTGCTTATTCCCCAAGCACAGAGGCTGTCGTTATGAGACAATTGAGGAGATGAAAGAGGCTGTGACGAAGGTCATTGACGCGCTCATACAAGAGGACTTCCCTGGGGCTTCGCAAAGTTGTTGGAACGGTACAAGAAGTGCATTGCAGCCAGAGAAGATTACTTCGAAGGAGACTAGAGTTTCATGTGTGTACTGTCAATAAAAGTACCCATACGAAAAAAGTCTGGAAACTTATCGTATGCTCCTCGTATATATATTTATTTATATATAGTCTGATATTTACATTTTTTTATCAGCCTTCATTTAAACTGTATTAATTTTTTATAGCCCTGAAATAAGTAAATGTAGACAACCCTTCTAAAAAGATGGCTTCCTTATAGATTTTCTGGGTGAACATGCTAAGCACTGAGAATATTTGATACCATATAACTATCATTATTTGCTTCCATGTGAGTTCTTCACACCAGTTTTAGCTGGTGGTATTTCAGAGTCTGAGTGACAGCACAAGTCCTCAGGTCCCAAGGGCTCTTCTGAGTATTCTAAGGCCGGTCTTAGCAATGCTGTAGTCCGGATAGTCTGGATTACTCCTCCGATTTCCAACTCTTCCAGTCCTAATTCCAAGCTTTTGGGGACCGTGTTAAGTGCGCCAATAACAATTAGAATCACCGTCACTTCTCTAAAAAATGTCGAAGTATTTGTCTCTTTTTCATTGTTTTTGTTTTTCACTCAATTGTCTGCTGAGAGTGCAGAATCCACTACACAGCAAATTTTCATTGTTTTTATTCATCATCACTAGGTCTGGATTATTATTATCATTTTAAGAAGTAGTAGTAGTATATATTTACCCAACCCCTCCGCTCGGGCAGGATATGACACAAGGTCAATTTTTAAGCGAAGTTTAACAGGTTTGAATTCAGAGTTTTCCTTCTCCTAGACTAGCTGCCTCACCAAGGCTGATCAACCAAGTCTGCCCTACTATTTACCCCTAGCTGGAGGGAGAATAATTGGATTCATATCTTTACCAAGGGTATTAGTGCTATGTGAAATGCAATCAGTCTCGTCCAGGATTTGAACTCGTGTCACCGTGTCCATTTCTTACGTCGATAAACATTACACCGAGGGCACCTCTTTTTTTTACCAAATCCGCCGCTCAGGCAAGATATGATCAAGGTCAATTTTTTTAAGCGGAGATTAACAGGTTTGAATTTACAGTTTTCCTTCTCCTAGACTAGTTGCCTCGCCAAGGCTGAAGAACCTAGTCTGCCCAACTTTTTACCCATAGCTGGAGGGAGAATAATTGGATTCATACATTTCCCAAGGGTATTAGTGCTATGTGAAATGCAATCAGTCTCGTCCAGGATTTGAACTCGTGTCGCCGTCTCCATTTTCTACGACGATAACCATTACACCACGGGTAGTAGTAGTAGTAGTTATAAAATGAAATTAAATAACTTCAAGCAAATCCTTTATATGAGAAGTAATTAATACCATATAAATGTGTGCAAATTATTTTATTACATAGGAGTATTTGATAACATAAATGTGTACAAACAAGTGATTGTTCACGGATCTCCCTCAATCGCCACCAGTCTCTATTGTCCATCGCTCCCGGCAGGTCTTCAAGGCTATATCCTGTATCGGCACAGTTGTTGTATATAGGTTCTAGCTGGCCGTCCTGCATTTGCTCGTCTATGCGAAGGGGTCCATAGGAGTTTTCGCTTATGAGTTCGTCCTCACTTCTCCAGCAGTGTCTCGCATGTCAAGTTCGTCTAGCTTGGATAGTTTTCGTGATTAGCGGTAGGTGGCCGTACAGTTGCGGTTTAGTGGGGTGTGGCCTCCACGACTTGTTCAGTATGACTCGCAGCATTCTTGTGTAATTGCCCTCATGCTTTTTATCCATGCGTTCAGTTAGCGTCTATGTCGTGCATCCATATAGCAGTAACGACACGATCCCTGCTTGGAAAAACTGCGTTTTATTTTAGCCCTGAGTTCCTTATGGCCGATAGTCTATGGATAGCTATCCATGCCTTTGCTAGTCGCGTGTTGATGTCTTTCTCGGTTAATGAGACACTGCTTCCTGGGTTGGTGAACGTGTCCTCTAGTTTCAAAGGCCCATCATTTAGAGTGGAGATGTCTTCTCTTTGATTAAAGTACGTGTATTCCGTCTTGTCTGCGTTGACAAACTATGTAGCAGGGTTTCGGTTTGGACGGGTGTATTTGCCAGAAGCGCTATGTCATCGGTGCAGTCCGCGTCTGTAATTGTTTGTGCGGTGTATCTCCTGCTTCTTTCCTTTGCCAGCTTGAAACCGTTTTCTTTCTTCAAATCCATGGACGTTCTAAGTACGTAGTCTTGGCAGATAATAAAGAGATATGGGGCTAATGTGTCTCCTTGTAGCACACCTGCTACAATGTCGAAGTAGTCCGCTGGTTGCAAAGGAACGATGAAGTAAAATTGTCACGATTATTATCAACTTCATCAAATTTCAGTATTAAATAACCAAGAAGTCGCTGATATATTAGTAAACCCAACTAAATCAAATCAGATACACATACGAACATATACATACATACATATATATATATATATATATATATACGAATTTCGGTTGAAAAGTTCATAAGGTGACTCAGATACATTCATGGAATATTATCAAATGAGCTATATTTTTCAACATATTCTCCTCTTGCGGTCCACACACTTCTTTCATCAGTGTTGTAATGCTTGGATCCTACTTGCCAAAAAATCCATCAACTACAGATATGGAGTTATTGAATGAACTTTTCAGCTCGCCCTCCCCTTGTGCGTGTGTGTGTATGTGTGTGTGAATCAAATGCTCGCAATTTTAATGTACAGAGAATATCAGCAGTAGTAACCCAATCTCACTCTCTCTCTCTCTCTCTCTCTCTCTCTCTCTCTCTCTCTCTCTCTCTCTCTCTCGTTTTAAATTTTGAAAATTACAAACGGCAACTTCTATTCATTAAAGTTATTATCTATGAGGTTTATGAGTTTTCATCTTCAGAATTTAGGTGGCATGTTAATGGAATCTTGCACGTTGAAATCGAAATGCTAATGCGTTTACATTCACAAGTCGTTAATAGGACAGAAATCAGAATTAAAACGTCATATATATTTAACTTAATGAAATATTCATCTCGTTCAACTCCTGTTTCTTTTATCCAATATGAGATTATTTTGATATTCCATTTTTTTTTTTTTTTTCATTTTCGTGCCAAGATAAGTTATTAGACAGAAAAATCAGCAACATTTTTTTTTTATTTGTAAAAGTAATAAAAATCAAACATTTTGTTAAAATCCATGAGCTGAAATAAAATTCATATCACAAAAAGACAGTCGTGGTCTGCCTTATACCTCAGATACTTATCAAATTCCTAAAATGCTAGAGGTCGATGTTCGAGCGAAGATATTGCCAGAATTTTGAATGCTGTTTTTCAAGGCAAGCATATACATGCTACTCACAAAACTGTCCCACTAAGGTTAGCAAACCTACACGAGTGAGTTCGAGTCTCATTGGGTGCCCCTTTCATATGGCCTTGTGCCACATCTAAGCAAAAAGCTTAGTAAATTTCCACTAAGGTTAGCAAAACTGCGATGTCCTTTAAATTAGGGAATTATATTATTATCTATAAAATATAGCTATCGCGCCCAAGCCTCCGTTTGCTTACGATGCTGGCTGTTGCTTATATGGTCACCGATCTAAATATTGCACAGGAAAATCACTGCTTAACTTCGGTGATATTGCTGGAAGTGCTGCTTTTAACGTAACTCGATCGTTGTAGAAATCACTGCTCTAACGTGCCGAATAAACAAGAATAACAATAGTTACCGGCTCAGCGGCCCCAGCTAGCATCCGACTGGCAGACAAAAAGTAGAACGGGCGGTAATTCAATACCGAACCCGTAGCACCTGAAATATGACTGAAGCAAGCCGGTGTATAAATACACTAATATGCCAAATCACTGGTTCCTTGAGGTGGAAGGGCGCAGGAATTGGGTTATACCTGGCTTTAGGAACTGCCCTCTCTTTGCGGTGAATATGGGCGGCTGGGTCGGAGATGGCTGGGAATACCCCGTCTTTATTCAATGCCGTCTTGGCAAAATTTTCCTGGGACCAACTCTAAAGTTTTCCATTTTTTTCTTCTGCAGCGGGAAAGAAGGGTTTTGGGGTCGATTTGGCAATTTATCCTTACACTTGTTAGGTTTGGGGCCTGCCTTTTTATATATGCACTAATATGCCCACTCACTGGGCTCGCAACTAATCACTTTCCAAGGAATGGACTTAGCCACCTTCGAATAGTGGAACGTCCCAATGTCCATATAATCTCTCTTCAACTCGTAATTCAAGGTTATGCATGTGACCCTTGACTCATTGCTACAGAGCCTTACGATAGAATTCCAACAACCGTAATTCACAGCGTTATTTTTTTTTCACTGTGTTAAAAATAAATATATATTTGAATATGAGAGAATAGATGTAGGGATCAGAATCTTAACACAAAAATCTGATCGGGTGGAAGAGAAGCTGGTTAAGTTAAACTAGTTATTTTAGAATATGAAAGACAGGCATGAGCTGAGAATTTTCTTTGCGTCTTCACCTCATCCAACTTAGCTCTCTTCCATAACTTTCCTTATGAATGGTTCACATCAGAGAATATTACTGTTTTTATTATGTTTAAGCGTCCATATGGACGCTAACAAAACGGCTGGAGAAGAAACTAGATGGCAATTACACAAGAATGCTGCGTGCAATCCTGAACAAGTCCTGGCAGCAACACCCCACAAGAGACCAACTGTACGGCCACCTGCCCCCTATCACGAAAACTATTCAAGTTAGGCAAACCAGACATGCAGGACATTGCTGGAGAAGCAGAGATGAACTCATAAGAGATGTACTCTTATGGATCCCCACACACGGCCGCGCAAAAGCAGGACGACCAGCACGAACGTACATTCAGCAGCTATGTGAGGATACAGGTTGTTGTCCCGAAGACCTGCCTAGGGCGATGAACGATAGGGAGGAGTGGCGAGAGAGGGTCAGGGATATCCGTGCTGCCAGCACGATATGATGATGATGATGATTATGTTTAATAAACTTTCCCTATTTTTCCGTTTTGAATATGGAAAATCCTTATATCGCAAACTCACGATTGGTGTCTCTTTGCACTTAGCCTATTATCTGCCCGTAGAGACTATACATAAGCCTGGCACTTATAGACAAAACACAAATTTCTATCCTTCTTTAACCTTAAGTTTGTTTATTTGTTTGAGTTTTATGGCATATCAACACCTGTTGTTTTTTAATGCTAAAATTCTGTTTATGCATATATATTAAATGTATATGATTTTGTTGATAACATTTTTAAACGAGCCTGAGTTAAAAAAAATTTCGACACAGTAAAATGGTTTCAAGTATTGCTACGTAACTGTAACAATTTAATTCACTATCAATAATTTGCTTGCACAGATTTAGATATGATTTGCATATAATTTTTTCTTAAATGAGGTAGAAGTAACTTTTTCCACATAAATATTGCTATTGTTTTTACATAGTTAAATGGTTTCAATTATTGCTATCTGACCGTTACAATTCTGTTTAATATTGATTGTTTCTTCGCCCACAGTATATTGGTTACTAGAATGGCTATTTAATACTAATTATTTCATTGAAATCTATTCATGCATTTGACATGTAATAATAATATTAGACATTTTTTTTGCAGGGAGTTAAATGATTCTAAGTATTGGTATTGTCACGTGATGGCTCACGGAGACGAGGAGGTGGGAATGATACTCTCCCCCCGTTGAACTAAAATTATCTAGCAGTCAAAAAGTGACCGTTAGAAATGAATGTGGGTCACACAGATGTTCGCACCTAAGTGACCTTGGGTCGCCGGACATCGGAAGGGGAAGGAGAAAATGAAGCCAAATGATTGGCGGGGGACCCCAAACGGAAGTGGGGTTCCCTTCCCCTCAACGGAAGTAAATACAAAACAAGGTAGTTTTTGAGCAACGCTCGTGGCAGACGGACGATAGCCATTTTACTCCGGGCTAAAGACAAAAAGACTGAGACACGAAGAACTCCAAAATCCTTCAAGCCAGCATTAAAAACAGTACAAAGTCTATTAGCCCGTGAAAGAAGAGAAATTCTCCAGTGGAATCCCGTCAAAAAAATAAGATAAGTAACTTTGGGACATTTTTCCGTTACACCCAAATTCTGTTACCACTCTCTCTCTCAATTTGAAAAAGGATAAAAGCCAAGAAAAGACATTTATATTCATGGACTATCCTATTATATATTTTTGACACTTTGAACATATATATGTATATAACCGTAGTAAAGAACCTATGTATCTTCATTTTACCATGTGGTCTATGTTATTATTTCATGCTTTCCTTTCAGCTTCTATTCGCCTTATATTATCTTGCTTAGAACTGTCCTATTAATCCCTAAAGTACCACACGGGAAACCGGAGTTGCCGACTGTAACAATATTAATATTATTACAACTAAAACCTATAGGCTCACTTTCTTCCATTATCTCGGGGAAAGAAGAAAGCGACCTGGTGGGTGTGTGATAGTGTGAAATTTGGAACCCCTTGCCAGCGGCGGTCAGTCTGGCCCTAAATTATTCCCTCACGTAATATGCCAGTTCTTATCTGCCTGAGAAAAGAACTCTGAACAGGACTTATTTCTGTAGGGGATCAAGTGCCAACCTGCCCCGTCTTCACACGTGCGAAAATAAAGTCCCATTTTGGGATTTTAGTCAATTTCCCCGTCACAGTATATATCCCAAACAATTCAATTAAACAACAGTCATTTCTTTACGGTAAAAAGTCGAAAAGTTCTATTTGACACATCGGTGGGACCCAATCAGATGCTACCGCTCCGGATCAGAAAGGACCAGGTAAAATATCAGGTAAGTTGTACTTCACATTCCCAATCATCTGATGGTTTAGTGTCTCTGCAGTGATGCAGTCGGTGTATACTACAACCCCAGAGGATTGGACTGCCTTAAGTCAAGACCGTAAAAGGATAATTGATCAGTAGTAAATTTTTCTTTGAAGAAAAATCAACGATGGTCGAAATTTAATTGTTGACAGAGATTCTACCGTTAGTCTTTTAAAAAAGTTTCCTGGATCTCAAAGTAAAAAAGCTTAACATACATTACATACAGATGTTATGACAATATGAGGTATTAACAGGTGCTAAAAAGACTTATGAAAAGATTAATACTTTTTTATGCAAGTCGGGAAATTTTAATTTTCTAATATAAAATTAGAGATTTATTTATGTTTTGAGTACACATAAAGACATTCAAAATTCAACTTAAAAGATCAGTGAAAACTTGGACTCAGTACACCTGCAAATTGTCAAAACAATCAAAGTAAGCAGGCAACAAGAATGTTATTTGGTGTCTGATGGTTCATTGATACATTTAAACTCATGACATACCAAATTAGCCTTTGTTTACCTATTGAAATTAGAATGTCAAATCTAGACTTCGGATAAACTAATCAGATCTTTCATTGTTTTTATTTTAATAATGGTTAATACAAAAAGGAATACTCCACAAACAAGGTATGAGCAAGAATCCTCAATTAGCCAAGCCCCTATATTGAGGTTTGATTGAATGACCGACTAAAATCTGTTACATAAAGAGATACCCTTTCCGCTGACCTCTGTCAGAACTTTTGACTGACAGACCAATCATAAAGTAGAGGAAAAATACAAAAAGGAATATTCCCCGAACAAGGTATGAGCAAGAATCCTCAATTGGCCAAGCCCCTATATTGTGATTTGTTTGAATGACCGACTAAAATCTGTTACATAAAGAGATACTCTTTCCGCTGACCTCAGTCAGAACTTTTGCTAGACTGACCAATCATAAAGTAATAGAAAAATACAAAATCATCTCTGATTGCTTAGCCAATCGGAAACATTTATTTCCATGGGAATTTTCGATAAAATACCTCTTTAAGGATTAAAAGCGGGAGAAATTCGAAGATGGTACTGAAGATAGGAGATAAGAAAAGAAGTCACACCCAGCTCTTAAGCTTCTCCTGCGAAAATCGCACTCCCAGAAAAATTACCAGACTAATTAACTTAAGAAGACAGCATCAGCTAAATTCTTCAACTTATCTTTCTCTCAACACAAAAAACGATAAAATATCCTTTTGTCTTTTATATATATTATTGTTACTTAATAAATATTTGTAATCTGTTAACGGAGAGTTTTGCTTGCCTTTGAGTTGCTAACACCCGGCCATCTTGTTCCAACCAACCGCCCTGACTGTCAGAAGTTTCGGATAAATGGTGTCATCCCTCTTCTATGAATCTTTCGAACATAGCATATTCATAAAACAACTTGGCGGAAACCCATGTGGTAGTTACGGAACTAAGTCCACATCAAGTGCCGTAACTAGCATAGGACCACAATGTACAATATTTCTTAATCACTATCCGTCCTATCGACGCGACTAAGAATAGACTGACAGTATTCCCTGCAAGAAGAGGTAAGAACCTCTCAAAAAGTGGGTATCGTAGGTATAGTACAAAAATGTATCTTGAGATTTGGGGAGTGGGAAGTACCCCTATATTGCTACTACTCCCAAGTCCATTCTGACCTAGAGTTGTACTAGCTGTTAGGGTCTCATTTATAGGTCAACTAGATCTCTTAGAAAATTATTTTAAGTAGAAATACTTAATACAATATAAAGAAGAGTTTCCGTGACGTTCCTGCTAAACGGCTGAACTGCGACTTCGAAGTAAGTTTCAGTCCTACTATTAGGTTCATTCTTGGTCGAATACCTTTGGAAAAGGAAAGAACATCTTTATCCTCCAACCATGGGTTAAATAGTATCAATGATGTCAACAAGGCTGATATGTCATTAAACAAAGAAATTAAACAATTCAATACCATAAAAAAGCATATGAAATAAGCCCACACTGGTTGAGACGCTATGAAATCAAAATATTTAAATCGCTATGCTTTTTGCCCAGTCGGCTGAGTCCGTAGAATACACCGACTGCACCTCTGCAACGAGTGTCCAGAATATGACACTAAACAATCTGATGGTGATGTTCCAGTAATTCTGGAGCTTTGGGGAATGTGGAGTACCTCTTCATTGCAATCACTCCCAGGTCCACTCTGGCCCGGAGTGGTAGCACCTGATAGGGTCTTATCTATGGGTCAAAAATAACTAAAACGTGTACTTAAGCTAAATTAAATTACTTAAAATAGAACTGTTTTGATCATTAACTGTGTGTAAACAAAATCTATACTTATGCTAAACTGAATTGGTTGAATTAGAACTGTTTGACTAAACTGAATAACTTGAAATAGAAATTTTTTGACAATTAAACTGTGTACTTATGTTAAACTGAATTGTTTTAAATATAATTGTTTATTTGTTTTTATATGGAGTTGGTATAAAATAACCTACAAAGGTTGTACATGCCATAAAACCCAAACAACCAACCAACCATCGCTATGCTTTAAAAACGTAACGAAATTTTTTGGAGTGTTTATTTCCTGTGCTATGAAGTACTGTTATCAACATATCTCACGGACTCTATTAATGGAACTGCGGGATAGCGTAATCTTAAAACATTTTACCTATAATATATTGTAGCACAATCATTGACGATGATGGCTGATCAACTGGGGGATGAGCAGAAACACAAAAACACAACTCGTCTCCAATGTAGAAACTATTGTCATTTATTCTCTTCGTTCAGTTTCTGAAGCCATGGAAGTGTGAAAAACGGATAACAGATACAATGTACGTGGTAAACCCTTTATCCTTGATGGAACCAGCTTTTCTCGAATCTTTGGATAGTTCTTTTGTTATCCTTGCATGCTATATGCTTTTCTCGTTGGTATACTGAGCCACCAAGAAGAGACAGAATCGAAAAACAGTTTCTTTTATTGGGAAAACAAAACAACGAAGACCTACTTCCACATTACATGAGCGGTATCGCTTGACTTGTTCCGTGACCATTTAGATGGCAATGAAATTTAGTGATTTCGGCAACTATGGGTCAATTGCTGATTCAGCTTGGAATGCTGGATAGAATACATCTTGTTACACCAGGCATACTCGACGAGATTTTGAACTTCACTCATCTCTGTTCTGGCTGCTGGCTTTTTTTATAATTGTAATTTACAAAGCTCTTTGCTTCGATGTGGCACAAGGCCGAATGAATGGGGCGCCCAATGAGACTCGAACTCACTCGTGTAGGTTTGCTAGTCTAGCTTGCTAACCGTTACACCACTAGACCTATTCACACACCATGACCACGTGGTTATAATGTTAAATATCGATCCATTTCGGAAGTGCCCATGGTGTAATGGTAATCGATTTTGGAAATGGACACGGTAACTCGAGTTCAATCCTGGACGAAACTGTTTGCATTTCACGTTGCGTTAACATTCTTGAGAAAGATATGAATCCAATTATTTTCCCTTCAGCTATGGATGAACAGGCAGATAATCTTGGCATGGAAACCGGTCTAAGAGAATTTAACCCAGTTAAACTCCGCTAAAAAAGTGACCTTGGACCACATCCTTCTCGTGTGAAGGTGTTGGTAAATATGTACAATATTGATTCATTTGAGCTCATTTGTGCTAATCAGGCCACAGTATACATTTCTAGGGTTTCTAAAACACTGCCTGATTATCCGATTATTCAGTCCACTCCTATGTTTTACGTGATATTGAGCTGATGTAAAAAGGTTTGCCTCTCTTTGGTAGTTTTCTCGAGATATATATATTTACACAACCCTATCTGGTGCTAACACTCCAGGCCAGCATGGACCTGAGAGCAATGTCAATGAAGGGGCACTCAGCATTCCCCAAAGCTCCAGCATTACTGGAGCCTCACCATCAAATTGTTTAATGTCTTATCCAGCATAAGAATTGCCCAGTCAGCTGGGGCTGTAGAATACACCGACTGCTTCTCTGCAGAGGGGTA
Organism: Sepioteuthis lessoniana; assembly: GCA_963585895.1. Taxonomy (NCBI): domain Eukaryota; kingdom Metazoa; phylum Mollusca; class Cephalopoda; order Myopsida; family Loliginidae; genus Sepioteuthis; species Sepioteuthis lessoniana. Next base: position 117,394,275 of record OY757904.1, on the reverse strand, counting down.
AGACCCCCCGCTAACTAGTGTCCTGGATATGAGACTAAACAATCTGATGGTGAGGTTCCAGCAATGCTAGAGCTTTGGGGAATGCGGAGTACCCCTTCAGTGCCATCGCTCCCAGGTCCACTCTGGCCCGGAGTGGTAGCACCTGATAAGGGTCCTATCTATGGGTTAAATAGAACTAACAGCATGCTTATGCTAAACTGAATTGTTTGAGTAAACTGAATAGCTTAAAATAAAAACGTGTTTGACAATTAAACCGTACTTACATTTAAACTGTGTGCTTATGATAAACTGAATTATTTGAAATAGAACTGTTTTCGACATTAAAACTGTATTTATACTTAACTGAATTGATACATATAACTGCTGGAATAGTTTGAAATAGAAATGTTTTTACAATTAAACTGTGCATTTATGCTAAACTGAATTGTTTGAAATAGAACTGATTATTTTGATAAAAATGGATTTGGCGTTAAATAACCTACAAAGGTTGATATGCCATAAAAATCAACCAACTAACTAACCAGCATAAGAAGGATACAACACGAGATCAGTTTTTAACCATAGTTTAACTGATTTGAATTCAGAATTTTCCTTATGATTGAGAGTTTACTGTACCAAGATTAAAGATCACAGTGTTTCCAACTGTTTACCCATCGCTGGAGAGAGAATAGTTGGATTCATACCTTCTCTAAGGGTATTAGTGCAATGTGAAATGTAAACAACCTCGTCCAGGATTTGAACTCGAGATGCCGTATCCATTTCTTACGTCAGTAACCATTATATCACGACTGTCTCGATATAAGCTTCACTTATATTATTATCGTAGGAAATCACAACTCAAGTTCAAACACTGGACCAGCAGTTTGGTTTTCCTTTCCTGCAAATGTTCTTAAGAAAGGCACGGAACCATCTCTTCTTACCTAATCTAATGGTATTTAGTAAGACATCCTGAGGTATTTAGCCTGAATAACGCAACAAATATAGAAGAAAGGAAACTCTGAATACAAACCAACTGTACTCCGATTTGAAAAATTGACCTTGTGTCACATATAGCGCGTATCGAAGACTTTGGGTAAATATGTATATACATTCATTTTAAACGAAAAAGTAGGCCAGTACTAAAAGAGAAAAAAATTCTCTGTTGAGCATTTATCAAAAACATTGACCTTTTAAGTGCATGACAAGAAAAGAGCAGATACAGTACGACCCCACAGGATACGGATGCACAGCTGCTAGTATAAAAGGTGTTATCAAAAAGTTTTGTGTGCCGGTGGGAGCAAAAGTTAAAGATAAAAGACCAAGAATGATACTGTTACGAATATATACTCGACAAAGCAAGAATGAACGAGCCGTATCTTTAGTTTACACTTACCGTAACAATTATCACCACTGAAAATGGAATCAGCGACTCGAGTTCGAATCCTGGACGAAGGTGTATGTGTTTTTCTTCGTGCCAATACCCTTTTCAGAGGGGTAAAATCTCCACCCACGAGTGACTTGATATTGACACTAAACAGTCTGGTTCCTGGAATGCTGGAGCTTTCAGAAATGCAGAGTACCTTTTCACTGCCATCGCTCTTAAGTCCACTTTGACCTGGAGAGGTAGCACCTGACAGGATCCTATCTATGAGTCAATTAGAACTGTTTGACGTTTAAACTGAGTGCGAACAAATGACTTCTGCCAAACTGAATTGACTTAAATAGAACCGTTTGGTCATTTAACTATGAGTAAACAAATCACTGATGTTTAATTGAATTGTTAGAAATTGAACTATTTGATCATTTAACTGTGTGTATCAAAAAATTTGTTTACAAATCATATATTTGATATGTATGTAAAACAAGATTTGGTATTAAGTAACCAACAATAGTTGATATGCCTAAAAAGTAACCCCCACACAACTATGGGTATACAACAAGGCAGAATAAGTTCTTTAGACTTGGTGAATACGAGTCTAAAAAAAACTCAATTTTAACTAACTGTACTCTGTTTAAAAATTTATTTTGTTTCATATCCGGCTTGTGATGGTGGAGGGGTAAATAAATATTTTTATCTCACACTAACACACGAATACGAGCTTAACGAATATTCAAACAACAAAATAGTAACCAAGATACACTTTTTACGCTGAGGTTCTGCGCAGACATTTCCTTTTTGTCAAACCTAAAATATTTTTAAAAAGATGCAATTATCAATGAGCTAGAACACTTTACGCTTACTTACAACTTAACAAGAAAAATACATCGCCCGGCGCCACAACAGTTCTTCTTCTAACAACAATTCAAGATATTCTTACATCTGAACATATTGCGACGTCTATTATTCCTTAATTTAACCAACAAAGAAACTGTTGACAAACAACTTTCAGAAAACAAGTTACATATTCTCTTAGCATTTTTTTACATCCTGTCCGTGACGGAGAGGTTAGCCAAATTCATAAATGTCTTCTTGTTGATAATGTAACTAGACATTTTGATTCCAGATTGGTTTGATTTTACGACAAATCAACTATTTTAGGTTATTTAATGCCAAATTATATTTATACATATACATGAAATATATATGATTTGTAAACACGTTTTGTCGATAACATTTTTTAAACGAGCCAATACACATTCTTTTGCACACAGTTAAATGGTTCCAAGTATTGCTATGTATCACTATGCATTCAATTAACCATCATTCATTTGTTTGCACACAGTTTAAATATCAAACAGTTATATTTGGCTCATAGATAGGACCCTAACACTCCAGGCCAGAGTGGACCTGATAGCGATGTCAACGAAGGGGTACTCAGCTTCCCCAAAGCTCCAGCATTACAGGAGCCTCACCATCAAATTGTTTAATGTCATAATCAGGACACTCATGGAGAGTGTCTAACCCTGCTGTAGAGATGCAGCCGGTGCACTTTACAGCCCGAGCAGACTGAGCCGATATTTTCGAGTTAATCCGATTCAACCACTACATCAGGGATTTTATCTGTTCTTCATGCTACCTATCTGCGTCCATGGGGCGCCTCGCGTAGTGTAATGGTAGGCAAGATTGATCTGCAAACCTGAAAGAGTGAGTTCGAATCTCATTTGGTGCCCCATTCATTCGGCCTTTTGCTACATCTAAGCAAAACGCTTAGTAAATTACTACCAATCTGTATCCAAAAAGTAATTCTAAACTGCTTTCTTTTTCATCAAACAGGCCAACGTCACTGTCTGTTTAGTTCGCTGCAGTATAGTATTCTTGATAATACACTCACACGTTTAATTCTAACTTGACAGTGTCATGCTCCCACCACAAAGTGTATAATTAAATGAACTGAGATTCTGATTTTTTGTTTGCTGTTTTTCTACAAAGTTTACAGTGAGCCACAACGATTTTACAACTGGGGAAAACTGCCCAGAAGTGTTCTTAAAAGTCAGTTTTCATCAAAGTACAAGATATGCTATTGCTGTGCTTGTAAAATCTCTTCTTTCCACACTTTGCATCAAAATCGACCTAATGTAGAATGTCGTAATATAAATTGTACTTGATGTTTGTGGATTCCGATATCTAGAATAAAAATTTGGTTCTGATAGAAATGACGCTAATATTTGCCTCTAGAAAATTCTCTAAGTTTTCAAATATTAAATGAAAAAAATATTCATTAAAAAAAATAAACTTAATCTCGATATTGTTTTTTTCATCTTTTGTTCGACTTATATGATTCAGTTTAGTTTCCAGTTTAAAACTATTAAGAGTAGAGTTTCTTATTATCATATTTACCAACACCTCCGAATCGGGCAGGATATGACACCAGGTCAATTTTTAAGTGGAGTTTAACAGGTTTGAATTCAGAGTTTTCCTTCTCCTAGACTTCACCAAGGTTGAAGAACCTAGTCTGCCCTACTATTTACCCATAGCTAGAAGGAGAATAATTGGATTCATACCTTTCCCAAGGGTATTGGTGCTATGGGAAATGCAATCAGTCTCGTTCAGGATTTGAACTCGCATCGCCGTGTCCATATCATACGACGATAACCATTACACCGGTAGAGTTTCTTATATCCTTGTGTTGGATTAACGTGTTCCTGAGTCTCTCATGATCCTTTCATTAAAATATTAAAATTTTTAGTCTCCTTACAATTCGTCCTTTGAATTATAAAAGTAGTTATTCTCTTTTTATCATTCTTGCATTGAATTTTTGAGTTTGTAAGTCTCCCTTTGATAACTTTGCATTGAAATATTAGGGTAGAAAGGCTCTCCTTGTTATCCTTGCATTGAACTAATGGGGTAGAATGTATTTCCATATTATGTTTGCATTGAAATATTGGGGTAGTGAGTCTCTCCTTATAATCCTTGCATTGAAATATTTACATAGTGAGTCTCTCCTTGTTATCTTTACATTGAAATATTCGGATATAGAATCTCTCCTCATAATCCTTGCATTGAAATATTGTGGTAGACAATCTCTCCTTATTATCATTGCGTTGGAATATTGTGGTAGATAATCTCTCCATGCATTGAAATATTGTGGTAGACAATCTCTGCTTATTATGCTTGCGTTGGAATATTGGTGTAGACAATCTCTCCATGCATTGAAATATTGTGGTAGACAATCTCTCCTTATTATCATTGCGTTGGAATATTGGTGTAGACAATCTCTCCTTGCATTGAAATATTATGGTAGACAATCTCTCCTTATTATCATTGCGTTGGAATATTGATGTAGACAATCTCTCCTTATTATCATTGCGTTTGAATATTGGTGTAGACAATCCCTCCTTGCATTGAAATATTGTGGTAGATAATCTCTCCTTATTATCATTGCATTGATAATTGGTGTAGACAATCTCTCTTCTTATTATCATTGTGTTGGAATATTGGTGTGGACAATCTCTCCTTATTGAAACATAGTCGTAGACAATCTCTACTGATATCATTGCATTGAAATGTTGAGATGGCGAGTCTCTAATTATCGTTAATGGAATGATTTACACTGTAAATAATGGTGGAACAGATTAGGATGTTAAAAAAATTACCCGTTTTAAGTTTTTCAGTCGATTAGACCTTTCATGTGTTGTAACAACTGTTTTTAAATTTTCGACGAAAAAAAGAAATCTTCGGATTTTTCGAGGCATATATTCCACACATTTTTTTAGAATTGTAAATTAATTTACCGTTAAGTATATTTTGTTTTAAAAGAAAGAAAACAGCATTTATAATGATAAAAAAAAAATTGCCAATCATTACATCAAACGCTGAGTAATTCGGGGGCGAAACAAGTGAGAGAGAGAGTGACAGAGAAAGGGAGAGAGAGAGAAAGAAAGAAAGAAAGTGAGAGGTACCAGAAAAAAAAAGCAATAAACAATGAACAAGTCGTGGCAATGTACTACAACTGTCATGTTCTAAAAAGAATGTTCAAAGAAAAAATAAAGTTTGTTTCTTTTTATAAAACTATAGAAACTTTAGAAACATTGAAGAAACTTCACAATTTTTTGAAGTTTTAAGAAGATCTTCAACAAAAGAAATTAACAGGTTCATATAGCGACACGTCTCTTTGTACGAGAGGATCATCTTATTATCTCGAAGATTATGAATCTGTCTCCAACCAAACAACGTCACTACCGACGTTACGATTTCCTTGGTTATTTGCATTACATTCTCCATAATTTGATTTGATTTAAATATCAGTAATCAAGAAAATTGATTCATATTATCAATACAGTTAGCCTTATCTTCATATAAATAACATGAAATTGTGTTTTATATACAACCAAATAATAGTTTCCGTTATTAACTGGATGAAATGTTTACTTATTGATCTTTAAAATGTGATTTTGATTAATATTTGGTTGATATAATTGATTTCTAATCTTTTTCTTTTCCTTTCTTTTTTTAAATAAGTATGAACAAAAATCACATCGCTAAATCTTAAAAGAAATCTTTAGCGAAAATAAAATTGTTATTTTTAGCGAGGAAAAGTTGTAACGTGCGTGTGTGTGTTTACGTTGAGTTGTTTCCTCGCTAAGTTTGTAAGGTATATAAAAGAGAGAAGTTTCAAGATGTCGAAATGTTTTTATGATAGTTTTTAATGGCAGCATGGAATAAAAAGTTTGCGTTTGTGCTGCAAGCCTCGTAGGAAAGGAAAGAAGTAAAGAGACGAAATGGAGTTATGAGAGAGTTGAGATAGCAGCGTGTGTTGTTGGACATGCGAGGGAGATATGTTCGCAGTATGCAGCGAAAGTCATGTTTGCTGTTTGAGGAAATAAACGTTGAAGTCACCGTAAGTTTGTGTTTCTGGTTATTTCGAGGAGAAGCGTTTGGTCTCCAGAAAATGTGGCCCAGAGGTGAAATAAGGGCTAGGTGTCGGAGCGGGAATCGGCATCGATATCGACATAGCCAATTTTGGGGGTGACGTAAAGTTGTTCCTGTGTGTGGTGTATTGAATGTATCTAATTCATATTCAACTGGGATCCCTTGGTCTAAGAGAAATAGACGCAAGGGATCGATAAATTAGATAGATTCCCTCATTGTGTCCATGCTGCTGCTGTTGCTATTGAAGAACAGCCAGTGAGACGTCTGCACTGAATGGAGTTGTTCAGCCAAAGAGTGTTTGACGGTTTTTCCCAATTACTGCTGCCCAGAAAGGTGGTCGGTGTGAATAGGATAAGTCATCGTAATTGCGTGAAATTATGCGTCGAATTAAATAACGCGCCAAACCAAAATACGAAAATTCCTTCTGTTACAAATCCATTAACAAAAAGCAAAATCTATTGTTTTATTCTTTACTATATTATCAAATTAAATAGATTGGGAAAATTTTGCACAGAAAACCTCGAGTGAAAATAGGAGCAAGCAAGCGTCCAAGCTATTATATTCTTCGTTTACACCCCCTCTGTTTTAAATAAGTTTACCAAATTAGTTTAATCTTAAATAATTTGAAATACATTCATATTTTTGTTAGTTATTGTACTTATGTTATCTTTAGAAATGTTAACTCTTTTTGCTAGAATAGGAAGGCAATGTTAATGAAAAATGATTGTCTCATAATATAACAACAAACGGTCCTGTGCTATTTCTTTCTGAGGCATGGTCACCCAAATGAATATCTTTGGTGTGGTCACTCAAATGGATGTCTATACCAAGGTCACCTGCTCTAAATGAATGTTTGTAGGGTAGGTAGCAAAGGAATGTTTGTAATGTGGTTAGCGGTTGACTGCCTATGTCGGTGAGGCTATTTTTTAGCCGGGGGTGGAGTGCACAAAAAAGATAACTCGACTTTTTATGTTAGGATCTTTCGTTAATTTATTCTCTCTCCGTCCAGTCTTTGAGGCTGTGGAACCCGGAAGAAATTGAAAACGGACACCATGTGGTAGCTTCATTGTTCTTCAAGGAACAATTTTTTCTCGGATCTTTGGTTTCCCGTTCTGCATTCACACCCCACCCTCCAAAAGAGAAAGAGAGTCCGAAATAAAAAATCCCTCGATATATATACTGGGATTCACAGAACACCACCTCACTTTCGCTTCGGGTGAGTGACATATTCCGGTTCGCTAGACCACTGGATGACCTGGTCCTGGTGGTTAAATCAAGCGTATCATCTTAGACTTTCTATGATTTTTCCACAAAATTTAAATTGTGGATTATTTTTGTCGTTTCTGGTGGAATTCTGTGCATAAATTACAATTCTTTCAAAGAAAGTGTACAATCGAAGAATTTACAGTGAAAATCATCATCATCATCATGTCGTGCCACTAGCACGGATATCCCTGACCCTCTCTCGCCACTTCTCCCTATCGTTCATCGCCTCTGGCAGGTCTTCAGGGCTACATCCCGTATCCTCACATAGCTGCTGTATATATGTTCGAGCTGGTCGTCCTGTTTTGATCGGTCATACGTGGGGGTCCATAGGAGTACATCACTTATGAGCTCGTCCCTGATTCTCCAACAGTGTCCTGCATGTCTGGTTCGTCTAACTTGGATAGTTTTCGTGATTGGAGGCAGGTAGCCGTATAGTTGGTGCCTTGTGGGGTGTTGCTGCCAGGACTGTTCAATATTGCTCGCAACATTCTTGTGTAATTGCCGTCTAGCTTCTTCTCCAGCCGTTTTGTTATCGTCCAAAAATTGTTGATTTTATTGGGAGGGGTAGAATATGAAGCGTAGTATACAATGCCACCGAAAAAATATCCGATTCTGATAACTGACGGAGGACTGAGGCTTTAAAACTTCCAGGACGTAGTGCTTAAAACGTCCCTGACTTAGTGCTAAAATTTTCGTGACGTAGTGTTTAAATCATCCCTGACTTAGTGATAAAAATACTTGTAAGGTAGAATTTAGAGTAGTGTTTAAAACATCTCCGACTTATTGCTAAAAATACTTGTAAGGTAGAATTTAACGTAATGCTTAAATATCTTTGACTGGGTACATTTTTCGATGAAATTTAAAGTTGATTTTTGAGTTGGTTAATAAAATGCATGAATGCAGTGTTACCAAGAAAGTGGCCAATTAGTATAATTGACGGAGAAATTAGGCTTTAAAACATCTCTGATTTATAATATTTGGAACGCATGATGTACCTCAGTGATGAAAAAGCATGTCTACTTGGGACGGATGGTGAATATGTACCTAGACATGGATGTCGAAGTCTCGCGTAGATAGGATTAGAGTGGAAGGCATTTACTTCTATAAAAAATGTGCTCAGAAAAAAAGCTTGAGGAAAACTTACATGCAAATCTCTTCAACAGCAGTGTTTTGCCTGTGATGCTATGCGCAAGCAAGGTGGAGAGCCCACGTTGCGTAGTGGCAAACGTTCTGGACTGCGACGTAGTTGTTAGCAAGTTCGAACCCCAGTCGCATTATTATGTTCACTTTCGGACTATGCCTTTAAACAAAGAGACCAAGCCTATATACAAGCGAAACGTGGGCTACCACACACAAAAAAAGAATAGAAACTGACCACGGCACAAAAGGCCAATGGAAAAAGATCCATGCAAAGAATTTCGTTGCCAGAGCATATATCCAAAAGGCGGTCATTCGAGATCCAAGAGGCGTGAAGAACGTAATCTCGGAGTACAGAAAGCAGAAGTTCCACAGAGTTGGACACGTCACAAGATTCACAGACAACAGGTAGACCAATGTAATTGTTGAATGATATATCAAGAGAAAGGATTAGCTGATATGGCTTGGAGCACGGTTTCGGAATCAACCGTTTTAGTTCTACCTGACCTTGTCTAATCGTCGAGATTCTTGAGACCCAACAAAATCTCTTGAACCATCTGGTTACTGTACTGTGATTAACTGCGCCTACACCTTTCCTACAACAAATGTTTTTGGTTACTTCCGCAGCATTGTGCTCCACTTCGTACGTGTAGCCCAGAAGTTACTGATTTAGACAACGTTGCTCGTTCATCGGTACGCCTTTCATAATCACTAACAGTGTAAAACAATGCACAACATACTGGTGTACCAACTTCCACAATACTACAAATTACAACAGGTACCTACTGCACCTCGAACTCTTTCGGTCACGTAATATACTCATTGCAAACTAGCACTTACACAAAAATATTGCAAAACTTTTGACTCAACCTAATATTAATTTTTACTTGAATTTTCTTTCCTCTTTAGTTTAGTTTCTTTGTTTAATGGCATATCCAATGCCAAAGCAGCACTTGTAGAAGAACAGCAGTGGCACTATTTAACCCATAACTAGGGGGGATAAGGATGTTAAAAAATGAACGCAATTGAACTCATACTCTTTGGGTATGTCACTGGATCTAACGAACGCCTTTATCCAGTGTGCCATGTGTCCTTGAGGACAACACCCGGTGAAGGCAGTGGAGAACTTTTAGAAGGGAAATTAACAGGAGATAACTGATAACTGACATCAATTAAACATGGCTCGTGGAACTAGAACAGTCTACCCCGGTAAGCGAAATAAAGGGTTAAGTTCGACATCCCAACCACCTGAAGAAAGCCGAAACATTCAACGGCCGGAACGTGCAACGGCCGAAACGTTGTGATAAACATGGCGACAAAGATGAGGACAATAGTCCAAAAATGTAAATTATGTACATAATACCGCATCTCAGAAATATTTACAGATAAGAAAAAGTTGTATTGGAAATAAACTTGAGTGTTCCGTATGACCAACGCGTCTGTCGTTCTTTCCAGCTATCGAGGTAAAATGACAACCTTTCTAAAACATATAAGAATATTAAAGAGTTCTTATAAAATAAGTAAAATCTAGGGTCTATCTTTATTCTAAATTTTATATACGTCAGCTTTTGTGTCATAAAATAAGTACGGTCGGTCCCAATGTAAAATAAGAGATATTTTATTCCGGAGAGAATACGGTACGCTGACCAATATAAATAACCTTAGTCATGTTTGTAGCAGTGATTTGTTAGTCATCACACTACGCCAAAGTGTGGTACAAGGCCATTGTTATGTGGGAGCCAGTCACAGCCCAGTAGCCCATACATGCCCGGTATCTTCCAAAATGTCATCAGCCACATCAGCATTACCCTAAAAAGGGGTGCGTAAGGTGCCAGTCGATAAACTATCCCCTGCCGAAGCAAGGGAGACCCAGGCGGGGATGGTTCCCCTGAGGCCGAAAGGAATGTTGGTCACAGTTACGTGGTATGAATGCTAAGCTTCCCCCATGTCAGATGCTCTTGATCACAATCATTTGTTTGGCATCCTACCATAACAAAGTGTGGCACAATACCTTTTAATGTTGTATTCGGGCGCAGGAAAGTAGTCCAGTCATGCTCAGTAGCTCGAAAAATTCACTGGGTCCCCTTTAATATTATCCTAAAAAGGACCACGCAAGGCACCAGGTTATAAACCCGAGCAGTGCCGAAGCAGGTGAAAACAAAGTGGGGTGGCCCTTCAGTGCTATGGGACTATAGGTCACTGTTACACAAAATGAATGGTAGGCCTCCATAGCACCCATGCCAAGCAGCCTTGACCGACTCACAAAACGACAAAACTAACGCAACCTGATCCGTAAAATGTAAAACACAGTTGGGCGAAGAGGGTCAAGTCGTATTTGTTTACAGTGATTTGTTTTGCATCCGACACTGTCAAAGTGTGGCATTAGAAATTTTAATCTGGGAGCCAGGCGCAGCATAGTAGCCCAGACACGCTTGGCGGTTCCAAAAATGCCTTGACCCACGTTGGCATTCCCCTAAAGAGGAGAGCCTCTGGCGCCACTAGATAAACCAAGCCCTGCTGAAGTAGATGAGAGCCTGGGAGGATAGTCTTCGTTATGTGACATGAGTGCTAGGTTTTCCTGGCACCGATGCCAGGCGGCCTTGACTGACTAACAAGACGATGACATACCCGACCAAAACCGTGAACTGTCAAACACGACCAGCCGAAGCGTGTCCCGTTGTTTTGTTAGCAGTCACAATCTAGAGCGAGCATCGCTCGAAATAGTCTCCAGATTAGTCCATTCTGTAAGGAGGTCCATCAACTTCTCAACAGCTTTCTTCAATAGATTTTTAATCTTCTTATTTTTGCTCTCGTTTTGAATTTCAATCACATTCTTTTTTCAAAGGAAAAGTCTCAGTTTTTAATATAAAATGGTGAGACAGATGATTACATAAAATTATATATTATTCCCCCAGAAAATAAGAGTCTTTTTACTTGTAGATCAGCCAAAAATGAGAGATCATTGTTACTGAAATTTTCCCTTTTTACTTAAGTTATTTGATGATTTTCTCTTTTCCCAACATCAATCATTTTATATACGTGATGGGAAGTAAGTACTCGGCCAGTCAATAATATTTTGATATTATTGACTTCTTTATTGATTCTTCCCCAACTCAATATTTATATATTAACGTCATTAATATTGTATCGATTGAGAGAGAATGTAAATGACGGATAAACAGTTTTTATTAAAGTGATATTGCAATATCGTTGAGTCACGAAAGGAATTTGTCATATATGAAATAATTAAGGTTTGATTTGGTTTCTTTAATGGCATATCAACTCTTATATGTTACTAAATGACAAAGCCATCCTTATAGAAAAACAGTTGTAGGACTATTTAACCGATAGTTCGGGAGTAAGAGATTTCATACTCTTCTCAAGAATAAAAGCTCAGCTGAAGTTCGAACTCGCCCTCAACAATGTCGCGGTCAAGTTTTTTCACCATTAAGTCACTCCCCAGAATATAGTGAACATAATAAAAAAAATTTACATCAATCAAATTCTCTGTTTCTTGTACTATATTCTAGCGTACAATTTTTTTTAACCTCGGGGTCAAACATCTTCTATAAAATCGAAGCACAAAGCATTGAAATTCTCTTAAAATATAAATTCATCACTAGCCAACAAACCTATACTTAGAAACAAAACTTCTCGGTCCTGTTACCATCAATCCCATAGCACACCTTAAAAACAGGGCCACTAATACATGGGATGACCTCGGTATCGCTCCACAAAACATTGCAAAGCTAAAATTGTAATAGATTTTTAACTGTGACTGGTTGGAGCCGATAAACATCCATATTCCCAGTTTGAATTATAAGTTGATTAGTTTTGCTGAGATTTAAGATGACTCGTAAAGTAACGGTGCGATGAATCATCCAATGAAATTAAATAGTAGTTAGAAAAAGAGGATGAGGTTAATGAATCGACCTTTTTCTATGGGATCGACCAAAAGCTAATAAAAATGGTGAATTTGTCGAGGAAAAAACTGTTTCTGGGGAAGACACTCTGGTCTGATGTTGGTAGCTGATTGGTGGGCGCTACAAGTTGTGAACAAGTTGCTGTAGGTCACAGAGTTGAGCTGGTCGAGGCAGTTGCAATTCTGGTGAAATCAGAATAAGTTTGTGGTTATAGCGTTGGACTAAAATTTAAAGTAGTCTCCGCCAACGAGACCCCGCAACGCAACACTTGAAATCATTTCCCTGGAATGAATAAGAAAGATGTTAAGAATCATTGCCCCATTTATTCACTAAATAAATTCTTTTGTTATACATTATAACAAAGTCTGTTGTTTTTAGTCATTTGAATCGACTTTTATTTTGTTTTTGAATACCGAAGTTCTTATGAATATCTGGCACCAGCTTCTTACTAGACGACATTCCACCAAACTACACCAAGACCTTCTCCAGATCCAATGAATACAACGAAGTCATTCAATTGAGAAAAACGTTGACCATGGTCAGAGAAGTTTTTAGGAGTGAACAAGTTCGAGGCACCGATCATATTTGATGTTTGCTATAGACCAGAGTCTGACTCAAGAATTAAATTTTTAATATATTTTTAAAAGTCTTAAGAAAAATAAGATTTTAGCAATGTTTCAAACCACTCACGAGTTTATGGTTACATTCTTTAATTGATATTTTAAATGTAAGCAAAAATAATTCCCTTGCCCAGTCGGCTGTAGAATACACCAACTGCTTCTCTGTAGAAAGGTAGGACCCCTCGCAACGAATGTCCGGTATATGACACGAAACAATCTGATGGTGAGTTTTTGTTTTTGAATATTAGACAGTGTACTTATGCTAAACTGAATTGTTTCTTTGTATAAAAATGGATTTGGCATTAAATAACCTATAAAGGTACAATGCTATAAAACCCGAACTAAAAAACAAACAAAAACAAAAAAAAATAATTTCTAAAATAAAAGAATGTTCTAATACGGGAGTTCTTAGATTTTTTTTTTTTTTTTTTTGTTAAATTTTCAGAGGGTAAAAGAAAATTTGTATTAAAACTATGCAACTCTTTCGAAAATTATTAACTGAAAAATTGTTCTGAAACAATACCAAGAAAGTGTAAACAATAGAAATTTACCAAAAAAAAAGACCAAAAGAAAATCCTGAAAAATTTTTAAGCCTTTCACTCTTATAAGTTTTACAAATTTTTATGCATTATTTTAAATGTAAGCTAAAAAAAAAAAAAAAGAAAAAAACAATTGATAAAATAAAAAAATACTTTTCATTTAAATTGATAGGTGAAATCTTTCAACAACAAATAAGAACACATTTTTAATCCTTAGCTCACTCCTCTCAGCAATCTCTCTTATACATGTTTATAGAATCACAGTCGGTGTAATCTACAGCCCCAGCCGACTGGGCACGGTCATGGACAGGTATCTGCTGCTAGTCATCTATAAAGTCAGTATTTACGTTATGTTAAGTCGAAACATTTTAAAGGGTCACGCAATAAATTAGAATTCAAAACTTTACGTTTAAGAAGAGAATAGTTTTGGTTAAGTGATACTTATAAGAGAATGTGAGAGTACCTGCGTAGATACATAGAGCTTGACGGCAATTACAAGAGAATGCTGCGAGCAATAATGAACAAGTCATGGAAGCAGCACCCCACAAAGCAACAGCTGTACGAGCACTGACAATCCATCACGAAAACTATCAAAGTTAGACGAACCAGACACTGCTGGAGAAGTAAGTAATGTACTCCTGTGGACCCCTTCACATGGACGAGCAAAGGCAGGACGACCAGCTAGTAACTACATACAGCAGCTGTGTGCCGATACGGGATGTAGCCTTGAAGACCTACCGGAAGCAATGGACGATAGAGAAGGATAGCGAGGAAGGGTCAGGGATATCCGAGCTGATTGCGCGACGCAATGATGATGAAATCATATGAAATCGCGAGTCAAAATATCCCTCATTTGAACAAGTGGACAGGTCAAGGGAGAACTTTTTCTGAAGTTAAGTTCATTTTTAATCTGAGAATTATAAGATGTACATTCTTTTCATTGCGTAAGTACTTTATAAACAATTTTTGACCTTGAGGACAAACATTATCAATGAAGTCAGTGATTATGTTATGTTGAAACAGTGTTGAATTTCTATATCACATAAACACAGCATCATCTGCCAACAATTCTGGTATATCCAAAAATAAAAATGCCTGGATGTGATATCATCAGGCCCAATATAGGGCCACCAGCACGTCGAATAATCCCATTAACGCTCCTCAACACATGGAAAGCTAACACTAAAAATGTTTCAATGAATTTCTTCTGATTTTTAATTCAGTCGTTAACTAGGTTCGTTCTTAAAGAAGCTCTTAAAAATAAAATAAAAAACAGGTAGGAGAACTGATATTTCTCTTAATTGTTGCGGATTTTTAAAATAACAAAGTCTGGTTGATAAATTTCCAACTGAAATTGGATAGCTCACTGAGCTTCTAATTGAATATAATAAATATTATATAAACATGTGTTTCTCCGACTAAGGAAATGCTTTATCGATAAGAACATCGGAAACGTAGAAAGAATTGTGGAAACGGAAGGGATAAGAAGACGCAAAAAAGCTGAAAGCAAATATGTATCAATGTGTGATTATTTGAAAAGATCCCTGCATCGTAAATCTGGAAATCGATTGCTTTAAGAGAGTGGGGAATATTTAATTTTGAATTTTGCGTTATTTTAGTCTTTTTGAATAATTTAGTGTTCATATGGAAGCGAGATAAACAAGCAGAAGAATTCAAGGTTTTTTGTTTAAGAAGATTATAGTTTTGGTTAAGGGATGCATACAAGAAAATATGTGCATAACTGTATATATATATATAGATAGATAGATAGATAGATAGATAGATAGATAGAAGACAGTAAGATATGTAGCTGAAACAAACTGTTAAAAATAGGTTGATATAATAAAATGAAAGCTGTATACACATATATATACATATATATGTGTATGGGTGTGAGTGTGTGTGTATGTGTTTGCTTCACTCTATGTGTGTGTGTGTGTGCGTGTGAGAGAGAGAGAGAGAGAGTGAGTGTGTGTGTGTGTGTGTGTTTGTGTGTGTGTGGTTTCTTGTATGTATGTGTGGATGGCTATGTATATGTGTGAACAAAGTATAGGTTCGATTATATGTAACAACAATCCAAGTAAGATATAACTTATTTTAGAGCAACGTCTTTAAAATCATATATATATATATATATATATATATATATATATATATATATATATATATATATAAAAGAAAATCCTTTAAAAATTTCTCATATTTTTTGTAATGATATTTATTTCAGCAGACCTTATATTTAAACAATCTGTATCTTCAGACAAAGTATTGGTCATGAATAAGAACATATCAAGATTTTTTTAATTAAATGCTTTATCTTAAATGCTAAATAGTTTTATATTTGATATTTCCGAATTTCTGTTTTCATTGTAAAATATTCCTCTAGAAACGACAAAACTATCAAGATTGTACATGCCCAGTCGACTGGGGCTGTAGAATACACCGGCTACACCGATACAGAGGGATTGGACCCCTCTCAACGGGTGTCCAGAATATGACATCAAACAATCTGATGTTGAGGTTCCAGTAATGCTGGAGCTTTGGGGAATGCGGAGTACCCCTTCAATGCTATCACTCCCAGGTTCACTATGGACTGAAGTGGTAGCACCTTATAGGGCCCTATCTATGGGTCAAATAGAACTAAACTGCTTACTTATGCTAAACTAAATTACTCGAAATAGAACTGTTTTGATATTTAAACTGCGTACTTATGCTAAACTGAATTGTTAGAAATGTAACTGTTTTTGACACTGAAACTGGAACTTATGGCTAAACTGAATTGTCCGAAACAGAACTGTTTTGATAATTAACTGAGTGTTAACAAAAACTATAGTCATACTAAATTAAATTGTTTGAATTAGAATTGTTTGACTAAACTGAATAGCTTGAAATAGAAATGTTTTTGACAATTGAACTGAGTACTTATGCTAAACTGATTTGTTTGAAATAGAACTGTTTACTTGTATAAAAAGAGATTTCGCAATAAATAACCTACAAAGGTTGATATGCCATAAAACCAAAAAAAACAAAGAGTGTATATATATACGAGTGTTACACACACTCACAAACACACACTCTTATATCTCTCTCTCTCTTTCTCTCTCTCTCTCTCTCTCTCTCTCTGACCAAGAAAGACTTACATACATTAGCCTCAGTGCAGAGATGGGATGCAATACTAGAGGTCCCGTCAGAAGCGATGGACGATAGGGACGGATGGAGAGAGAAATTCAAGGAACTTCGTGCTATCACTATCACTTGATGATGATGATGATGATGATATGCAGGATTAATATGCCAGAAGAACAAGTTTTTGCAATCAACCATGAGTCATGTTTTTTGACTCTGATATGTGGAGAATATACTTAATGCAAATAAATTGTTCAATAAAATAATATTTAGTTAAAAATCATTCACTTATAGTAAAAAGTCGAACTCAGAAAGCTATTTGTATTCAATTTCAAAAACAAATAATTGTATTTTAATATCTCCCAAAAAATTGATTATGGTCAGTGAAATCAGATATGTTGCTTGTTCCAATAATTATGACAAAAAAATGGATAGCCTTCATGAACATTACCTGAAAAAAAAATATATATATATATCCGTAAACAGGAAAAAGCAAGAATAAACAATGCTCTAAACTGGTTTTTATACCTTATTTCTCTTTAATATTCCCCAGCTATCGATTAAATAGAATCACTTCTGTCCTTCTACAAAAATTGCTTTCGTATTAGATAAGCCACGAAAGTATATATTCCATTAAACAAAGATATCAACTATATATATATATATATATATATATATATATAACACTTCAAATTCGTTACTTTAAGTTGAATGTAGAGCGCACATCAAGAGCGTTCTAGTGTTTATAATAACAATCTTTTGTTGGTTTATATCAGCTCATCTATAATTGCATCGAGCATTTTTATGCAAAAACTTGTCTAACAGCCATTTCTTTATCTATCTATATATATATAGTTACAAAAATTATTTCGTGAGTCAGGATTAGATACCCTGAGGAGCCGTTTCGGTAAAACTGTAATAGGATAGTTCCTGACTCACGAAATAGTTTTTGTAACCATTTTGCTCTACCTAGTATTGAACACTCTTTGTAATTGTAGCTTCGCAGCATTTTACGGTGTTTTTTTTCTTTTGACCAACCGATTGTGTATCTCTTGATTTTTTTCAGTTGGTGTGACAAGGTTGGCCTTTTCTTTTTTTTTTTTCCCCCGATAACATTTTTTTTTCCCCGGACAGTGATTCGTGATATATTTTTATCACCGAATTCAGTCGTTTTTTTTTTTCTTTTTACCTGTCACCGTAAGTACTTTTAGTCAGTAAGTTAGTTATATATATGTGTGTTGTAACGCGTTCTTAGCGGACAATTAGGAACTACAATACGCCTTAGTAAATCACACTTTACTGCTTGACTCCGAGCTGAGCGAGCCTGGCTTACTCTCTGCTCGCTGCACTTTGCTCTAGGCTCACCGCTCTAGGTTGACTGTTCACTAGTTGCTAACCAATTTTAGTATATGTACAGCCTCTCGGTTACTCGATCACTCGCTAACTCCAGTGGTCGCTCACTCGTCACTGTTTGAACACTGTAACTTTACACCTTATATTGAGTTTGAATGAGTCGCCCCCAATAATCTAACTAAGCGTGTGTGCGCACGCGCGTACGGGTTTGTTTGCCAGTTGATTCGATTTTATCAACTATTTTAGAACGAAGGAGTGGCTTTACCTTTTGATTGTACGCAATGCATCACGGGGAAATGACAAATGAGTTTTGTTATAGTTCATAATTTGCATCCAAACATTATATATATATATATATATATATATATATATATAAAACGAAGAGAAATAAAAGAAAAACATCAGATATGTTTATTATTGCGTTTCTCTTTTACTAAATTATCAGATAATGATTTGGATTTTTTTTTAAATTTATGAGAAATATTTGGGAAAGTTATTACTGTCAATGGTGTTGTTAGAAAAACGTAAAGTGGAATGTTGATCGTTCTGAAACCTTAAATATTAGAAAAGCTGAAACGTTCGAAAACGTTCCGTTTGAGGTGTGAAATAATTAAAGGAACAGAAATTTCCCTTCAAGATTGTCTAATATTTCCTCTATACAAACACACACACAAGCACGCATACACACACACACACACACACACACACACACACATCCACACACACACACACACACTTATATATATTTATATAATTAATTTAATAATTTTATTTTATTTTTAAAAGAATCGTTTTCTTGAAATTTAATATTCACAAGCAGAAAATATGACTATATATTTTGTTAATGTTGACTGAAATAAAGTTTGGTTCTTGTTGTTACTGTTTGTGTACGTATTCCTATTTTAAAACCTCAAAATCAAGTGATGGGAAGCAAACTCTCTGATCATACACTCATAAACAGGACTATATATACATATATATATATATATATATATATATTAACACACTAAGATAAATTTTGATAAGTGAGACGAATATGGACATCGCAAGGAATAAAAAAAAATTATTCGAGATTTTCATACGAAAACATAGATGAATAATTAAACTTTCAAGATTGTATTTTTTTAACTGGAGAATCAATGAAGTTGTTTACGAAACAATCTCTAAATAATTCGCGGCAGAATTTTCCTATTCCTTTAATCTGGGAATTTTTATCGCTTTTTTTTTCTCGTTTTCATCATCATCATCATCGGAAAAGGCTCTGATCCAAACAAATCTGATTGGATCTGTTATCTTTTTTTTTTTTTTTTTTTTTTTTTTTTTTTTTGTTAGACTACGGTGAGTCCAAAGTTTTGCAATATTTTGCAACGTGTTAGTTTGCGGTGTGAATATCACGTGATCAAAGCTGTTATCCGCAGTAGTTGGATATATCGTTATAGTCAGTGCGCTGACACTTTGTGCATTGCTTCAGTCCGGAGGTGATTTGAAAAATGCACCGACGAAAGTGTAACATAGTCTAATTCAAGAACGTATTGGTTAAAAGTTCCCGACTTTGCAATCTAACCACAGAAACAAACAAAAACAGTTGTTGTGCAAAACAATGAAGATACAGCTGATCACTGAACAATAAGCAAATGATTTTTATCATTAAGGGTTTTTGGACTATTGTCTTCATCTTTATTCTTATTTCCACAACGTTTCGGCCGATATGTCCTCCGGGCTTCTTCAGGTGCTTGTCGAACTTCGGAATCTTTACGGAACTTCGAACTACGTCCTTTATTGAATCCTCGGGGGTCACCTGTTCTGATTCCGTTAGCCATAACCGGGTACAAGTGTTAAGTATTCCTGTACTGTTACTCGCCTTCAGTCGAGATTGAACCTGTAACATCCAATAATACTTAACATTAAGGCTAATGAGTTCAGGCAGGTCTGTTTGATCTATAACCAATAACCCATAAATTATGTTCTTCTGACAGATCTGTTTGACCCGTAACCCTGACGGGTTTGCGTTTTGTTTGGCTTTATGGCATATCAACCATTGTAGTTTATCTAATGCCAAATCCATTTTTATACATATGAACAGTTCTATTTCAAAAAATTCAGTTTAGTACACAGTTTAGTTCTATTTGACCCATAGATAGGTCCCTGTCAAGTTCTATTACTCCGGGCCAGAGTAAACCTGGAAGCGTTGGCAATTAATGGGTACTCTGCATTCCCCAAAGCTCCTGTATTACTGGAGCCTTATCATCAGATTGTTTAGTTTCATGTCTAGGACACTCATTAGGGGAGTCTTACTGGAACCGGCGACCCGAGTTCAAACCCTAGACGAGGCTGTTAACGTTTTTCTTAGAACTAATCCAATTGGCTATAGAAATATCCATCCATTCTCTCTCCTGCTTGGCAATAGTGGCAAAAATTCTTATCCTTTCTGGAATTCCCTGATCACCAAAGGAATATCAATCCTGAAAATATAATATTTATTCTTTGGGAATATCTTTACATATATTGCCAATGTATTACCCAGACACCTCCATCACAGACAAGATTACCCAGTCGACTGGAGCTGTAGAATATACCGACTGCACCTCTGCAGAGAGGTAAGAACCCCCACCCAATGAGTATTCTAGATATGACACTAAGCAATCTGATGATGAGGTTCCAGTGATGCTAGAGCTTTGGAGAATGCGGAACGCCTCTTCGTTTCCACTGTTCTCAGGTCCACTCTGGCCCGGGATCGATGCACCTGATAGGGTCCTATCTATGGGTTAAATAGAACTAATTGCATACTTATGCTAAACTGAATTGTGTGAATTAGTACTGTTTTACTAAACTGAATAGCTTGAAATAGAAATGTTTTTGACAATTAAACTGTACTGACATTTAAACCACGTGCTTATGCTAAACTGATTTGTTTGATACGGAACTGTTCTTGACATTGAAACTGTACTTACACTAAACTGAATTGTTTGAAATAGAACTGTTTTGACGTTCAACTGTGAGTAAACAAAATCAGTACTTATACTAAACTGAATTAGTTCTGTTGGAATAAACTGAATAACTTGAAATGGTAATGTTTTTTACAATTAAACTGTGTACTCATGCTAAACTGAATTGTTTGAAATAGAACTGACTCTGTGGATAAAAATAGATATGGCGTTAAATAATCGACAAAGGTTGATATGCCATAAAACCTAAACAGCCAAACCCATCCACCACAAACAATATGAGACACTATGTCAATTTTTAAGCAAAGCTGGAGTGACATCAGAATTTTTCTTCTCCTAGATCAATTGCTTAAACATAGCAAAAGAACTCAGCCGGTCCTATTATTTACATATAGCTGGGAAAAAAACATTGAATTCATGCCTTTCCCAGGAGCATAAACGTGAAGTGAAATGCAAATAGCTTCGTCCAGGATTTGAACTCGAGGTGCCGATTCCATTTGCGACCTACCAATAAAGAAGTAGTACCTATAAAGAAGTAGTAAAAACTCTTATCATCCTCGGCTGTCAAAAACCGATTCCACTATTCGTCAAAGGAATCTCATTTTGGAAAATATGATATTTATTATCAGTGAGTATCTTAAATTTTATCTGCCTGCGAATGTATTGCGTAGTGCCAACAAAATTAGAATGACCTGCTTGATCTTAAAATTCCTTGTAGAATTGTAATGTTTTGGTGTGAAGTTAGACATTCAACATAAACACCAAATTAAAGCATGGCTGAATGTAATTTTTCTCCAGTGGTGGACGGTCCCAGTGAATTTGTGGCTAACGTACTGAACTGCGATATCTCATATTAAGCAAGTTCGAACTCTAGCCACGCTATTACGTTTTCTCTCGGACTGATACTCTTTGAAAAGATATCAACTCTCTTATCCTCCCAGATATTCATTGAATAACATCACTACTGGTCTTCTACAATGCGAAGGTTGATATATCATTAAACAAAGAAACCAAACAGAGTCTGCGATATCAATTGTTTATCTTCCCACTAGGATTTCAGCGTTCTAATTACGTTTACCAGCCCAATAGGCTGGAGCTGTAGAATAAGCCGACTGCATTTTGTAGAGGGGTAGGTCTCTGCAAGTGTCCTAGATATGACTCTAAGCAATCTGATGGTGAGGTTCCAGTAAAGCTGAAACTTTGCGGAATGAGAAACTGTTTGACATTATTCTGAATTCAATTGCTTGAAATAGAACTGCTTGATCATTTAACTGAGTGTAAACAAATGACTGCTTTTAGTAATACATAGAAATACTTGGAACCTTTTAACTTTAACTCGTGCAAAATAGAATCGTTAGAAATAGAATTGTTTGATGATTTAACTGTGCATAAGCAAATGACTGATGTTTAATCGAATACATAGTGATACATAGCAATACTTGGAACTATAGACAGTGGTCGTATCGATACTGCTGTATGGATGCTCTACTTGGACGCTAACTAAATGGCTGGAGAAGAAGCTAGATGGCAATTACACAAGAATGCTGCGAGCAATATTGAACAAGTCCTGGCGGTAACACCCCACAAGGCACCAACTATACGGCCACCTGCCTCCTATCACAAAAACTATCCAAGTTAGACGAACCAGACATGCAGGACACTGCTGGAGAAGCAGGAACGAGCTCATAAGTGATGTACTCCTATGGACCCCCACATATGGCCGATCAAAAGCAGGACGACCAGCTTGATCATACATACAGCAGTTATGTGAGGATACGGGATGTAGCCCTGAAGACCTGCCAGAGGCGATGAACGATAGAGAGAAGTGGCGAGAGAGGATCAGGGATATCCGTGCTGGCGGCACGACATGATGATGATGAGTAGTACTTTTAACTACTTCACTGTGTGCAAACAAATAATTAACATTAAGTAAAATTATTAATGTTAGATGGCAATTATTGAAAACATTTGATTGTGAAAAAAAATAGCAATACTTGTGAGCAAAAAAAATCAGGTTTAACTCATTTAAAAATGAAATTACAAACTAATCTCTTACAAATCATGTATATCTATTTAAATGTGTGCAAACAAATAACTGATGCTAAATTGTTACTGTTACATGCCATAAAACCAAACGAAACCTAATTCTTTTTAGAGCTTCGCTCTTTGGGAACATATCTTATTAACTTAATGTTGCAGTATTTTCGTCTTCTAGTTCTCAAAAAATCAGTGTTTTTCACCGATAATCTACATAACAAGAATCGTTTTTAAGACCGGAAAATTAACATTAGCAATGTGATAAGCCTTTTATATTCACACTTAGCAATCTTATTCCGCCGTTAAATTCGTGTTTTTGTTGTTTTTTTTTTTTGTTTTGTTTTTTGAGCGGTTGTTTTCTTTTATTATTCATTGCTATTGTTTTGCTAATATATATATATAACCTTTTCCCTTTCGGGCACCATACTGTGAAGAAATGCTTACCGAATCTGTCTCAAAGACGATCACAGCTGTAATGAATTCGATCCTCACTAATGGATTGTCAGGCGAGACGAAGTGGGGATAAATACATGCATCTCTCTTCCTTTAGAATCATATTATTAATTTCTTTATCAATCATTGGCCATTTGTTGTTGAGATTAGGGTTGCGAGTTCAAGTCTCTTTGGAAACGACTTCTTTATTCTTATTTCCCTCTACTTAAAAGCTCAGAGGGAATTCAAAAGACGACTAACCAAAAATTGATAATAAAAAGGTTTCATCTTTATATTTGATTTTATGATTTTTTCATATGTCACCTTAAGACAGCAAAAATGGCACGTCGTAAAGCGATTTATATCAGAACAATATCTTTATATTTCTCTAAGAAATTGAAACAATTTTCCATCCGAACTGCAATAATCGTGTGGTGTTTGCACTCACATTTATCAAGGATATCTATCAAATATTAATCATTGAGTATTTTCCCTTATTTGTATAATCATTTATTTCTTTGCAATTAATTATCGTATAAAGTCTATGAAAGAAATTGACATTAAGTTTACCGGCTTTCTTTAGTTTTCTCCTCAAGACCTGTACTTCTTCAGCGCCCCAAGTTCAATCCTAGACAAAGGCTCTTAGTGTTTCACTTCATTCTAATGCCCTTGGGAAAGTTATCAATCTATCTGTTCTCCTCCCCCTCCAGCTATGGGTAAATAGTGGGGCGAGCTCTTTCTTTTTGCCTTGGTAAGGAAATTAGTCTCTGAGAAGAAAATCAAAGAATTCAAAATAGCTGTACTCGGCTTAAAAACTCTCGTTGTGTAACATACCATTCGTGAGTAGGTTAAACTCAAATACACACACACACACACATAAATCTACACACACACTTATAAACACTCACACATACAAATACACACACGCACTAATATATATATATATATATATATATATATATATCACCAGATGGAGACACAGAATACTTCGACATTGTAGCAGGAGTACTACAAGGGGACACGCTGGCTCCGTACCTCTTTATCATTTGTCTAGACTACGTACTTAGAACATCGATTGACAAAATCAAAGAGAATGGCTTCGAACTGACGAAGAAAAGAAGCAGAAGATACCCCGCAACAACAATTACCGACGCCGACTACGCCGATGACATAGCGATACTGGCAAATACACCTGACCAAGCCGAAACACTTCTGCATAGTTTGGAACGAGCAGCAGCAAGCATAGGCCTCCATGTTAATGCACACAAAATGGAATATATGTGCTATAACCAAACGGGGGACATCTCCACTCTAAAAGGAACCCCTCTTAAACTAGTTGACAAATTCACGTACCTAGGAAGCAGCGTCGAATCAACCGAAAAGGACATCGAAACGAGGTTAACGAAAGCATGGACAGCTATCAATAGGCTATCGACTATATGGAAATCAGACCTAACCGATAAAATGAAACGCAGTTTCTTCCAGGCAGCGGTCACATCGATACTGCTATATGGATGCACTACATGGACGCTAACAAAACGGCTGGAGAAGAAACTAGATGGCAATTACACAAGAATGCTGCGTGCAATCCTGAACAAGTCCTGGCAGCAACACCCCACAAGACACCAACTGTACGGCCACCTGCCCCCTATTACGAAAACTTTTCAAGTTAGACGAACCAGACATGCAGGACATTGCTTGAGAAGCAGAGATGAACTCATAAGAGATGTACTCTTATGGATCCCCACACATGGCCGCGCAAAAGCAGGACGACCAGCACGAACGTACATTCAGCAGCTATGTGAGGATACAGGTTGTTGTCCTGAAGACCTACCTAGGGCGATGAACGATAGGGAGGAGTGGAGAGAGAGGGTCAGGGATATCCGTGCTGCCAGCACGATATGATGATGATGATGATGATGATATATATATAGAAAGAGAGAGAGAGAGGGGGAACAGACAAAGGAAACAGAGAGGGTTGTCCAAAGGTTCTTGGAAAGATAAATTCATACTCTTCAGACAATCTGTGAGTTTATTTACAACATCCGCTAGACACAGGGAATATTTCTTTGAGAACATATTCGGATTCTCGTCAAGTATTTATGATTCGTATATTGCCATATATGTTCTTTTCTATTGTCTCCACGAAATCGATATTTCTTTATTCAACAGAGCTTTATTATTACAAAGATGAATCAATAATACAGTAACATGGCACCGCAGGATCTGAAATTTTCACTGTATAATGTTTAGACTATTTTATTAATGGAGAAGCGTTAATAGAACTGACAAAAATGATTAAGTTTGTTATTTTTTGCCATTAGGCTGTTGACTTACTGAGGCATCAACGTATTATTATCATTTTTTTAACTCCTTTAGAGTTTTTCACATCAGTGTTAGCTGCTGGTCTTTCACTGAAATTTTAGAGACAGCAAATATCCTCAAATCTCCGTCTCCAGGACACTTCTCAGTATTCTGGCTGATCTCAATAATGTAATAGTTTGGATGGTCTCCACTCATCCTCTTATTTCCAAATCCTCCAGTCCCTTTAATAATCCTTCGGTGACTGTAGGTTTCTTTGTTTAATGGCATATCAACCTTTGCAGGTTATTTAATGCCAAACCCATTCTCCTAGAAGAACAGTAGTGGTACTATTTAACCCATAGCCGGGAGGATAAAGGGATTCATACCTTTCCCAAGGGTATTTGTCCGAAAGTGAACGTAATAGCGCGACTGGAGTTCGAACTCGCTTACTACGATTTCGCAGTCCATCGCTTTAACGATTACACCATGAGGACACCCCCAAGAGCACCAATTACAAATGGTATAAATGTCACTTTCATGTTCCACAATTTTTTCAATTCTCTAGCAAGGTTAAGGTATTTGTCCTTAATTTCATTTCCTTTCAATTTTACTCTATGATTATCCAGAACAGCAAAGTCTACGATTTTACAAGTTCACTTTTTTTGTTGATTATTATAAGGTCTGGTCGTCTGACCGATATCAGATGACCCGTTTGTATATCAACATTTCCATACCTTGCAGTTTTTTCACTCCAAAGTTTCACTTGAGTCTATCTGACAACAAATCTCCTCAGATATCCCGGACTCTTCCAAGTATTCTTGCCGATCTTAACAACGTTGTGACCTGAATTCTTTCCATTCTTCCCCTGATTTACAATTCCTCCAGTCTTTCTTCCAAGACTCTGGAGACCGTTCTAAGGACACCAACTACAACTGATTACATAGCTTATTTTAGTTCACTGGCAAGGTCCTAGTATTTGTCTATTTTTTTACTGTCTTTTATTTTCATTGTGGTTCACGAGAACGGCAAAATCCATTAGATGACAAATTCTTCTTTTTTTATGTTAATCCTAGTCTAAGCCTAATCTTCTGGTCTGCATTAATTGATCTGTTTGTATCTCAAAATCCCATAGAATTTCATACGTCTCATTCTCTGGGACGGATTCTGATTTTTACAAATAACATTTTGTTGTATGGTCAAATTCTAATTTCTTGCACAAAGCCCTGTAGATCACCCTTCACACGAGGTTGTACCTAATCTTATAATCCTCCTGTGCTAGTTTGTTTCATTTGCTTATTATTTGTTTAACTGTTTCATCTTTGTCTCCACATAACCAACACCTGCTATTCCGTTGCGTCGTATGTATTTTCGATTTAACACAACTGGTCGTCATGGCGTTGTTTTGTGCTGCAATTAAAAGGGATTCCGTTTCAATCAAAAGGTTACCCTTTCTTGGCCTGATCCTAGCCTTCTCGTGGGCAATCTCGTCAGTTTGTCGCTTGGAATATCTGTATTATTATCATTAATATAATTATTATTATCATAATTATTATTATTATTATTATTATTATTATTATTATTATTATTATTATTATTATTTCCGAGTTTTCACATCAGAGTTAGCTTGTGGCCTCCACAGGAGTCCAAGTGACAACAAGTCTCCTCGTCACTCAAGGGTTTCTCACAATATACTTACCAAACTGAGCAGTGCTGCGGTCTAACAAAAGATTACGGAATGAGAAATAACCAAAACGGAGGTTGGAAATGAAATGGAAATCTTTATAAAATTAGCAAAATGCATTACTCGCCAGCGGCGTGAAGAAGGTAAACCACTGCTCGTGGAGACTACTTAGTCAGCATATTTAGTTGTTTGTCCCGCGCCCACTAAACTGGTAAATATAGCACAAAGCCTTTTTTAAGGTTGGTCCAGGCTCCAAAAATGCCTCGGGCCCCTTCGGTATTCCCCTAGAACGATAAACCTAGCCCTGCCGAGGCGGATTAAAGCCTGTAGGGATTGCCCACTAAGGTTCGGAGAGGGTCGGCCGCATGACGTGAATGTTGGGCTTCCCCAGCACCCACGTCAGGCAGCCACGACCGAATAAAACGCCGCCAGAAGCAGTCAGCATATTATCCCTCACACAATAGCGTCCAACATATTTATGAGGAATGGGACTTAACTATTAATTTTCATAGGTACGGTATATGGCAGGTCTGGAGTATTCAGATTTTTGTTTAGGGTTTCCGCCACTTTAAATCCTTTTACAGGTTCTTCTAGATTGTTTTGGCTTTTGGTTTTCCAGTTCACCGGCCAGTCTCAGGTATTATTATCTTACATCCACTAAGTGACGATTCCTTTACTTCTTGTTGATCAAAATTAGATCTGGTCTTCTGGTTGGTTTGGTTTGATTTAGTTTGGTTTTATGGCATATAAACCATCGTAGGTTATTTAATGCCAAATTTATTTTTATACAAATAAAAAGTTCTATTTAAAACAATTCAGTTTAGTATAAATACACTGTTTAGTTCTATTTCACCCATAGATAGGACCCTATCAGGTGCTTTTGCTCCGGGACAGAGTTGATCTGGGTGCGATGGCAATAAAAGAGATACTCTACATTCCCCGAGGCTCTAGCATTACTGGAGTCTCACCATCAGATTGTTTGATGTCATATACATTCTTTCTTTCTTTGTTTAATGGCATATCAACCTTTGCAGGTTATTTAATGCCAAAGCTGTTCTCCTAGAACAGTAGTGGTACTATTTAACCTATAGCTGGGAGGATGAGGAGGTTCATACCTTTCCCAATAGTATTTGCCCGAAAGTGAACGTAATAGCGCGACTGGAGTACGAACTCGCGTACTACGATTCCGCAGTCCATAGCTTTAACCTTTACACCACGAGGACACCCCCATGTCATATACAGGACACTCGTTGGGGTTGTCTTAACCCTCTGCAAAGATGCAGTCGGTGTATTTTACAGCCCCAGCCGACTGGGCCCCTGGTCTTCTGTGTAATTTATTTGCATCTCAAAATCACAAAGAATGAAGAGCATCTCCTTTTCTTGAACAGATTCTAGTCTGTGCATTTACCATTTGTCAGTATCATCAAATTTTCGCCATTTGCTCGATTCTCAGTGAATAAACTTTCCCACCCAGTTGTGTGTCTTTATCTATCGTTTTGCAACCGTTGCTGCTGCTAAAATAAAACGATAAATAACATTAATGGAATGGAACTGTTATTTACTGTCAGAAAAGAAATCCAAAATATTCAGTGGACTCAGTTTGGCCCATTCACAGAGATGAACATAGAAAGTGGTGCTTGACAGACGCCAATTCACAATTGGCTGCCAACAAACGTCAAATGTATTGAGAATAATACATCACGTTTCCTTTGGTGACCAGCCAATAAAATATTTGTTTTAAATTGTTTGTCGTCATGGTTAAACATTCAACGCAATGTTAATATATCAGCACATTTCATCGGACTATCTATACGGAAGAACATAAGTGTGCATATTCATACATGCATTATTTGTTCATTAGTTGGTTGGTTGGTTGGTATTATATGGCATATCAACCCCAATGGGTTATCTTATCCTGTCTTTATATATTAGATTTTTAAGTGAAAAGAGTGGGATTAACTTTATTTTTAAACAAGTTGTGACAGCTTATTGTTTGCGCCCTGGCTATTGACCTCATGAGTAGAATGTTCGCTAATGGTCCGGTAGATAGAGGTTCAATCCTAGGTCGCGTCATACCGAAGACTCAAAAAATGGTACTTGATACTGCTTTGCTTAACTCTCAGCATTACAAGGCTAGGATCAATGGGAAAGTGGAGCAATCCAAGGAAAGCGTAGTGCCCTCCTCTACACCTCGGTGTGGTAGCTATTGAAAAGGGAGCTTTCGAGTCACATTCGACCAAGGACTTATTGTTCGCACACAGATAAATGGATTCAAATTTTCCTATCGAAACACTAATTACTCAACTTAAGATTATTCATTTATTTGCGCACAGTAAAATGGTTTTAAATACAGCTATCTAACACTAGTAATTCTATTTAATATTATTCATTTGTTTGTACACAGCTGAATAGTTTCCACTATTGCTATCAAACACTAGTAATTCTGTTTAATATTATTCATTTGTTTGTACACAGCTGAATAGTTTCCACTATTGCTATCTATCACTGATAATTCTATTTTAAATGAATCATTTGTTTCCCACAGCTACATAGTTTCAAGTATTGTTATCTAACACAAATAATTCTATTTAACTTTAATCATTTGTTTCCACACAGCTAAATAGTACCAAGTATTGTTATCTTACAATATTAATTCTATTTACCAAGTATTCTCATGTAATAAAAATGATATGCACACATAATGATAATAATCCTTTATAAATGATTGAACAGTTCTATTTGATCCACTGATGGGACCCCAACAGCATCTACCTCTTAGAGTGAACCTGGAAGTAATGGTAATAAAGGGGGTACTCCAAATTCTTCAAAGCTCTATGACTAGGGCCTCATCAGCAGATAGTTTAATGTCATATCTAGTATACCTATTTTTGGCGGGGTCTTACCCATCGGCAAAGGGGTAATTGGCGTATTCTACCGCCCTAGCCAACAGGGCGGAAGCATTTTTAGTATAGTCATATGTATTTCCTCATTAGTAGTCCCTGTCAATGCAGACAATGGACATATCTTTTGTATTTACTTTTACTCCCGTAAAAGAGGTAAGATAGTTATAAATGACCCAATTACTGTTTTGTTGGAGGCGCTCGTAGTGTAACGGTAAGAAATGGACCCAAGAACTCAAGTTCAAACCTAGACGAGGCTGTTTGTATGATGTTCTACGAAATAAACAAACTCGTGGTATATTTGGTTTTGAAGAAAATTCTTTTTTTTTAATTTGTAGGGGTGTATTTATATATATGGATGATGCAATACAAGCTTCTGATAAATAGTAGAATAAAAAATTTCTTTATTGGCGTTCATTAAGCTGTGTACGACACGCCACCTAGTGAGTATCAAATTCGCTACTCAGTAGATATGATCTACGAGATTTTATCACGAGTTCAAACAGGGCCATAACGCTGCAGAAACAAACAAAAACATCTACCGCGCTGAATGTGAATGTGCGGTTGATCACAGAGTAGTAACCAGATGGTTTAAGAAAATTCACTCAGATTGTAAGAACTTATACAATCAGGCAATGTCAAAAATCGTGGCTTCCGAGGCTATTCTCAAAACCATTGAGGCAAATCCTGCAAGTAGCACTCGAAAAGTATCAGGTAAGCTTGGTTTCTCACAGTCCAAAGAGGTTCTTCCCCTTCTAGACATTTGGAAAAGCATCCAGAGCTGCCTAATTGTACCTTTATGTTATAAAAATAGGGCAAAATCTTTTGACTCACCCTCATACTACTGGTTCTTTCATTGTTTTCTCTCCTCCGCCTCAATCTCTCACTTTTTCTTTCTACATCTTCTTTCTCCTTCTTGCTCTATATTCTTTTCATCCTTTTCTCTGCTCTCTCTCTGCTCTCTCTCTCTCTCTCTCTCTCTCTCTCTCTCTCTCTCTCTCCATTCTCTTTCTCCTTCTCACTCTCTCTATTTCTCTCTCTCTCTCTACATCCTCTTTCCCTTTATCTATCTTTTCTTTCGTCCTTTTCTCTCTCCACCCCATTCTCTCTCTCTCTCTCTCTCTCTCACTCTCTCTCACACACACACACTTCCTCTCTGGCCTTCATCTACCTCCCCCTTACCCCCTTTTAATCCCTCTTTCTTTCATTTTAAACCAAAAAGATTGTTCGGAATGTATTTATTTATTGATGATACTGTGAATACTTCTCTGCCTCAACATAACTAACTTTTTTTTAATTCTATCTACCTTTCTCTTCAAGAATTTTGGAGGGTGTTTTATTGATTCATATAAGCATTATAAAACATACGGTAGACGACAGATTATATAGAAAAATCTTAAACTGACGATCTCTCAGCCGAAAATAACCCTATACATAAAATAATTTGACGTAAATAGGAAAATCATAGTAAACATTTATTCTCACGGATAATAGAATCGCGAAAGCGTAGAAATTTGATTGGGTCGATGATTACTACAATATTTTTGCAATGATTTGTTCAAGTAGGGACTATTTAAGTAAACTAGGTGTCAAATAAACATTCCCGATCTGAAACATTGTTCTACAAATACACATACTGGTTTCTTACTTCTATTTGGTGATCTTTCTTATCGGCTAAATCTGTTGAACGAGGCAACTCGAGTCATCAGTGTCGACTGACTGAATTAAAATAGAACCTCCAATGCGTCATGCAGTCGGGAGAAAAGAATCAAAGCAGTTTGTTTATCTTGTATTCCAAGAGATTGAGTTAAATAAGCAAAGTATAGTACGTTATCCGGTTTCATATACGAATCCTGCAGGTAACGACTCGTGGTGACACCCCAGGAATCGGAGACTCGACGTTGTTAGAAACAATATATATCAGACAAACTTTTAGATGACGATATCTCCTTTCTTCTTTTGCTTTTTCCAATCTTTCTCTCTCCCATTCATTCTGCATCCCTTTTCTACCACCTGCTCAATCTTTCTTTCATCTTTTCATCTTCTTTTCTCTCTCTCTCTCTCTCTCTCTCTCTCTCTGTCTCATTCTCTCTCTCTCTCTCTCTCTCTCTCTCTCTCTCTCTCTCTCTCTCTCCTCTCATTCTACATTCCCTTTCTCCCTATTGTTCTATCTTTCTTTCATCCTTTTCTTCTCTCTCTCTCTCTCTCTCTCTCAAACACGCACACTCGCATCATTCTACATTACCTTTCTCCCTATTGTTCTTTCTTTCATCCTTTTCTTCTCTCTCTCTCTCTCTCTCTCTCTCTATCTATCTATCTATCTATCTATCTCCACTGTACATTCCTTTCTCACTCTTGCATATGTATTTCTTTCATCCTTTTCTCCCCGCTTCTCTCTCCCTATCTACATCCCCTTTTTTCCACTTGCTCTTTATTTGTTTCTCCTCTCTTTCTCTCTCTCCCCTCTCTCTCTTTCTCTCTCTCTCACACACACACACACTCTCTCTCTTGTTTCTTTTTTCTTCTCCCAATTCTATTTCTCTCTCTCTCTCTCTCTTTCTCTCTCTATCTATCTATCTATCTATCTATCTATCTATCTATCTATCTATCTATCGATCTTTATTTTTTTATTACAATCTGTTCCTCTCTTCCCTCTCAACACCGGCACGTTCTGTCTCTCTTTCCCTCTCTCTTCCACAGCCTCTTCTTCTTTCTTCCTTGTTCACTCCTTTTCTATCTCTCCCTTTCTCGTTTGATTTTCTTTTCTTTTATCAGTCGTTTCTCTTCATCCTCGTCACTTTATTCTCTCTCTCTCTCTCTCTCTCTCTTCCCTCTCTCTCTCTCTCTCTCTTTATCCTATTTTACTTCTTGTTTATTATTCTTCCCATCTCTATCGCTTTCTCTTCCATCCTACCTCTTTTTCTCTCTTTTTTCTCTCTCTCTCTCTCTCTCTTCCTCTTTCTTTCTCGTTTCTTTCTTTCTTCCTTGTTTCTTTCTTTCTTTCTACTTTCTCTTTTCTCTCTATATTTTTCTCTATATCTTCTCCTCTCTCTCTCTCTCTCTCTATCTCTCATTTTTTTTCCTTGTTTTCATACTTTCCCTTTCAACTTTCTCTCTCTCCCTCCATCCCTCCCTCTCTCGCACTAGAAAAATTTTCAGCCTATAGCAGCATTGATTTTCTATCTGCAATAGCATCACTCCGATGTAACATGAAATGATCTCAAAAATCTCGATTTGCAATTACAGATTCACCAGTCTTTAAAAAAAAAATTTCAACAGCAAACGTACGGTGTGCACCAATCCCAGCTAACTGATCATATATGAAAAGAAAAAAGACATTGACTAGATGCCACTTGCCTTAGTTCATTTGAATCGCACAGGTACGTGGTGCCTTCAATAAGTTTCCAGACTTTTTTGCAGGGCATTTAGAATTGTCGTAGACTCTTGAAATGAAATATTGCTATACATCTGATGAGATGACTGACCAATTTTTATGATTTCAGATTCAATTGAACAGCTACAGCAGGAATTGGAATACACCCTACTAAAGCCTGATTGTCACAGCTGGTGAATTTCAAAAATGCAATCTGGACGTGAGGACACTTTAGAAGAACGATATTCAATAAAATTCGGTTTTAAACTTGGAAAAAATGCCACGGAAACGTATGGAATGCTTCAGACTGCTTTTCGACCATCTTGCATTAATCGAGCATCAGTTTCTGAGTGGTATTAGAGATTCAAGGAAGGCAGGGAGTCTTCGAGGGATGATGAGAGGTGTAGGAGGAGTAAGGAAGTCAATACACCCGAGTTGATTGGCCAAAGAGATAGGGTTAGGGTTACTATGTTGAGGTTTTAAGGGAGTTCAGCAAGAGATTCCGCCGTCGGAAGAGGCCAGCACTCTTCAAATCGGATCAGTGGCATTTCCACCACGACAATGCACATGTCCACAACTCCATCCTTGTCACAGACTATTTGACCAAGATGGGTATCAAGACAGTTCCTTACCCTCCCTATATTTCAGACCTTGCTTCCTGTGACTTTTAGTTATTCCCTAAGTTATGAGACAATTGAGGAGATGAAAGAGGCTGTGACCAAGGTCATTGACACGCTCACACAAGACTTGGATGGGGCCTTCTAGAAGTTGTTGGAACGGTACAAGAAGTGCATTGCAACCGGAGGAGATTACTTTGAAGGGGACGAGTGTTTCATGTGTGTATTATCAATAAAAGTGCCCATACGAAAAAAGTCTGGAGACTTATTTAATTATCCTCGAATCTATTTAAAATCTGGGACGTATATCTGCCGCTTCTTATATATATATATATATATATATATATATGTGTGTGTGTGTGTGTGTGTGTGTGTGTGTGTGTGTGTGTGTGTGTGATTAAGATCTCACCTTCCAATTATAATTCCATACCTATAAGTATCATTATATAAAATAGAAGACGTAATTATCAGATAAAACTTTATCTTTTTATCCAAATAAGTTTCATCTTCAGTTGTATCAAGGGCTTTATGCTACAAAATCGGGGGGTTTTATTTTAAAATCCTGCTTTTAAATAAAGTTTCATCTTCTATCGTGTCGGAGTTATATGTATCTTACATTTATGAAACTTATGTAAGAAGATGAGAGCTTAAATATTTTTTTAAAATTTTAAACAGCTCTACTCGCTAGCAACAAAGTATTTTTTGATTTATCAAACGCTTTTTAAGCGATTGTTTATTCTAATATATATATATATATATATATATATATATATATATATATATATATGATTCCATAGAAGTTTGTCTGCAACCTTAGGTTTCATGAAGTGGGGGGGTTGTAGTGTGGGTTATAGTTGCGTAATTTTGTGTGTGTATGTCCACAAAAAATAATACGCAACAATAAAACACACACACACACACACGAGCACACAAAGATTTGTACACAATTCCAGCGGTTTTTAACTGTATTTTTCGATTTCTTCATTTCCTTTCGTTATCAGCCTTCTGATTTTTGTTTGTTAAACTTCATGAAACTTAAAGTTGCAGACAAATTTCAATGGTATTAAATATATAGATTCTAATATATATATATATATATATATATATATATATATATATATATATATATATAATTCATTATTATTATATAATAGCTCTATCACAGATATTGACCACTCTCCAAATTATGTCGCTCTTGGTTGGCCACAAATATACAAAGGGAATTAGTGACAACCAACAATGTAACAATAGATATATATATATATATATATATATATATATATATATATATATATATATATATATTGTGCAGGTGTATATTTTTTTTTATTTATAAATAATGAATACTGTTTTTGATGTTAATTAATGGATATATTACAATCTATATCTTTAGAAACATTTATAAGCAGTAATTATTTAATATATTGATAATAACAATTCAAAATTAGCATAATTAAAAATTCTTAATTCCTGTCATATTTTCATATTATGATAAAGTTTTGCTCTAAGACGTTTATCTGATGTAAAGGTGTTTATTTAATACTTTTTTGTTATTTTTTGTTATGAGGTTTTAGTATATCTACAAATGATCAAAAAATAAAAACTGTTTTGATCTTTTTTTTTATAAGTTCTCTAATTTTTTTCTTTTCAGAATAAGAAATTTTTTAGTTCTAAACAGGAATCATCAATATGCTACGAGTATCTGCTTAAAAAACACATAAAATTATATTCTACCGTGAATAGAGCAATTCTCAGGTTGGTTGGTTGGTTGGGGTTTTATGGCATATCAACCTTTGCAGGTTATTTAACGCCAAACCTATTTTTATGCAAATAGTCGGTTGTATTTTAAAAAATTCAGTTTAATATGAGTACAAAGTTTATATGTCAAAAACATTTCTATTTCAAGTTATTCAGTTTATTCAAACAGTTCTAATTCAGCTAATTCAGTTTAGTATAAGTACAGATTTTTTACACATAGTTAAATGTCAAAAACACTTCTATATTAAACAATTCAGTTTAGTTTAAGTAGAGTTTCAATGTCAAAAACAATTCCATTTCAAACAATTCAGTTTAGCATAAGCACGCAATTTAAATGTAAGTACAGTTTAATTGTGAAAAACATTTCTAATTTAAGTTATTCCGTTTAATCAAACAGTTCTAATTCAAACAATTCAGTTTAGCAGAAGTATGCAGTTAGTTCTATTTAACCTATAAATAGGGCCTTATCAGGTGCAACCATTCCGGGCCAGAATGGACCGGGGAACAATGGCAATGAAGAGGTGCTTCGCATTCCCCAAAGCTCCAGCATCACTGGAACCTCATCATCATTTTGTTTAGGGTCATATCAGGACACTCTTTGGGGGCGGGCATTACACCTCTACAGGGGTGCAGTCGGCGTATTCTACAGCCCCAGCCGGCGGGGCAAAGTTTCTTGGTGTACAGGAAGTATTAGGAAAAAGATTGAAATTGGAAATATCAATGATTGAAAGAAGAGTCGAAGGCCAACCAAATTAACTAAAAGTGATTGTAAATATCTAATGATAACATCTTTAAGAAACAGAACTAATTCTTTTCAGGAATAAGACTCAGATCCTGCTCAAATATTTTGCACCCAAGTTCACTCTTCAACCATCAGAAGACCACTTGTGAAAGAATACCTTCATGGTCGAGTAGCAAGAAAGATATGCTATCTAAGACTATGAAACCGAAAAACGATTTGAATTTGCCTTAGAAACACAAGAAATGAACCGTTGAATAATCGAAGAATGTATTATGGAGTGATGAATCAAAATTTGAAATTTTCAATTCAAAGAGAAGACAATATGTAAGAAGAAGGGTTAGAGAGCAGATGAAAGATGTGTGCTTGAAGCCTTCAATTAAATATGGTGGAGGTTCTGTTATGGTTTGGGGATGTTTAACTGCAAATGGTGAGGGTGATTTGACCAGAATTGATAGAATAATAAATGCAGAGTAATATAGACCAATTCTGATCCACCATGCAATCCCTCTGTTAAGCGTTTAATGATCGCTTCATTCTACAGCAGGATAACGATCTCTAGCACACTGCACTAAAGGTAAAACGTTATTTTGAGCAGAAGGAACAATCTGTGGATGTTCAAGCAATGAAATGGCCTCCTCAGGGTCCAAATTTGAATATCATTGAGTCTTCGTGGAATTATTTGGACCAAAGAAAAGCTGAAAAGCAACCGAAATTACAAGAACATCTGTGGCAAGTCCTCCAAGATGCCTGAAATGATATACCTATGGATTATATTGATAAATTACAACTTAGTATCACACAATAAATAAATGCTGTTCTAGAAGCAAAAGGTCAACATACAGAATATTAATGCTTTTTCAGTTATTAAATGTGATAAACATCAAATTCATATTAATTATTAATCATATTATTATATATTAGCATTCAACACATGGTTTTTCATTTCCTTTAATAGTATATAGAATTTTTGTGAGGATATTAAACATGCCTAAATCTTTTGCACACTAGTATATATATATATATATATATATATATGTGTGTGTGTGTGTGTGTGTGTGTGTGTGTAGGCACTGCCAAGTAACTCAGTTATCCCGAGAAATATCATGAATGGCCACACGATGAACTGTGACTATGTATTTGCTCAAGAGATGATTTGATTTGATATATGATCTACTAATTCTCTCTCTCACTCTTTCTCTTTCTCTCTCTCTCACACACACACACACACTCACACACACACTCACATGTCAGTGACTGTCTCTTGTGCCTATCACTGCGTGTCTGAGTGTGTTGGTCGATCTAATATCAAATCAAATTATCCGATGATCTAGTAGATCGTCGCTGCCCGACACTTGATCATTCTTGTCATTTCTTGAGCAACGAGGGTAACTTGATGGCGGCCATCTTTTCAACAAGTAACATGAAACATGTTATACTGGATTGCATGACATCAGCAGTAGAGAGTAATCAAAGTCGTGTCATTACCTATAACAAAAAGAAAAACAATCTCAATCATTCCCTGGAGATATTAGTTCTGTCCAGTGTACCATATCTTCCCAAAAATAAACCGATTTTCCATCTTTTGATCTTGGTTTAATGTATCTGATCGAAACATATTTTAATATATCTGATTGGAACAGTCCGTTCTTAAAAGGTTTCATACTCATTTACCATAATAAACAAAGACTTATTCTCTTTTCTGGTTTTTCGAAATTTCACCATTTTAGATAACAACTCAAATAGTCATTTACAATGATTCAAAAATATTATTTCTCTAAAGCGTTCTTTGTCAAACGCTGCTATATAAAGATGTTCGTTTTTAAAACTAAGTTTATGTGTTCGTAGAGAAATTTGTGTATGTGTGCATGTGTGTATGTGTGTGTATGTGTGTATGGTTGTCTATCTGTAATTGTGTACCTGTTCATTATGTGTTATGTTCTAGTAAGCGCATTTAGTTTTACTTAATCAAAGACTAAACACAGTGATCAAAACATATCAAACAATATTATTCGATTATGTCTTGTAAGTTCTATTTCATTCTAGTTGGTTGGTTATTTAGTTGGTTGGTTGGTTGGTTGGTTGGTTTTACTGCATGTCAACTATCGTTGGTTTATTTAATACCAAAATCGAACTTATTTGCTTTACTTTTTTTTCAAGCAATTACGTTTAAAACTGAAACGTCTCGGATATCACACAAAAGTGATATCTCAAAAAAGTAGAAGGAAGGTGGAGGAGACCAAAAGTTCAAAATAGAGACGAAGATGCTGTCACTTGATCCCAATGATTAAAAAAATCGACAAACACGC
Organism: Sepioteuthis lessoniana; assembly: GCA_963585895.1. Lineage (NCBI taxonomy): Eukaryota > Metazoa > Mollusca > Cephalopoda > Myopsida > Loliginidae > Sepioteuthis > Sepioteuthis lessoniana. Next base: position 117,354,927 of record OY757904.1, on the reverse strand, counting down.
ACTTTCACTTTGATTGCTACGGTTATTAATGTGCTGTTAATTTAGACCAGCCATCTCCCTGAGTTTCCAAACTGCCTTCAGAGGAAAAAAGAAACTCATTACATCTTCGAAATAAAATATCAAAGCCCTTAAAAATAAAACCCCAAAACACAAATACGCTCAAGACTACTGCTGAAAAGTAACAGCTAAAACTCAAAAAATAAGCATTCTCGTCGAAAATTGCGTTCAACTCGGAGGTTCTCAACGTGGCGCGCACACCTCCCAGGGGACCACTTAGATTTTTAAGTTTAGGTTGGGAATTTCGAGAATGAGTAATTAACAGTCTTTTTCTATTAAGTCTGCATAAGTTTGAATGTGTGTATGCAAGTTAATACATTCAATTCATATACAGTATACTTGCATAAAAATATTTGTGTGTATATATGTATTTGCCAACGCTCCCATGCAAGCAGAATGCAACACAAGGTCAATTTTATATCGAAGTTTAACAGGTTTGAATTCAAAGTGTTTTTCTCCTAGACCGGTTGCCATACCGAGACTAAGGAGCTCGTTCTGCCTAACAATTTTATCCATTTTATCCATAGAGAATACTAGGTTTTATACCTTCCCAAGGGTATTAGTACAGCGTGAAATGTAAACAGCCTCGTCCAGGTTCGGAATTTGGGTCGCCGTGTCCATTACCCTACGACCAATATACCACGGGCACTGCCTAATGGCACCGCCTAATGGCATATATATATATATATATATATATATATATATATATATATATATATATATATATATATATATCAGGATGATATGCAATCATATTACCAACTATATGGAGGTGCCCGTGGTTTAATTGTTATCGTCGTAGGAAATGGGCACGGCGACACCAGTTCAAATCCTGGACGAGGCTGATTGCATTTCACATAGCACTAATACCCTTGGGAAAGGTATGAATCCAAATATTCTCCCTCCAGCTATGGGTAAATAGTAGGACAGACTGGGTTCTTCAGCCTTGGTGAGGCAACTAGTCTAGGGGAAGGAAAACTCTGAATTAAAACCTGTTAAACTCCGCTTAAAGATTGACCTTGTGTCATATCCGGCCAAAGCGGAGGGGTTGGTAAATATGATCATATTACCAACTATTGATTTCTGTAAGTAATCCAAGTTGTTTGTTACATGGTAATATTGTTAGGGGCTTTTATACAAGTCTTGAAATAATCTTTACATTTAAGGACAGATAATATTCATTAATTTAGGAAATCTTAAAAAGATCCATGAGAATCAAGCTAAATTCATACTGTTAAAAACACTTTGTGAATTCAAATCATTCATTGTTACCTATACCCGGTAAATGTAACATAATAGTTCTGTTAAGAAATACAAGAAGATAAATGAAAAAAATATCAACAAACACTCCAAATGGTTTAGCAGCAATCAAAACCAGCCTCAAAACACCCCTTTCATTGACAGACATGGTTTAACACATAAACATCTTAATGAATAAACGCTTAAGTTCAATATCTGACCAAGATAGTTACGGCTATGGATTAAATAGTGTCACTATTGTTCTAATGGCTAAGCCATTAAATAAAACATTAAGATTGATATGCCATTAAATAAAACATCAAGATTGATATGCCATTAAATAAAACATCAAGATTGATATGCCATTAAACAAAGAAACCAAACTAAAATTTGTTCTTATGATTTTCAAGCAGATCTATTTGATCCATAGATGCGACCCTGATAGCTCCGGCCAATCCGGATCAAAGTGAACCTGGAAGCAATGACATACGTTCCTTTGCCTCAGAACTAGAGCCTCACTACCGGATGCAAATCAGTCTCATCTCATACGTTAGACTCATTATAATCAAGAATAAGCATCAGTTGTATTGATTATGCTAGAACAAGTTGAATTTAAATTGAATTATACGAAAAATCATTTCATTCTAAAATAGTTCATGATTTTCCTCTGAGAATTCGACCCATATAATAATAATTAGGTTGAAGAATACATCAGCTGAGATAAGTAGAATATTTTCGACGAGTTAGATCTATCGTGTTTTTCTCGGTGAGACATTTTATTTTCTTTCGTCTATCTATTGAGGACAATAATATGGGTCCCTGCCAAAAGTAATTGGCCTCCCAACCATTCCTTCCCAACCACCATTCCATATAGATATTCCTTAATTTAAAGAGAGATTTGTTTCTAACAGCTGCATGTCTCAGAAATTGTATAAAAATTCAGATTTTTGAGAATTTCTAGAACTATCGTGCACGGTGCGAACATGTGTATTGTTCTAGATCTATAAAAAACAGGGATCATAAGGATAAAACATTTAAAACATAAATATTGATTGATTTAAGACTAATTGAAAAAATATATTTTTGCTACTCGGCGTGTTATGCACTTTATTGTTAACTGCTCAGTCTGCCAATAGATTGATTGATAGATAGACAGATAGGTAGAATAAAAGGTTCATAGCCGCCATAAATAACACAGTCTATGACGAGCAGAAGAATACTGAGTAATATTAACAACGGGGTAAAGAAAGAAAGAAAGAAAAAAAGATGGTTGGTTGGTTGTTTGGTTAGTTGGGGGGGGGGGTTATGGCATATCATCTTTGTAGATTATTTAAAGCCAAATCCATTTTTATGTAAATAATCAGTTCTATTTCAAATAATTCAGTTTAGCATGCGTACACAGTTTAATTGTCCAAAAACATTTCTTTTCAAGCTATTCAGTTTATTCAAACAGTTATACATTACAATTCAGTTTAGTGTAAATACAATTTCAATGTCAAAAACAATTCTATTCAAAGCTATTCAGTTTAGTCAAACTATCCAGTTTAGCATAAGTATGCCGTTAGTTCTATTCAACCAGTAGATAGGGCCCTATCAGGTGCTACCACGCCGGGCCAGAGTGGACCTGGGAGCAATGGCAATGAAGGGGTGCTCCGTATTCCCCAAAGCCCCAGCATTACTGGGACCTCATCCTCAGATTGTTTAGTGTTATAAAAGAAAGAAAGAAAGAAAGAAAGAAAGAAAGAAAGAAAGAAAGATGGTTGGTTGGTTACTTGGTTGGGTGTTTTTTTATGGCATATCAACCTTTGTAGGTTATTTAAAGCCAAATCCATTTTTATGTAAATAATCAGTTCTATTTCAAACAATTCAGTTTAGCATGAGTACACAGTTTAATTGTCAAAAACATTTCTATTTCAAGCTATTCAGTTTATTCAAACAGTTATACATTACAATTCAGTTTAGTGTAAATACAATTTCAATGTCAAAAACAATTCTATTTAAAGCTATTCAGTTTAGTCAAACAATCCAGTTTAGCATAAGTATACCGTTAGTTCTATTCAACCAGTAGATAGGACCCTATCAGGTGCTACCACGCCGGGCCAGAGTGGACCTGGGAGCAATGGCAATGAAGGGGTGCTCCGTATTCCCCAAAGCCCCAGCATTACTGGACCTCATCATCAGATTGTTTAGTGTTATATAAGAAAGAAAGAAAGAAAGAAAGAAAGAAAGAAAGAAAGAAAATATTTTATTTACTATGAATAAACCACAAACATTATGTACTTTAAGCGAAGTATGATCTTACCTTTAGAGCAATTCTTCTGCTCAAATCTCCTTGCAACAAGAATTTAAAAAGAAGCGAAGAGAAACAACAATTTAAATGTAGAAAAACAAACAACCAACCAGCAAATGACTGCAGTTCATTCATTAGAAATTATACTTTTTACGAGGATCATTAAATAAGTTTCCAGACTTTTTGCCTATGGGCACTTTTATTGATAGTACACATATGAAACTCTAGTCCCCTTCGAAGTAATCACCTCCGGCTGCAATGCACTTGTTGTATCGTTCCAACAACTTCTGGAAGGCCCCATGGAAGTCCTTCCGAAAGATCGTGTTAATGACATTCGTCACAGCCACTTTCATCTCCTCAATTGTCTCATAACGACAGCCTCTGAGCTTAGAGAATAACCAAAAGTCACAGGAAGCAAGGTCTGAAATATAGGGAGGGTGAGGAACCGTCTTGATACCCATCTTGGTCAAATAGTCAATGACTATGATGAAGTTGTGAGCTGGTGTATTGTCGTGGTGGAAATGCCACTGATCCGATTTGAAGAGTGCTAGCCTCTTCCGACGGCGGAATCTCTTGCTGAACTCCCTTAAAACCTCAACATAGTAACCCTAACCCTAACCCTTTGGACAATCAACTCGGATGTATTGACTTCCTTACTCCTCTCACACCTCTCATCATCCCACACAGACTCCCTGCTTTCCTTGAATCTCTTATGCCACTCAGAAACTGATGCTCGATTCATGCAAGATGGTCGAAAAGCAGTCTGAAGCATTCCAAACATTTCTGTGGCATTTTTCCCAAGTTTAAAACACAATTTTATTGCATATCGTTCTTCTAAAGTGTCCTCACGTCCAAATTGCATTTTTGAAATTCACCAGCTGTGACAATCAGGCTTTAGTAGGGTGTGTTCTAATTGCTGCTGTAGCTGTTCATTTGAAGCTGAAATCATAAAAATTAGTCAGTCATCTTATAATATGTAGAGCAATAACATAGTGAATTTTCAAGAGTCTACAACAATTTTAAATACCTGTACAAACAAAGTCTGGAAACTAATCGTATGCTCCTCGTATATATATATATATATATATTGTCATCCACAGACAGACTGTTGCGTTGTATCGCAACTCTTCAGTGTGGCTAGACACCTAGGACGCTTGAAGCTGGGATCGAAACCCGCCCAACTTTACGTTAGACTTAGTATCAGACCACTCAGCCAACAAGCGTACTACGTCAGCTAGGGAATTATAAGGTATTAAATAGTAGCGTTCGTTTGTTTACATTTTATACCTTACCAGGGTGCTCAATTCGTTCGAAGAACTTTGCATTATGCGAGCGGCAGCCATAAATTCCTTAGTATTCGCCAATCGTCCAGGAGTCCGGGGTTCAATCACAGGTCGAGTCATACTAATGACTCAAAAACACTCAGGATTATAAGGAGCGGATCAAGAGTAAAGTGGAGCAATCCAGGGAAAAAAGTAGCGACTTCCGCTTCCCCTCGGTGTAGTAGCTATTGAAAGGTGGACTTCCATGGGGCCTTCCAGAAGTTGTTGGAACGGTACAACGAGTGCATTGCAGCCGTAGGAGATTACTTCGAAGAGGACTAAAGTTTCATGTGTGTACTCTTAATAAAAGTGCCCATACGAAAAAAGTCTGGAAACTTATCGTATGCGCCTCATATATATATATATATATATGTGTGTGTGTGTGTGTGTGTGTGTGTGTGTGTGTGTGTGTGTGTGTGTGTGTGTGTTAGCCGTTTTCTATGTTGCTGAACTTTCTTTCTCTTAAAGTCGAGGTCGATTGATAGGAAATGTTCTAAAGCGAATAGTTTATCATAATCCTTGATGGACCAACCAAAAAAAAAAAAAATTATATGTATATATGCATCTGTGAGCACGTAATTTATTTACTAAATTGTCAAAAGCAATAAGCCGGAGTTTAAGAATGACCATTTCATTTCAGATTAAACAACTACTGACAGAATCAAATTCGTGGATTATGATAAACTATTCCCTTTAGGACATTTCTGATCAATCGAGCTCAGCTTTAAGAGAGAAGCAAAGTTCAGCAACATAGAAAAGGACTAACAAAAACGAATTGGACGATATCATGACAATAATAGAAACACGGGAAGATAAATGAATGAAACCTCTCCAAACACTAACCCCAAACGACTTTATCATTTAAACTAAATCATCGTTAAAAGATCGCTTTGAAATAGAATAGACAGTTGAATTACCTCAATAAATAAATATCAAATATTTACGGCAAACTTCAAACATTCTCCATCTAATTCTGATAAATGCCTTCTATCAGTGGATCTTGCAGTTAGATGGTCACGATATGCACAGATCATAAAACAGCTAGTTCAAAATATTTACAAACTAAAATATCATTTCAAATTCAACAAATGGATATACCAACGTTACTAATATATTTTTTGTCGTTTCTTTTGTGACATATCAGCCCATTGAAAAACTCCTTTTAAAAAGTGAATATCAATACACGTGAAAACATATGTACAAAAGAATAAGATGTGGCATTAGATAGCCCACAAGGGTTAATAAGTCGTTAAACAAAATAATCAACCAACTATATATATATATATATATATATATATATATATATATATATATAATAAAATGAATAAGTAAAAAATACTCCAAAAGAAACCTTCCTAAATCTTATTACCTTTCTATCATTTTCTATTTAAGCAACAAAATGCGTACTGAAGAAATGTCAAATGTGAGAAGGATGAAAAAATAAAGGGAAATAACGAAAGAAGTGTGATCGACACGCGAGGCACCTAATTGGGCCGTTGACCTAAAAGATAAGACAGGTCTGAAAAATTATGGTCATTAAAAAGTGTTTCAATTCTGAGTATTGATTTGTTTTGGCACTTATGAAGACAACAAAAACTAGACCTTCCATCTAGTCATCTTTTAGCACAAACCGAAAAACAAATTTTATGACTAAATAGCAAATATTAAATTCCAGTATATCTACATTATATTGCTCGAAATTACTTTTCTGTGAAAAAAATATAGAAACTTAATCTAATTCTACAATATACGAATAAAGTAAACAATTCCCAACGTTTTTGGAAGACATTCTTTTTTCAATATATTCTCGTATTCCAAAGCATTAATCGACTTTTCAAGGTGAAGCAACTCATTAGCGCGAGCGACTGTAAAAGCTCACACCTTAAAATCTTTTTTGTGCTCAACTGTGGTAAAGATGCATTCATTATTTTACATATTTCACTCATCTCTGAAACATCATCATTCAAGCGAAATGTTTAACCATCTCTTGCCTTGGGGATGGAACATAGAATTCTCCGTGTACATCCCTTGCAAAGCAGTAAGAAAAATGTTTTAATGCTAAATAGGTATCTTGGGCTGAACGTTAAACTGGACATGGGCGTAAGGTACTTGTTCTGGAATTCTGAAGAATGTGGAGTCATTCCTTCATTGATAGGTTCACTCAAACCCAGAGTGGTACTACCTATGAAGGTCCCATCTAGGCATCAAATAAATCTGTAAAAAAATATCTATCATTCGATAAGAATGGGGGCGCTCGTGGTGTATTTGTTATCGTTGTAAGTAATGGACACAGTGAATTGAGTTCAAATCATAGAGGGGGCTGTTTGCATTTGAACATAGCACTAATACCCTTGGAAACGGTATCCATCCGGCCATTTTCCCTCAAGCCATGGGTAAATAGGAAATTGATCTCTTTAAACTTGACATAGCAACCAGTCTAGAAGAGAGAAAACTGTGTAATTAGATATGCTAAACTTCTAGTAAAAAGATTGACATTGTGTCACTATGAATTCGTGTGAAGGCGTTAGTAAATAAATATCAAATAAAAATATTTGAATTTCTTTATTTCCATAACCACAGTTATCCTGCCCCGGTTTGTCACTTGATAACAGTCTCTGCGGGAAGAAAGTGTTTTACGGGTCGCACATATAGCAATGGAAACCATGTGATGCAGCATGGTTGATGAAGGTGGCTCAAAAGCGCACTTTACCAGATGCTGCGTAGAAGAACCTCATAGTTCAATGGCCAGGATCAAAGAATTTAGTCAGGAAACGCCTGCGACTCATCTCTAAGGGTGGCATCAGTTGATGAGAAAGCAGCCAACGAAAGATTACCATGATTTGTTGATGATTTGAAATGCAGGAGATACAGTCGTTGTATTTTACGCCTCACCGATAAGTCTGCTGTGTTATACCCAGAACACCCTTATTGCTTTTAAGTGGAGTGACTTACTCCTCCACGGGAGAAACATTTGGTATATTCTAAGACCCTCCTACGGAGTGGCTGTATAATGATATAGCTTAATCATGGATGATTTTTAGATATATACATGAAATAAGCCTTAGAATCATCATCATCATGTCGTGCCGCGAGCACGGATATCCCTGACTATCTCTCGCCACTTCTCCCTATCATTCATCGCCTCCGGCAGGTCTTTCTTCAGGGTTACATCCTGTGTCTTCACATAGCTGCTGTATGTAAGTTCGAGATGGTCGTCCTGCTTTTGCTTGGCCATATGTGGGGGGTCCATAGGAGTACATCACTTACGAGCTCATCCTTGCTTCTCCAGCAGTGTCCTGCGTGTCTGGTTCGTCTAACTTGTATAGTTTTCGTGATGGGAGGCCAGTGGCCGTATAGTTGGTGTCTCTTGGGGTGTTGTCGCCAGGACTTGTTCAATATTGCTCTCAACATTCTTGTGTAGTTTCCGTCTAATTTCTTCTCCAGCCGTTTAGTTAGCGTCCATGTAGTGCATCCATATAGCAGTATCGATGCAACAGCTGCCTGAGAGAAACTGCGTTTCATTTTATCGGTCAGGTCTGATTTCCATATGATCAAGAGCCTTAGAATAAGATTCTGAAAAAAGCGAAAATACTTTTGATCCACCTTTTTATTTGTTGAACTATAACTGACAATTTAAATCTAGCCGAAGCACATGAATCCTTACAATAATAAAAGTTCCGAAATTCACCACTTTACTGTCATATATTTAATTCTGTCAATCAGAGATAAAGAAATGTATATTCTGCATAATAAAGAGTCGGTATAATTATCATAAATTTCTTTTAAGTAACTTAGATATCTTATCTGCAATCTTCTTTTTAATCTCAGCCGAAAAACTATTGACTTATCTGTTCAGACGCCTTACTGTTGAGGAAAATAGCTATAATCTTTGTTGAAGTCAGTTTTCTCCCATTTACAAGCAGGCTACCGTGATATCTCTATTTCCATGACGATAATCATGTTCTCGTGAACAGTCTTTATACTGTTTGCTACTACCATATCCACAAAGTCAGATTTGTTTTACGATTTACAAGCCTTAACTGAATACAGTGTGAAGCTAAACAGGCATAGAAAAATTGTTGGGCCAAATAATAAAATGCTGCGGTCCAGCAAATTATGTATTTAAAATCACAGTTTTAACAGAACTTGAACACTGACCATCAGCTTCAATAGAAAATGGCAGATTAACTCATGATTGATTGATGTTAACAGCATGTCTCTCCGTCTGGGATTATTTTATGCCCACAGATTAATAAATTACGTACATTGTACATTTATATTTTTTCATATTTTGTAGTTTCTAAAGCTTATTTCACGCTGTTATATGTTCTCAATTATTACAATCCAGTACACATCATTTTCACACAGATCTACTGAACACATAGATGGAACACTAACAAATTCACCCACTTCGGGTCAGAGTAGACCTAGAATTAATGGCAATGATGGTGCACTCTCCAGGTTCACATGTCTCTAGAACTGGAGCCTCAACACCAAATACAATTTAGTGTCTTTTCCATAATACTCATTTGACGGAAGGGCTTACTCTTTTGCAGGGAATGCATTCATCATATTTGACGTTCTAGCAACAGTGCAATCGGTTAACGCAATCATAAGGCAAGTTATCGAGGTATTGTCGCGTAGAAACGAGTGACGTACATTTCTACTGTACGGATCCAATAAATAATTATCTCCCTTAGATAATTTGCAAGTTTAGTCGGAACTCTATACAGTGGCAATACATACACAATCCCAGAAATCCGTTCTCGGTCTCTTTTTGCTTCTGGTCTTTGACCAATACAGACGAGGTCTCAAACTCTGTCAGGGGACAGTAAAGCAACATGGCCATATTACCAACGCTTAACAGAAAATCATTTTGCTATTTGTTGTGGAATAGCTGAAATCACCTACAGGATGTACTGATCTGAGGAATATTTAGAGCGGTTCTCGCTCTAGACTGTGTCTATAAACCAATACGACTAAGGTTATTTACATTAATCAGCGTACCAAACTGGGTACCGTATTCTCTCCGGAATAAAATACCACGACCTTACTTATTTCTCGACACAACACAATATTATGCCAACTCTACAAACTGTTTGTTCATAGAACAATATTTGTATAATTCTATCAGGATATGTTTGTGTATTGTTTCTTTGAAATGTCACCAGCCACTTGCGTATATATCGCGCATATAAAATAGTAATTGTTCTAGCGTGTTTTTGTTTTGTTCAGTATTTGAATATCACAAATAAATTAATCATGATATTGGTTCTTGGAGAGTGGGAACTTAATTAAATATATTTGCCATCACCAGGCATTCCAATATTTAGAAGCAAGGTACGTATTACTTGACCTATAAAGATTATTCGTTACAAAATTATCAATACAATTATTTATTAAATTTAGTGCATTATTTATTCCTCTTGTATCATCCAATCATTTTAGGGAAACACAGTAAATTTATACCTATTGTAACGAACATTTGAAACTAGTAAATGTTACGTTCTCTCTCAACTTCTTACGCTATTGCTTATCACCCACCTCCTCTCTTTACGTTCTTTTGCTGTGTCACCCTAATTTGTGTCTCTCTCGTGCCGCCAAATTGTTCTTCAATCAGTCGTTGTCTTCTGTCGTCATTTCCCACTGTTTCATGTTCTTCTTTGTAGGGATGAAGAATAAAGCGGGCAGATTTCTATGTGCACTTATAACTTTATTTCTCGACCACTTTCATCTTACCGACTTTATTCATTGGCGGAAGTTGAAAGTTCCACTCAATCGGTTTGGCTATTCTTCTGCTGACTAACGTAAAGTTATTATCTCTCCCTTACTTTTCAAGAATCATTCAATCAGGTGACCTTCTCATCCAACGAAAGCTAACCTCTCAAATGATACACTAGGTGACACACAACGGTTTTCACAACCGTTTTTAAACTATATACATTACATACGAGATGAATTATTTCTCCAATCGATTATTTAACGTAAACAAACATTCACCTTTGGAATTTTGTACCTCTGATACGCAAAATTCAATTTGTCCATATCTCTTTCCATAATAAAACAAAATATGACTCTTCCCGACAAAACATGGAGTTAATTGGAGGAAAGACTATTGCTAGAAATACTTTCAGGGTTCAGTTCCGGCTAATTAAGTAAAAAAGAAAGGCGGCTAATACGCCTAGAGTTCTTTTTTTTAATATTTTTGCCTGTAGTAAATATTCTATTATTTCATTTTATATATATATTTGAAGAATACCTGTAACATTAAACAATACATTTGGTTATAAAATGAATACATTATTTTGAATTATTTAAAATCTAAAATCATAAAAAATAAACATGATAAAAATTCTATTATATACTAATAGTATGCTTTTAGATATATTGCTTTGCGTTTTGATATGCAACAAACTTAAGTTACCGACTGAATCTGTCATAACTGAAAAAGAGAAAAAATGTACTAAGTGAATTTGAAAGACGAGATAGAATTTTTTTTTAAATTGAAAGGCTAATAAATGAGTTTGATCTTAAAATATTGAATACAATGATAAATGTTAAAAACAAAAATTAAGTTATTACTAAAAATATATCATCAGGAAAAAAAATTTTAAAAACTAAAGAAAATGTATTTTTTAACGTATAAAATAAGTAAACAAAATTTAAATGAGCCACAGGTGATCAATAATTTAATATTGCAAAAATGAATTATTAAAATTCAATAGTATGTACTTTTTTCGAATTTGATAATTTTATTTTGAAAATTACGCTCTGAGGTTAATTATAGTTAAGATAAAACACGCAAAAAAAATTCACTTGTCATTTCGGAAGTAATGTGATACATTTAATTTAATTTTTAGCTGCTGTTGATTATTTGATTTGATTATCAACAAGATCATAAGGGTCATTTGCTTACTCCATCTATTTTTTCCGTACATCTCATTTAGATCTTCATCATTTCTGGTTTTCGAACTTCGATCTTTGACTGATCATCATACTCCACACCTCATCTCAATGTTACTCTCCGGATCTGCAACTTTTCCCGTCAGCTCCGATCAGCCTCTTACTCAACAAAACTCTCAAGCCCATAATGCTTGGTTGACATGCCATCCTAATTGAGGTGTTGTTTAATAGACTGATTATTTACATTTTATTTTCTGAACTATACTGCTATTCCATAACAGATCGGTAAGACCTAGTTTTGGAATGTAGAACAGCGTTCAAATTAGGTCTTGAGCCGTCAAAGATGTGGAAAAATACGAGTGTACATCAGTTTGATGGACAGCTATTAACTTCGGGATCAATCTGAGACTGCGGTCCTCATTGGATGGTTACACTCAGGAGAACTGTTGTGGTATCATCCTATTTTCGATACACAATGGACTCTTCCAATAAAGATATAACATTTTAATGTAATCCACTCAGGGAGTAGGTGGCAAAAGCTGGCGACATTGTATTACTTGTATGCTGTAATATATAAATTTCATTCTTCTCTCTAATTACGTGTTTGTCTTATTTATTTTATGCCCTTTTCCGAAGACATAACATGAACAAAACGGTTCGAGAGTTAGAATGGATTATACAGTAAGTGAGAAACATCCAACATCAGTCAACACTCCCCGTCTCTGCTCTTACAATTAACTCCCCGTTTAGGCCAAACGAGTGATGATAATTAAAAGTCGTCAATGAATAAAAGTAAAAAGTTCACATGAAATTGTGGTTGCGTTGTCATTCCTCAACAACGAATCCGAACAAATATGGCAACCGGAAATAGATATCAGAGCGACCGGGGAGACATGACAACTGACCAGAGAAGAAGTAAAGTGAAGAATGAACAATAATGAGGTGAGGAGATGGGAGCTGACTGATCACAGAATAAAACAAATTTATCATATAAATATACCTACATCATAGACCAATCGTCCGAGCAAGACCCACGTAGAAATATCACGTTGCGTTACCACCCATCACGAAAACTATCCAAGTTAGACGAACTAGACATGCGGGACACTGCTGGAGAAGTAATGACGAACTCATTAGCGACATACTCCTGTAGACCCCTTCACATGGATGAGCAAAGGTAGAACGACCAGCTAGAACCTATATACAACAACTCTGTACCGATACAGGATGTAGCCTTGAAGACCTACCGGAAGCGATGGATGATAGAGACGGGTGGAGATCCGTGCTGGCGGCGCGACATGATGATGCATACCCTAGGGAAAGGTATGAATCAAATCTCCCGCAAGTTAAGAATGAAATCGTAGGTTTGACTGGGCTCTTTAAACTTGTTATTGCAACCGTCCTAGGAGGAAGAAATCACTGAATTCAAACCTGTTGACTTCCGCTGAACAACTGACCTTGTATCGCCTCCTGCTCGTGCGGAGGAGTTGGGTAAATACGAATATAATACTACGTAGTTATAGATTATCAATTTCAGGAATGTGATAAAAAGAAACCGAAATAAGAAGCAAGAAACACTAATTAGATGTTGTTTGAAATCTTTTATTATTCTATGAGTTGTTCGATCCGGTAATCTGATTATGATGTTTTTAACCAATGGAATCTTTAGTCTCTTTTAGGCGTAAAATTCGTCCAGTACGAGGTTGATGATATTATTGATTGAGATAGACCAAAAAAGTATATATAATATCCCATTCTGTTTTAGATGGTGAATAAAAGGAGAAAGAATTCGACTCGACAAAAAATTGTTAAGCAATAATCTGAAGTGAATCACGAAATCGAGAATCCCTGGAAAATAGATGAAATTCAAAACAATAAACAAAATCATTGATATCCAAATATATATTTCCTGAGCGCTCTGCCTCGAACGGGATGAAGCACAAGGTTGATTTTTAATAGGAGTAAAGAAACCAGTCTCCTTTACTATTTACCCATCGCTTGGAAGATGACGAATGGATTCATGCCTTTCCTAAGTGTGTAACCATGAAGTGAAGGGCAAACATCTTCATAAAGGATTCGAGATCAGGTTGCCGATTCCATTTTCTACCCCAGTAACCGTAATATTAAGCGCGCCTCCTAAATCAGTGAAGGGTACTTTAGGGAAAGTTATATTGTTTAGAGTTTTGCTCAAATAGGACTATTCTCTTAAATGTTCTGCTTTTAAATTAGATTTTAAAAAACAGCGAAAGTTCTTAGTTTATGAAAAAAAGCTCTCTATGTTCTCAACGCCAAAATAGCATATCAGTATAACCTCATGAATAAATAAGCGCTAAATATTTCCGTCGAAATAACACCAAAATCGAGTTTGTCTAAAAAAAAAAAAAGAAAGAAAAGAAAAAGGTACGACTTAAAGTCGTTCTGCAATGTTATCTGGTTATAAGTCTTATAACCTTTCAAGCGAAAAAAAAATGTGTTTATACTAAAGAGAAGGTTCAATCCATTCGGGCCCTGTTCTTTAAATATACAAGTAGTGAAACGGAAACAACAGCAAGAAATAAGTAGCAAACTGAAGCAGAAGTGATGACGCCATCTTCAAAGAAAACACTTGTTACTTATTACTAATTAAACAAAAGGACGGCCCGTCTATTTTTTTTAAAGTCCTGCTGAGACCACAAACAGCCTTGAACCCAAAATGGTTGCAGCGAGTTTCTCCAACTGTTCAGCCAATTTTCAACAATAACAGAAGAAAACTTTGTCGACAATCTCACAGAGCAAATTTTTATTTAACCGTAACAGAAAAGACTCTCTTCGACTTGGCAGAAAAAAAAGGCATATTCAATAGGACAAGAACTTTTCAAACATTTCCAATTAGAAATTTTTGGAACGTTCCAGGGTGTTATGAATTGTTTAGCAATCCGTCCAAACCGATACCCCGAGAACATTTTTTTGCAATAGATTATTATATATATATATATATATATATATATATATATATATATATATATGGGAGATTCGTTCAAAAAGTTCTAAGCCTCACGGAAATATTTATATGTTTCTCACCTGTACAAAAATTAAGACAGAAATTTGAATTAGTTTTTCAAGTTTTATGAGAAATTGTGGCGTGTGGCCTTAGCAAAAAATGCTCAGTTATGGCTTTTTATTCTAGGTGACACTTAGAGCTTTCTAAATGAAACGCATATATATATATATATATATATATATATATATATATATATTCGGAGGGTTTTAAAAAATTGCATTACTCTTAATGTTCCTTTATGATACTATTGATCTTAAAGTCTCCACTTGTTCATCATCCCTGATAACACATTATTGGAATCTTCTCCTTGTGGTTTCTGTGTTATCAGTTCTGCTTTTCTCATAAAGATACTCCTATAGAAATATTTTAAAAATTTAATCACCCGTGAGAGATGCTTGGAATGTGTTCACAGGGATGGTGAAATTATTTACGATTTTTATGTCATGATGGTCCTCCCCTACGGGAATTAATATTTTTAATCACCCTGTATATATTCCCTCGTGCAAATTGAAATCCTGGGCAATTCATTTTTTTTTTCTTGAAACAGTTTTTGAAATCTATTGTTTTGTTTTGTTTTGTTTTGTTGATTACCGTTTTTGATTTGTAGACCAGCAAATGAATGTTTTAACTTTATACTTTGATTCTGTACGCCAAGTCTCTCATTCCTTTAATTTTCAGACTGAAGCCATTTAGTCAGTTCTCTATTGTAAGACTTACATATTTACAAACTTGAAACTTGCTTCTTTTAATACCGGGTTCATTTCTTTTTTCTTTTTTTTTAAATTGGCACTGGCTTGTCTCGATTCGACTGTTATAACATAAGCTAATAAACATAAATCGCGATATTTGAGACCTGTCAAAATACAGAAGACTCGCCAACAAACATCCATGTTGAGAGACCTAGAGAGAGAGAGGGATGAAGGGAACAGAAAGAGAGAAATTGAAAGGAAAATAGAACTAAACAGGGACTATGAGAAGGGGGAACGAGATGGGGAAAAAACAGAGAAAAGAGACAAAAAGAGAAAGGAGAGACAAAATGAGAAAAGAGAGACAAATAGAGAGACAATGGCAGAAAAGATAGGCAAAAAGAGAGACGAAAGTAGAAAAGAGAGACAAAAAAGAAGATAGAAACAAAAAGGGAAAAGAGAGGAATAGAAACTATAACAAAGAGTTAGAAAGGAAATAAAGACAGAAAGAGAAGAAAGAGGAAGAGATAAAAAGAAAGAGAGAGAGAAAACAGTAAAAGGCAGTGATGAAGAGAAACAGAAAAAAATGAAAGATGAAATAGACGAAGTTGGAAGAAAGAAAGAAAGAAAGAAAGAAAGAAAGAAAGAAAGAAAGAAAGAAAAGAGATGAGAAATGAAAAAGGAGAGACAAAGAAAAGAAACGGACCGAGCTAGAAAATTAAGAGGAGAAAGAGGAAGAGATAAAAAAGAAAGAGAGAGAGAGAAAAGAGTAAAAGACAGTGATGAAGAGAAACAGAAAAAAATGAAAGATGAAATAGATGAAGTAGAAAGAAAGAAAGAAAGAAAGAAAGAAAGAAAGAAAGAAAGAAAGAAAAGAGATGAGAAATGAAGAAGGAGAGGCCAAGAAAAGAAACAGACCGAGCTAGAAAATTAAGAAGAGAAAGATACAAAAGTACAAGGAGAGAAAATAGGGAAAAAATCGCGTGAGAAAAAAGGAAGATGGTTTGGTTTGACTTCTTTTTAATGGCATATCAACCTCCGTGGGTTAATTAATGCCAAAGCAACCTTAATAGTAGAACAGCCATGGGTATTCTCCAACCCCGTAAAAGAAAGAGAGAGAGAGACAGAGAGAGAGAGAGAAAGAGACAAAGAAAAGTGATGGTGGAATTGAGTGGAACGTAAAGTGGTTAATCTTCGGTCCTAAATGGACACAAGGTCAAGTTGTGTACTTATCACTGAATTTGCCTGTTCACCGTTTGAATTGTAATTTGAGTTTATTGTCAACTTACAGAATTCCTATTTATTGAGAACTTCAAAGTACATCAATAGAAGCCAAAAAGACTCTTGTTTAATTCTCTTCATTCTCAGGAGTTCCAGTATTTCATTTATACTTTTCACTGTTGATTGATTTGGATTCTATCCATTTCGCACGTTTCAAAAGTTGGAACGTTTGCAACTCAGCCAAGCAATAAACAGACTCGGCTACCGTGCAGAACTGTCAGATCTTCCCGATCAAATTTCGTTTTAGTCTTTCGTGAAATTAGATGAGAAAACGTTCAACACAACCCTTAATTTTCTCATTCTCTGCCTCGTTCTTAACAAATGATTTTTTTTCTTTTGGTTCAAAACATCTGTCTCTCGTTTCATTATTTTAAATGGGTTATCTTCTGGGTTAAACATTTCCACTAACGAGTAAGGTCTCACAATTGATACATGACCCTGGGATCAAACCCCTGCAGGTATGATGCTCGGTCAACTGGACTTAGAATACACTAACTGTATCCACTTTATGGAGTAAGAGCCCCCCCAATGGTTTGGTTTGGTTTCTTTGTTTAATGGCATATCAACCTTTGTAAGTTACTTAATGCCAATGCCATTCTCCGAGAAGAACAGTTGTGGTACTATTTAATCCATAGCTGGGAGGATAAGGGGGTTCATACCTTTCCCAAGCGTATTTGCCCGAAAGTGAACGTAATAGCGCGACTGGAGTACGAACACGCGTACGACGATTCCGCAGTCCATCGCTTTAACCATTTCACCACGAAGACACCCCCCCACCGAAAAATGTCTTAGATATGACACTAAAAACTTCAAATGATAATGCTCTTATTTTGGAGATCAGGAGTGTGTAGATCACTCCTTTATTGACATTACTTCCAGATCGTCCCTGTTAGGATACAATCTAAGGGTCAAATCGATCTGTTTACTAATTATTGGTATTTGATAGGAATACTTCATCATCATGTCGAGCCAAGAGCACGGATTTTGACTCTCCTTCTCCATTAGTCTCTATCGTCCATCGAATTCAGCAGATCTTCTAGACTACATCCTGTGTCTGTACAGAGCTGTTGTAGATTAGTTCTAGCCAGACGTCCAATACCTGCAAGTCCGTGTGAAGGAGTCCACTGAATAATGTCGCTTATGAGCTCACCCTTACTTATCCAGCAGTGCCCCGTATGCCTTATTCGTCTGATTTGAAAGGTTTTAGAGATGGAAGGTAGGTGATCGTATAGCTGCTATTTTGTGGGATGTTGCTTTCAGGATTTGTTCAATATGGCTCATAGCATTCTTGTGTAATTGCTGTCAAGCTTTTTCTCCATGCACTTAGTCAGCGTCTATATAGTGCATCGATATAGAAGTATGTACACGACTGCTGCTTGGAAAAAATTGTATTATATTTTATCGGATAGATCTGACTTTCATATGACCGATAGTCTATCGATAGCTGACCTTGCCTTTGCTAGTTGCGTATTGATGCCATTTTCCGTCGACGAGACGCTGCTTTCGCGATGGGTGAATTAGTTCACAAGTTTCAAGGGGCCACTTGTTAGAGAGGAAATGTCTCTTTTTTTCATTTTGATTAAAGCACATGTAATCTGTTTTGTCCGCATTGACGTGGAGGCCTATAAGCCAGCTGCCTTCTCCAGACTATGCAGCAGGGATTTGGCCTTGGTGGATTTATTTACCAGTCACGCTATGTCATCAGCGTAACCGCGTCAGGCGCCTCTGGTGGTGTAATGGTTAGCAAGCTCGACTAGCAAACCTACACGAGTGAGTTCGGGTCTCATTGGGTGCCCCTTTCATATAACCCTGTGCCACATCTAAGCAAAAAGCTCAGTAAATTTCCATCAGCGTAACCGCGTCCATTAGTCATAATTCTTTACTAAGGATTAATATTAGTTCAGTGAAACCATGTAACTGTGTCCCGACAAATAACTATCATTAAATATCAATAATTACTTGAAGCCATAAAATTATTAGAATTTGAGAGGAATACTTGAAACCATATAAATATGTGCAAATAATTTGTAAAAGATTCGAATATTTTAAAGTAAGTTAAGTTGGCGACTGTTGTCGAGGGTGACCCTAAGGCTCCCTTTTCGATTGCTACAACACCAAGGTGTAGGGGAAGGCGCTACTCCTTTCCCAGGATTGCTCCACTTTACCTTTGATCCGTACCTTATAATGCTGAGTTCAGCAAAGAGGCATCAAGTACCATTTTTGAGTCTTTGGTATGATTCGACCTGGGATTGAACCCAGGTCTCCAAAAACTTACACAAAAATCCAAATAAAAATGTGCAACGTACGCACTTCTCTAACCAGTAGGCATAAAATAACCCACGACGGTTCAGCATACCGAAAAAATCAATCCATCAATCAATCAATCATGCTGGTATGATAGAAACATAGAGAGGCTGGTAAAAGGTTATGGATCATTTTCTTTAGGTATTGGGACCTGGAAACCAAAATGAAAGAAAGTTTTTTTAAAGAAACATCACTCTGATTGGTTGAGATACGTCATGTGTTAGAGATAGAGTCTGGGATTTTATTAGATTATAAAACTCAGTCGTGATCCAGACTCGAAGCAAAACAATTGTATAAGTAAGGGTTGGCATTTATACCCAGAAAAAGGGAGTCTAAGCTTTCAAGGACCTCCGTAAAATTACCCAATTAAAGAGTTTCTTTTTGATCTGAAATTTAGGGGAAGATCTTTATCCTCGAACAAAAAAGGGTCGGCTCTTTTAGGATGCTTACACCGTAATAAACGTGGAAATCTAAAACAAAACCCGCTTGGCGGAACGTAAAATGTCGATCAATGGTTCGTAAGTTGTGCCCAGGATCAAGTATGAAAGAATTGAAGGGACTAAAATGTAATACATTGGAAATGACACTAAAGCCGAGTTTATCCTATTTACCAACCCCTCTGCTCGGGCAGGATATGACACAAGGTCAATTTTTAAGCGGAGTTTAACAGGTTTGAATTCAGAGTTTTCCTTCTCCTAGACTAGTTGCCTCACCAAGGCTGAAGGACCAAGTCTGAGCTGCTATTTACCCATAGCTGGAGGGATAATAATTGGATGCATACTTTTCCCAAGGGTATTAGTGCTATGTGAAATGCAATCAACCTCGTCCAGGATTTGAACTGGTGTCGCCGTGTCCATTTCCTACGACGATAACTATTACACCACTGACGCCAAGTTTATTATTTAACTGAGTAATGTTTATAGGGAGCTTTAGTGAGTAATTTTAAACGGTAAGTTTAAACGGTAAGTTCCGCAGCTTTCTAGTTCGGATAGTGATTCGAAAAGATAACACAGACAAATAAGTTTTTAAAAGGGAATTTTATACAAAAGAAATTAGAAAGAAAGGGATAAAAAAGATAAAGTATTGCAAATCTTTGTACAATTTGCGGGAATTATCAGAGAGAGTGCTTGGGAAACAAAAATCTTTGAATTTGAGTATTTTTTTTTTTCAGAGTTTATTTAATGTTGAGTCTTCTGCAAAGTTCTTTTCAGCAGAATTTTCGGTTGAATTTTCTTTCAGTTGTTTAACTTGGTAGAATTTCAGTAGTCGACTTTCGTTTAATTTGACTTTTATTTCTTGGGAAGCTTCTAGCCTGTTGAACTTATCGACTATTTAAGAAGCGAGTGACGAAACCTTAAGTTTTCGTGCCTCCAGTTTGGTCCCTGAAATCGTATTGAGGGTCTCAATAGTAGTTCTTGCAAAAAGAGAAGGAAGCTTTTTGGTGCCGTGTTCTCTGGTATTCCTTCTCCCTTTTCCACTCTGGCCAAATAAAGTGCCGCACGTAGGTCGACTTGCTTCGAAATAAATTTTTATAAGTAACAACCGGAAAATTGCCGGAAAATATTACACGTATTAATATGACCTCCTTGTGAATATGTTACTCACACTTTTTGTCGCCGTAAATCAGTAATATATTGTCCTCTGATATAATAAAACCCATAGATATAGCCATGGTTATTTTACATTTCTAAAGAAACCGACATAACATCGCTACAATTTTTTTAGCACATCTTATAAAAAAAGCATGTGCGACTTTACTAGTTTGGAGCTTTGTGTGTCAGTTATAAAAAAAAATGGAAGACTGATATTTACATATCTATGATGTTCTTTGTCTATAAAGAGGAAAGGAAAGGAAAGGAAAGGAGAAAAACGAAATAAAACGTTTGCTTTCCGACCTTCCCCTGACGATACTCCACTCTATGTGTTCGTATCTATCACCTTAGACTTTCCTCCTCCTCCTCCTCCCACCGGACTAGCACTACATAAAATTTATCGCTGTCTTCATTTTCACATGTCTGTGTGTATTTCTGTTTCTGTTGGGAGAGGCAACGAACGGTCTTAGCTCAAATTGATGTATGAAAGTTGCAGCTGTGTGTTAGTTTGGCTTTGTTTTTGTTGGGTCTTTTTTCGCTTTTGTTTTTGCTTTTGCTTTTTGGTCGTTTTTGCTTTTTTTTTACAGATTTAAAATAGTTTTCTTACATTTTAGTCATAAGTGAATGTCGCTATTTATTCAAGTTAAATTCAGATTGACGGTGGTTGTTAGAAAACGCTTACGATATGATTCCGGCTAAAATGAATCTTCTGGTTATGACACTAAATTTCATTTGAGAGTGAAGCTCTAGTTCCGGAGCTCTAGGTGGTGGGAAGTATTCATTTAATGATTTTACTCCCTGGTCCACTCTAACCTGGAGTAGTAGAACCCGTTAATGTTCTATCTGTGGGTCAAATTTTTGTAACTTGTTTATATCAAGGAGGAATACCTGATATCATATGATCACGTACAAAGATTCTTGACGAAACAGCAGAAAAATGTAAATATAAAAATACAATGTAAGCAATTCCCTACCCTCTATGCATAAGATTATCACAAAACGGCTGAAATGAGACAAAAATCAACCATTTATCAATCAAATTTACTAAATTTGAAATTTGATTTGAATTTTTTCCAATCGTCAATCAATACAAATCTTGCTTACACACACTTCTGGTCCGCCTCCGCCCGGCATTCATACCAAGGACATGTCTGCATGCCACGACACCTTTACCTCAGAGGACTGCCCCCCAAATCTTTGCTCACAGCGGTGATTCTAAGTTTATTGCTTGCCGTCTGTGGCTCCCCATTTGAGGAATGCTGACGGGGTCAGGGATTTGTTTACCTGCCACGCATGAGTCTCGATTCGAGGGCAGCCCACACCATAAAAATGCCTTGTGCCACACACGGATACGGTGGGATGACAAACAAATCCTGTCAATCAATACCAAATTGCCAAATTTTGTGTGTTTGTTAGTTTATCATCGCACAGCAAAAAAAATATCATTATATGACTTGATAATCATGATACCACCAATTTTGACCAATTCCAAATTCCACGAAGATAACCATATATATTATCCAACTAATCTTACTGTATCACAAGGTTATACCACGAGGGAGTCCCCGTTGCGTAGTGGCTAACGTGCAAGACAGTAACATCGTAGCAAGCGAGTTTGAACCTTAGAAGCGCTATTACGTTCACTTTCGGACTATTACTCAAGTGAAAGGAATGAAATCGCTTATCCCCCTTTATGTGTTAAGTAGTACCACTACTGCCCAACAGGTTTACATTAACTATTCCTATTTAAAAATAATAATTATTATCATTTGTTTTTTCTTGCTTATATAGTTTTAATCAACTGATCTTATCTAATAACAATGATTATCATATGTTTACATGCAGTTATATAGTTTCAAGTATTCTTCTCAAATACAAAGACACTTGCTTGATTTCAAGTAACTATTTCAATTTACCTATAGTTATCTTTTGCTTACACAATTATATTGTTTCAAGTATTCCTATTTAATACAAATAAATGACATACGATCTTTGGTTTCAAGTATTCCTATCTAATACGAATAATTCGCACAGAGTTTCAAGCAGATTTTTCTAATCTAATAATTTTCAAACAGATCTATTTGACTCATTAATAGGATTTTAACAGGTACTAGCACACCAGCTCAGTGTAGAACTGGTAGTAATGGCAATAAAACAGACCTAACCGATAAAATGAAACGCAGTTTCTTCCAGGCAGCTGTCGTATCGATACTGCTGTATAGATGCACTACATGGACGCTAACTAAACGGCTGGAGAAGAAGCTAGACGGCAATTACACAAGAATGTTGCGAGCAATACTGAACAAGTCCTGGCGGCAACACCCCACAAGACACCAACTATACGGCCACCTGCCTCCTATCACGAAAACTATCCAAGTTAGACGAACCAGACATGCAGGACATTGCTGGAGAAGCAGGGATGAGCTCATAAGTGATGTACTCTTATGGACCCCCACATATGGCCGGACAAAAGCAGGACGACCAGCACGAACATACATTCAGCAGCTATGTGAGGATACGGGATGTACCCCGGAAGACCTGCCAGAGGCGATGAACGATAGGGAAAAGTGGCGAGAGAGGGTCAGGGATATCCGTGTTCGTGGCAAGACAAGATGATGATGATTTCGTGGCATATCAACTTTCTTGTGTTATTTAATGCCAGAGCCATCCGTACAGAACAGTATTGGTAATATTTAATCCAAATCTTGAGAGGTGAGAGAGTTCATACCTTTCCCATTGGTATTAATGC
Source organism: Sepioteuthis lessoniana (assembly GCA_963585895.1). Taxonomy (NCBI): domain Eukaryota; kingdom Metazoa; phylum Mollusca; class Cephalopoda; order Myopsida; family Loliginidae; genus Sepioteuthis; species Sepioteuthis lessoniana. The sequence continues at coordinate 117,331,464 of OY757904.1, read as the reverse complement.
CAAAGTGAAGATTATAGCGCGACTGGAGTTCGAACTAGCATACTATGGTGTTGCAGTCCAGCACAAAAGCCACAGGGACTCCACCGGCAACAAAAGTGTACTTTATGCCTAAGAGCTACAGAACTAGAGCCTTATCACTGAATACTGTTTTGTGTCCTACCCAAGGCATCCTTTTTTTTTAAGGAGGGATCCTACCCCTCTGCAGTTGAAGTATTTAAATCCTTTTTGGCAAAGGCTTAGTGTGATGCTGTAATTTAGAATTGAACCCAGAAAATAGTAGTAATTCTTTGCCGGAATCGTTCACTAACCATATGTATATGTATGTATGCAAGTATGTATGTATGCAAATATGTATGTATGTGAGTTTATAATAGGATGTATGTATGTATGTATGTATGTATGTACAAAGGTTTTACAGAAAGAAATACGTGTTTTCTCCAAAACTAACGAATTAGGAGACTTTTACCCGACTAGACAGACTAATTCTTAGTACATGACTCATATAGCGTCTGTATTTTCATGTTTTACATAACTTTGAATAGAAGACAGAATCAGAGAGAAGTCATCGTGTTCATGACAAAAGAAAAATCTACTTCTGTCGGTATCCGCTGAAATCTCAAAAATGCGTTTGGTGAGGTGACAATTGATCTGTGTCATGAGCGAAGATATGGAAAGGTTTAAAAGCGAAAACAGTGTGGAAGACAAACTGCATTGTTGAAGGCTATCGACAGTAGCCACTGGACCACGACGTGACCGGAAGAGTGTTTCCAAAGTCGATTTGACAAGTGGGTTCAAAGGTAACACAAATATATCACCACAGATGGAGACCATTTTGAACAGTAATACGTTGTACAAATGTATATATACAGACACTTGAAAAACAGTTTGAAATCTGATAATTCTATTGCATTGGCCCAGCGGTTAGAGTGTTCGCCAATGGCCCGGGAGACCTGGGTTCAATCCCAGGTCGAGTCATACCAAAGACTTTAAAAATGGAACTTGATACCACCTTGCTTAACACTCAGCATTATAAGGTACGGTTCAAGGGTAAAGTGGAGCAATCCAGGGAATGGAGTAGCGCCCTCCCCTACACCTTGGTGTAGTAGCTATCGAAAAGGGAGCCTTAGGGTCACCCTCGACTATGGTCGCTAACTTACTTACTTAAGCAAATGGTCCCTGGATTTGAAAAAAACGGCAATTGAAAGAAGGAAGAGTTGGCTGTAACATGATACGCTTGATCTAACACTACGAGACCAGGTTTAATAATCATCGGAGCTGGCCATGTTATCCATTCAGGGTGAAAGTGAGGGTGGTGAAGTTCGGTGAATCCCAGTTTATATATATATATATATATATATAAATATATATCGTTAAGTCGTACGTATTTTCTTGACTCTTTCATATCATCCCTCCCAATTGTCGATCGTTCATGTCAAGTCTTCAAGTCGGGATATAGTGTCCGCATAGAGCTGATCAATATAAGTTTTTGCTTGTTAGTTAACACTGGGGTGTCCATATATGAGGGTCCACTGGAGAACTTCGCTTAGAATTTCGTCCCTGCTTCTCCAACCGTGTCCAATATGTCTTGAACTCACTTGAATTGTTAGTAAAATGGGAGATGAATGGCCGCAAAGCTGCCGGATTATAGCGTGCTGCTTCCAGGATCCATTGAAAACAACACACAGCATTCTTGTGTTGTTCGCATCAAGCTTCAGTTTCATAATATCCGATGAATTAAATTTCCATACAGCCGTTAAACTGTCGACAGAAGTACATTTCCTTTGTGTATGATATCAACGCTTTCAGTAGAAGTGATATTGCTACCAAGGTATGTGAAATAGTCTTTTTATCTGAGAGGCTTGTCATATACTGAGGAAAGGACACCATCTTGTTTTAAAAAACATGAACACATTTTTTCATCTCTATTCACGTAGAGGCTAATTCTACCTATTCCAGGCTATGCAGAAGACATTTGGTCCAAGCAGGAATATTTGCAAGAAGCGCTCTATAATCTGCATAATGTAGATCCGAGATTGTTTCTACTTATATATATATATATATATATATATATCAGATTTCCTAGAAGAACGAATGTGTTAACGACATGTTGTCCATTATTCATTCATTCATACTTCCACGGCCTGAGAGAGCGAACAGAAATAGAATAAACAACGAAAGTTGTTATGGAACCCCAAATTCGAAATATTTTGAAATAAATATAGATATACATTGAATAATAATAATGATAATAATAATACCACACGAACAAATAGTATATGCACAACCCAGCACCTGTCCTAGAAAATGACATCCATAAACTTCTATGGGACTTTGACATACAAACGGATCACTTAATCTCGGCCAGAAGAGCAGAACTTATAATAATCAAAAAAAAAAAAAAAGAGAATTTGCCAAAATTGTGAACTTTGCTGTCCCGGCTGACCACAGAATAGAACTGAAAGAATATTTGAAAAAAGTTAAAATAGGAACATGGAGACAAATGTAGTAAATGAATGAAGATATGGAACGGCGCGGACAAAAGGAACATTCAAAACAAGGCGACAAAAAAAAACAAATTTATACTCATAACAAAAAATGCATTGATACATTTAAATATTGCTAATTCTACATTGTTAGTAAAATAGTCCTGTGTGTACATGTGTGTGCGTGTGTGTGTAATGACATAACTAAACTACAGAAAAGGTTAATAATGGAAGCGTCCAATTAAGGTTGATTACATATTTAAAATGTCTATATCTACTTGTAGTTCGAAACAGTCGGTTTTTCCGAGGTTGGAAAAAGTCTCATAGTCAAAGTATATTGAAGAAATGAATGTCTGCGAGGCTTATCCATTTTTTTGCTTTTTACTTCTGTTGGTGAATAAGAAGAGTGTCACACTGAAGAGAGTGTGTCAGCGCTGCAATGGAAATTGGGAAAAAGAGATAGAGTGTTTGAAGACGATGTATTTATAGGAAATACGTGTCTTGGAATCGGCTCCAAAAACGCGGAACGAAATTCAAACGCGGACGTAGTTTTACGCAGGTCACGTGGTTCTCCTGGCCAATGGTTTCCCGAGAATGATTATTTGTATGCATCCGCCATCTTTGTTGTGGGAACAAGTGGCATACCGCCCAAATTAGATTATAGGAGTGTAAAGTCCTATAAGCGTCAAGACATGGAAATTGGATAGTTACATTGAGATTGGTAAGCATACAAAGAAGTGTGACAAAAATAATTAAAAAGTGAAAGATTACAGTTATAAGGAGAGATTAGAGAAATGAGGATTAAATACTTTACAAGAAAGATGAATGAGAGGGGATCTAATTGAAACTTTCCAAAAATTTAGTGGAATTTCTAATTATGATAGACATGTTTTCAATATTTTTTCCTAAAACTCGAAATTTACGGTCAATACAGATTTCAAAAACTAAGTCTACTAATCAATTGGATTTTTTTTTCTAACAGAGAAATATATTTTTGGAAGGAATTAACAAATCAGATGCTAAATAGCAATGGTGTAGAAGATTTTAAGATTAAATTGGATAATTTCAGAAAGAATGGTAAGAAAAAAATTTAAGTGGGCGCTTTTTGGAACAATCGGATGAATGTCTTAAGAGAATTTGATCTTTATATAAATATTGCTTTAATAGAGAATATGTTCCGCACAAATTTCCTTTCTTCTTTGGTTTTTTTTTGTTTTTGTTTTTTTTTTTTGTTTTGTTTTTTTGGTTTTTTTCAAAGGTGATGCGAGAAGATAGTAAAAAGCGGCGATGATCAAGGAGTCTTAAAATTTAATAAAAAAATAGTTTTAATAGCTAAGCCCAAACATAGTATAACGTCTGAGATTATTTTTGTCCTTCACCTCATGCTAATGTTCGATTTGTTTATTTGGGCTTTATGGGATATCAACCTTTGTAGGTTATTTAATGCCAAATCCATTTTTATACAAATAAACAGTTCTATTTCAAACAATTCAGTTCAGCATAAGTACAGAGTTTAATTGTCAAAAGCATTTCTTTTGTAGTGGGAGTTGCTTCCGTAGTTTACGGGAGTTACTTTCAGGTTTAGTTCCACTACAAATACAACAAAATTTGCAAGCACGTAAACAAATGGAATATGACAACAACGAACATTAAGAAACAAACAATTTAATAATCATAATAAATACGATAAAAATAATTAGAAATACAATGTTCATGCTATGTACGAGTGGCCTTTGTAAAAAATACAGCTATGGCCAGTTGAAGGAAAATATGATTCGTTCGCCTATGTGGCGTGCGTACATGTTAGGAAAGTCTATTGAAACAATGTGTCCATAGTTGGCCGAAGTAAAGAGAATAAAAAGTTGACTTTACTTACACACATGTGTATGTGTGTGTTTGTGTATATAAGTAATGGGCAGTAAGTATGTGCCTTTTGTTTTTTTAAGTCCACACGTGCGTTTTTTATGACCTTTGGCAACAACGTGTTGCATTCTGGTTGTCGGTAAAAGAAGGTTGCATGCCTTTTCCCTTTGAGTCTTATGGCGTGTCTCTCTGCTGTCCATCCTGGCTTTCCGTAGTGGAAAGTCTTTTTGGTAGTGGAATGGCCTAGTTAATTAAATTCTTCGTTATTTATACTTTTTGGGGTCACTAAAGTGGATCAAAAATAGGATAGTGTTAGGTTTTATTGCGGGTCCTAAAATTCAAGCGTGCAAACATTTCTTGACCGATCAGATTCGTATACTTACTAATTTATTTTGGAGCCTAAATATTTTTCTGTTTATTAGTTTCTGAGCTGGATTTCTAGAATGTTCTTATTTTGTGTTTTTAGCTGATTGGTTTAAACATATAAAGTGTAACTTCAATGTTAATGTGATTTTAATCCGAAATTTCAAGAATGTTCTTATTTTGTGTTTTTAGCTGATTGGTTGAAAAATATAAAAATGTAACTTTAATCTTAATGCGATTTTGTTCCGAAATTTCTAGAATGTTCTTATGTATGTTTTTGGGGTTGATTATTTTAAGGCTAAAAAAATGTGTATTCTATACTATTTCAAGCTATTCAGTTTAGTCAAACTGATCTAATTCAAACAATTCAGTTTCGTATAAGTATAGTTTTAGTTTACGCACAGTCAAAAGTCAAAACAATTTTATTTTAAACAATTCAGTTTAGCGTAAGAACAGCTTCAATGTCAAAAACAGTTCTATTTCTAACTATTCAGTTTAGAAAATATAAACAGTTCCATTCCAAAGAATTCAATTTAGCATATATACGCAGTTTAAATGTCAAAACAGTTTTATTTCAAGCAATTCAGTTTAGCATAAGTACACAGTTTAGTTCTGTTTGACCCATAAATAGGACCCTATCAGGTGCTACCACCCCGGGCCAAAGTGAACCTGGGACCGATGGTAATGAAGGGGTACTCCATATTCTCCAAAGCTCCAGCATTACAGGACACTCACTTTGTTTAGTGTCTTATGCAGAACACTCGTTGGGAGTGGGGTCTTACCCCTCTATAGGAAAGCAGTCGGTGTATTCTGCAACCCCAACTGACTGAGCAATAATAACTTTGAGGAAGCTATAAATTTACTATCCCCTTAACTACAGATAAATAACAAGGCAGACTGTTTTTAAGCCTTGGTTAAGCAACCAGTATAAAAAAAGAAAACTACTGAATTCAAATAAACTTTATCATATTTACCAACCCCTCCGCTCGGGCAGGATATAACACAAGGTCAATTTTTAAGCGGAGTTTAACAGGTTTGAATTCAGAGTTTTCCTTTTCCTAGACTAGTTGCCTCACCAAGGCTGAAGAACCTAGTCTGTCCTACTATTTACCCATAACTGGAGGGAGAATAATTGGATGCATACTTTTCCCAAGGGTATTAGTGCTATGTGAAACGCAATCAGTCTCGTCCATAAGCTTTATACCGCTTAAAAATTGACGTGGCGTCAAATCTAATTCTTGGAAAAGGGTTTTGTTAAAAAAATTCATATATAAATGGTAAGAACTGACAAAAAGATGAAGTATTAACAGCTAGACTTTTGTGCACGTTTAGTATTTTGGCACAGAGTTAAGCAACACACCTATATGTATGTTGCCCGTGGTGTAATGGTTATCGTCGTAGGAAATGGACACGGCGATACGAGTTCAAATCCTGGATGAGACTGATTGCATTTCACATAGCACTAATACCCTTGGGAAAGGTATGCATCCAATTATTCTCCCTCCAGCTATGGGTAAATAGTTGGGTAGACTAGGTTCTTCAGTCTTGGTGAGGCAACTAGTCTAGGAGAAGAAAACTCTGAATTCAAACCTATTAAACTCCGCATAAAAATTGACCTTGTGTCATATCCTACTCGAGCGAAGGGGTTGATAAATATGAACACACCTATATGTATGTTTGTGTATATATTTATATGTATGCATGAAGAAGTCAATACATTTATCTCTATCAGGGTCTTTGAATATGCTGATTCTATTCTATGCAGAGGGGTAATAGCCCTACAAAAAGGAGTGTCCAAGATATGACAATGTATAGCACCCCTTCACTTCTATTACTCCCATACCGACTCTGATTAGGAGAGGTAGTAGCTGTTCCGGTCCCATTTATTGTTCAAATTACACTGGTTTACAAAGAAATTGAGGCAAACACAAAAATACCCTTTTTTTACCAAATTTGAGGGTGCTGAATTCAAATTTGAAATCCGTTTTTACTCATCACCTCTAGTTTTTTTTAGATATGCTTAGTGTGCATTTTGTGCATATACGGTACATAAAGGCGTATATGAATTCAGTTAATTCTAATATTGTGAGACTTATGCCATATTTTTTAGTTATTATGCACTATTTAAAAGCCAGAAAACTAGAGGTGATAGAGCAAAACTATTTATAAATTTGAATTCAGCACACCCAAATTAACAAAAAACACCTATCCTCATTATTGCCTCAGACCAAAAATTTCTTTTTGTAAACCAGTGTTTTTGTATTCGATAGGACCGCGTAAAAAACTCTTAAATTAAAAAAAAAAACTTTAACAGATTGACATGCCGTTAAAATCACTCAATCAATCATGTATATATATGTAAACTAAATCGTGACTGATACTGGTCTGGAACTTGCTAGTATATTCTGGAATCTGTGCCTGGTAAAAACGTTGAGCAAGTTTCTGGACCTAGTGATAAGGGTGTTAAATCCCTTCATAACAACGCAAGGTTTTTACCTTTTACGTCACATGTACGCTAACGTCGAAGTTTTAACATGGTTGCTTCCTCTCTATCTCTTTTATACCAGTCAGTATAAATGCTAGATTCCTGGCTGAGCGCTAGACCTGATTAAATCCAAGATTACGCAGAGAAGAATGACATGAAAAACTTTTACAGCAGTCTGAAGGAGGTCTACGGTCCCACCAGTGCCGGCTAATCTGCGATTTTGAGTGAAGATGAAACCAAGCTCATATCAGAGAACAAGATCCTGGAGCAGTGAACTGAGCCTTTCGATGGCGTACTAAATAGGCCATCTTCTATCAACGGCTTGGCCATTGAACGACTGCTGCAAGTCTCAGTGAGCAAGTCACTCGAAGTCACTCCAGCCCTGGGAAAAGTTCAGAGAGCTATCCGTCAGCTGTCCAGCGGCAAAGCATCCGGATATGACTCAATTCCTGCAGAAATCTATAAGGAGGGTGGATCAGCGCTGACGGGTAAACTTCTGAACCTCATTCAGCTGATATGAGTGAAAGAACAACAACAAGACTTCAAGGACGCCTCCATCATCCATATTTACAAACGGAAAGGGAACTGATACGTATGCGATAATTACCGCGGAATCTCCTTTATTTCAATTTCAGGCAAGATCCGAGCCAGATACCTGAATCGCCTTAACAACCATCTGAAACATTGTCTCTTACCGGAGAGTCAATTCAGCTTCCGTAAGGAAAGTAGGACTGTTGACATGGTGTTTGCTGAAGATAGCAGCAAGGGAAATGGCAGGAACAGAGAAATGGTCAGCATAGACGGCCTTTGGAGAATCATGGCAAAATACGGCTGCCCGAAAAATTCATGATCGTTAGACAATTTCATGACGGCACACATGCAAGGTTACACGACAATGGAGAAAGCTCCGTAGCCTTTCCCGCCACAAATGGGGTTAAGCAAGGATGTGTCCTGGCTCCCCTCTTTTCAGTATCATGTTTTCTGAGATGCTTTCTGATGCATTTAGTGGCTTATATAATGGCATCGACATTCGATACCGCAATGACGGCTCTGTCTTCAACCTCAAAAGGCTTTAAACAAAGACCAAGGTGAAAACTGATATCGTCACCGAGTTTCTGTTTGCCGATGACAGTGCACTGAACGCTACTATCAAAGTCAAAATGCAAAACAGTGTTGACAATTTCTCAATAGCCTGTGACCATTTTGACCCAACCATCAGCCCAAAAAAGACAAGTGGGGCACCAGCCAGCGCCTGGAAAACTATACGCCAAGACTAACATCACCATCAAAGGACAACGACTGAAGATGGTAGAAAAGTCCACCTACCTTGGCAGAACTCTCTCTAAATCTATCTTCATGGATGACGAGGTGAACACCAGACTCGCAAAAACGAATGCAGCCTTTGGTCGACTCAACAGGAATGTGTGGAATCAGAGAGGCATCGCGAAGGCAACCAAAATCAAAGTATACTGATTTGTCGTTCTTACCACCCTCCTTTATGGCTGTGAAACGTAGACAACTTATCAACAGCACATAAATAACCGACACCCCTTTTCCACAACCTTTCTGAGGAAGATTCTCGGTATCACATGGCAAAGACAGGTCACCGATACCGAAGTTTTAACTCGGTCTTCTCTTCCTTAATCTACACCATCTTGATGCAATCAAAGCTTCGTTGAGCCGATAATGAAAGATCACCACCTCCCGAAGAAACTACTCTATGGCGAGCTGTCTCAGGGCAAGCCATTCCAAGGAGGCCAGAAAAACCGCTTCAAAGACACACTGAAGGACTCTCTGAAATATTTCTGTATCGCCTCTAATTGTCTGAATATCTGATGCAGGACAGAGACAAGTGGCGTGAAGTTCTCAAACGGGGAGCGAAAGTCTGGGAAACCAAAAGAAACGCAGCAGCTGAGCTGCGAAAGGAACTTAGAAAAGGCAATGCCACATCACCCATTGCCGCCACCATTTCTTGTTCTCACGGCTCAAGACTCTTCCGCACACAGATTTGTCTCTTTAGTCATCTGCATTCTCAATCCTCAATCATAAAGTTGATCAGATGGTCCTCATCGATTACGATAGTCAAAGAAGAAAAAGACGAAACGTTATTCGAGTTAGTCTATTTCAACAAATAAAGGAAAGTAAAAAACATATAGGCAATTGGCAGGAATGTTCCACCTCTATTGCCATACCACCTATTCTAATTTAGTAGCGATTAAAAATAAGAAAAAATTTACATCTGTTTTCACACTGACAAAATAATCGTTTCAATTTAGAACGATAGGTTTTCGAACTCTCTTAACATTGCAGTTTCTATATGACAACTGGAACATATAATTGCTTATCCAGTCATTTACAGCCGACATCACTTTAGATATTTGACCAAGTAGCTGGGGGTGCAAAATACATCGACTGCCTCTCTGCAGAGGAGTAAGACTCCCCCAACGTGTGTCCTGGATATGACAATAAATTTTGAGGCTCCAGCAATGCTGGAGCTTTGGGAATTACGGAGTACTCCTCTATTGCCATCGCTCTTAGGTCCACCTTGTTCCGAAGTTGTAGCACCTGGTAGGGTCCAATCTATGGGTCGAATAGAACTAAACTGAGTAATTACACGAAACTGAATTGCTTAAAAAAGAACTGATTTGACATTTAAATTATGTACTTGTGCTAAACGGAATTGTTTGAAATAGAACTGTTTATATGTATATAAATGTATTTGGCATTAAATAACCTACAATAGATGATATGCCATAAAATCAAACCAAAAAGCAAACTTTAGATATCCTATGCATCTAGTGCAAAATTTGGTTTCTGTCAAAAGGAATAAAAGTGATGTAATGGACTCCTAATTCAGCTGATTTAAATCCAAATAAGAATTTATGGGAGTTCGTCAAAAGAGGGGTTCAGAGCAGGCAAATAGTTCCTAACTGTTGATACGATAAAAGCTTTGTCTTGTCTCAAAATTATATTATCATAAAAAATAATAATTGAATATAATAATAAAATAATATATAATAATATATAATAATATAATATTAAATATAATAATAATTAAATACATAATAAAAGCTTTGTCTTGTCTCAAAAATGATATTATCATAAAAAAATGATGATTGAATGTAATAATAAAATAATATATAATAATATATAATAATATAATATTAAATATAATAATAATTAAATACATAATAAAAGCTTTGTCTTGTCTCAAAAATGATATTATCATAAAAATAATAATCAAATATAATAATAAATTAATATATAATAATATATAATAATATAATATTAAATATAATAATAATTAAATACATAATAAAAGCTTTGTCTTGTCTCAAAAATGATATTATCATAAAAAAATGATGATTGAATGTAATAATAAAATAATATATAATAATATATAATAATATAATATTAAATATAATAATAATTAAATACATAATAAAAGCTTTGTCTTGTCTCAAAAATGATATTATCATAAAAAAATGATGATTGAATATAATAATAAAATAATATATAATAATATATAATAATATAATATTAAATATAATAATAATTAAATACATAATAAAAGCTTTGTTTTGTCTCAAAAATGATATTATCATAAAAAATTCGTTCATACCTAATAGGGTCAATCCATTACTGAAGGCTTAAGAAGGTTCAATTAATTTTTCATTTTTGTAATGAATTTTGTTTTGGAGAAAACTTTTTACACATATTCAATTTGAATAAAGCATATTTTTTTGTATAACGGCCCCACACAATTTTTTTCAGAAACAAAATAACGATTAGTGATTAAATTATTATTCGTCAATCAGGTTTTTTAACAATTCTTATCAAAAATTGAATTTTATAAATCAAACTTAATTTGTCGAAAAATTACGCACACGAGTGTGTGATATTTGTCTGAAAAGAATCAAGCTATTTTTAATCCACAGACAACCGGCTATATGGCCTTGATGTAAGCTTGATGAACCAATTACTCGACCTCAAGTGAAAGCCTTGCAAACTGCCGTGAAATGTGAAAAGGACACCGGGAGAAGGATGGAGCAAAACGTTATCTTCATTTTGTAAGTTGACAACCGTAATGAAACTGGATTGTCACTAACATTACAACCCCCGTACTTACATTTAAACTGCGTGCTTATGCTAAACTGAATTATTTGAAATGGAACTGTTTTTGACATTGAAACTGTACTTACACTAAACTGATTTGTTTAATATAGAACTATTTTGATATTTAACAGTGTGTAAACAAAATCTGTACTTATATTAAACTGAATTAGCTGAATGAGAACTGGTTGACTAAACTGAATAGTTTGAAATAGAACTGTTTTCAAAATTGAACTGTACTTACATTTAAACTGCGTACTTATTCTAAACTGAATTGTTTGAAATAGAACTATTTTCATAAAAATGGATTCGGCGTTAAATAACCTACTAAGGTTGATATGCCATAAAACCCAAACAACCAACAAACAACCAACCACATGACTGCCACTTCGGCTAAAACCAGTTGCCTATCAACTAACAGTGCTCATTTATACAGTTTGGTTTTCATAAACGTTGATGAATACCAATGGTTGCAATTTTTTTTTTTTTTTACTCGTAGAAGAATTTCATTAAAAAGATTTAATGTCAGAGCCATTTTTGCCAGGTTGCTGCTTAGCTGCAATCAATAACAAGGGTAAAAATGTAACTATTTACCCACCCCTCCGCACAGGCAAGATGCAAAACAAGAAGTAAAGCTCAAATAAATTCTGTATTTTTCTTCTCCAAAACTGGTTGCTGTCCCAAGGCTTTGGAATTCAATCTGTTCTATTTACCAATAGCTGAGAAGAAATGTCTTTATGTTTCACTTAGGGCATTAGAGCAAAGTTCAACGTAAACAACCTCGTCCAGATTTGAACTCGTGTCTACGATTACATTTTCTACGACGATACCAGTTACACTGAATGCACCACCACATAGATATATAAGATAACAAGTGGAATACAATGAAGAGGACTAAGCCACCTTTTCTCTTGGGAAACTATTTTTTATCATCAACTGGCTGAATGATAGACTGCTTTCGTACATACGTATACTTTATTAAAAAAATAATTGTTGTGAGTTAGCCATTATTAGGATTTGAACCTGGGTCGCCAATTCCATTTATAACTACGATAACCATTCTACTAAACATTCCTCGAGCACAAGTATGTAAGCTAGAGAAACCGTTATGGAAACACTATTGTTTGTTTTATTTTATCAAAATTAGCAAAACTTCCTAATTTGTTGAATTTATAGCGTTTTCAAGTTAGCAAGTCCAATTGTCTCGAAAGAGAGAATTTCGATATAAATGTCTACTGACATTTTAATATCCTCAATATTTTGGCATTTGCCAATGCATCTAATTCTGACGTCGTATTATAGCGACTGGTGTCAGTTTAATTCTTACTTTCTCTTTTGCCTTGTGTCTCGAACGGCAATAAATGAAGGCGATCGACTGATATTAGTCAGACATAGTAAGTCTATGCTCGAGCTGATACCGTCTGCTGTTGGTTCTAAATTCTTTGGCTCTCTCTCTGTTTCGGTGAATTGTCCATTTGGCGAAGAGCAGACTAAGGAGGGCGATAAGATGAAGAATTGATGCCCGATTCTAATGGTTTTAAGTTTGAGTGCATTGCTAAGAAATATTACAACCGAACAAACTATTTGTGCTTAAGTGAAATAAGACATTCCTTTTAGCATCGTCACAGGAAAATAATTCTGAATCAATTCAAATACGTCATGTTCATAGTCTCTCCAACACTCACCTACAAACACACACATACATTCACATACAAATATATCTATATATACACAAAAGTTAGAAAACATAAATACTGTTTCAGATTGGTTACATGTAAGACAGAGAGATACATAGATACATAGATAGATTGTATAATTATAAACCCAATGACAAAATGTATAATCAATTATATTATTACATTCTACAAGAACTAGATATATATATATATATATATATATATATATATATATATATATGGGTGTGGGTACACGTGTGCACACACATACATATACATATATTTGTGCATGTATATGTGTAATACTAATTTGTGTAATCTATAGCATTATTATATTGATTAAAAATACGATCTATAAACATGCATATATTTAGACATATATATATATGGAAGTGTCTACACACATACGTACTAATGCCTGAATAAGTATGTACGCGTGAGTTGGGGTGTGTGGGTGTGGGTATGTGGGTATAGAAAAGAACTTTCCAGCTGACGATGATCTAAGGTCGAGACTAGTTCCAAACAACTGAAAATTAAAACAAAATTAAAAAAATAAAATTTCTGTTTGTCATATCACTTATGATCATATATATATATATATATATATATATATATATATAAATGATCATAAGTGATATGACAAACAGAAATTTTATATATATATATATATATATATATATATATATATATATATATATATATATATATATATATACAGAGAAGTGGGGAGAGAGACATCAAAGTTTGAATTGCGTTGACGCAGAGTTTTTCGCCAATGCAATCATCAAACCTAAAGGATATTCCTTTATATACAATTATGCGGGGCATGATGGGAAGGTAATCTAGTTTAAGCAGCAATTAGAGAAAGGTGATCAACCTTATACTGGTTTTTGCTTACATCTACGGAGGTATACTGATTGTTGTTTTCCTCCAATATTAAACTCTCTGAATAGAAATAGCATACCATATAATTATTTGCATAATGGTTAAGGTGTCCGCCTAATAGTCCGGGAAACCAGCGTTCAATCCCAGGTCGAATCATATCAAAAAATTTAAAAGATGGTACTTGATGCCTCCCTGCTTAACACTCAACATCATAAGGTACTGATTAAGGGTAAGTGGAGCAACATAGAGAAAGAAGTAGCGCTCTCCCCTATACCTCAGTGCCGTAGCTATTGAAAAGGGGGTCTTCAGGTCGCCCTAAACTACGGTCGGCCAACAACTATATATATATACAAGGGTCATTCAATAGATAAGTGGAATTATTTGAAAAAAAAATTTCCAGAATTCAAAAAACCAGAGTATTCTGGGCTTTAATAGAGGTATGTTATCAAATTTTTAAATTTGGTTTGGTTTGGTTGTTTGGGTTTCATGGCATATCAACCTTAGTAGGTTATTTAACGCCAAATCCATTTTTTTGGAAATAGTTCTATTTCAAACAATTCAGTTTAGCATAAGTACACAGTTTAAATGTGAAAAACATTTCTATTTCAAGCTATTCAGTTTAGTCAAGCAGTTCTACAGTTAAATGTCAGATATTTGTCGCTGCCTCCCACCAGACACGACTTGACACAAGGTCAAAAGCCCGAAGGCCGATTAAAGTGGGGATAAAGGGGAGGGGAGGTCGGGAACGAATCGAGACTCGAACCCTGCTTGTCAGTGCTGCTCATCGGCTCACTTAGTGCAATTTGAGCCTGATGAGGCAAGCAGTTTCACGAACCCAAATGTGGGTCCGGGCACGTATGCCAGTTTACGGCTTAAACTAGACGCTTGGTCTAGTGCCGTGCATGGGGGACAAAGGAGACAAAAATGCAGCTCGCCCACCCGAAGGTAGCCTAGTCGAAACTAGTTAAATGTCAAAATAGTTCTTTATTAAACATTTCAGTTTTGTGTAAGTACAGTTTCAATGTCAAAAAACATTTCCATTTAAAATAATTGGGTTTAGCATAAGCACGCAGACGTAAGTACAGTTTGTCAAAAACATTTCTATTTCAAGCTATTCAGTTTAGTCAAACAATTCAGTTTAGCATAAGTTGCCGTTAATTCTATTTAACCCGTAGATAGGGCCCTCTCAGGTGCTACCACGCCGGGCCAGAGAGGACCTCGGAGTAATGGCAATTAAGAGGTGCTCCGCGTTCCCCAAAACCCTAGCATTACTGGAAACTCACCATCAGATTGTTTAGTGTCATATATAGGACACTCATTGGGGGGGTCTTACCCCTCTGCAGAGGTGCAGTCAGTGTATTCTACAGCCCCAGCCGACTAGGCAACAAATTTTTCGAGTCTAAGAAGGGCAAACCATATGAAATTTACAAAAAAAAATGCGATATGAACGTAGAATTATGTTCTAGTCACAAAAAAATGTTTATACATGGGTTAAACAGGGATTTGCCACAACGAGCTTGAATCAAATAGACAATCCATGGTATAAAAAAACACAGACTCTCCGGCAAAGAAGACGTTACGGGCATAGCGGCCATTGGAGAGTCATGCTAATAGTCTTCTTGGACATAAAAGGACCCAATACAAGTGATCTCCTTTAAAAAGGGGAAGCTACAAAGGGTGCTTCTTATCGGCAACTCCTTAGACATTACCTACGGCATATATAAATATAAAATATCATCATCATCATCATCATCATGTCGCACCGCCAGCACAGATCTCTCTGACCCTTTCTCGCCACCCGTCTCAATAGTCCATCGCTCCCTGTGGGTCTGCAAGACTACCATCTGTATCGGCACAGAGCTGCTGTATATAGGTTCTAGCTGGTCGTCCTGCCTTTGCTCGTCCATGTGATGAGGTCCACAGGAGTATGTCGCTTATGAGTTCGTCCTTACTTCCCCAGCAGTGTTCTACAGGATCAAATTGTTCGTTCGGGGAACGACTGCTTCTTATCTTTAAGGCTGGCTTCTATAGATGAGAATAAAACTCATCCATCGAAAGGTTACTATGGCTCACAACGAACCAGACATATGGGACACATAAATATATATTTCTTAAATTTTATCCAACAATGAGTGAAAGCTCTTGCGATACCCTTTCTTCATCAGCCACCGACAAGGAGTGGTATCAGGAACACCCACGCAGATACACAAATACATAGAATACACTCTTGTATTAATAAAAGAAATGAAAGAAAAAGAAACAACATCTGCAGAGACGAAAGTTTGTCGCAGACAATTAATACGAACTGGACATTTACAGAAGCAAATCCTGGAATTAAAAAGAACCACAACCCTCCCTTTCAAAACAGTTGCCACAATAAAAACCATAAGAACACAAAAATAAACAATTTACTTCCTAAAGACTACTTAAAACGTCAGAAATACGCGTTGAAGAAGAAGAAATAACCGAAAAACAAATTCTCTTGTGGACCTATTCATTTTTAAATATTTACTTTTTTCTCTCATTGGACCAGCCAAAAAACTCATATATATATATAAATATATAGATTCATAGATTCTCGTTATTTCATTTCATATACAGAGATATATGGAGAATCAGATTGAAGTCAGTAGGCAGAGAGATAGTCTGGGAAAAGGAAAAGAATGAGTAGATATGAACAGACCGAATTAGATAGGTCTATATAAACGCGGAAAGTAGTCAAGTCCAGACAATTTCAATTTATCGGAAAAGTAAAGATTAATACATTTATAACAACTATCCATTTTCATTATGATTTATTTAATGTGAGTCTCCCAATTTCTTCAAGAAGTATGATATACTTGAGACAACAAAAAAATGTCTCTTACAACAAATTGATAAATATCATCAAATACCTGAGTAGTGACAATGAACTGCCTGTCTAATGATAATACACACCAGTTACATAAAGATGGGTGATTCCGATGAAAAAAAAACAAAAAAAGAAAACAATGATTCACTCACATTATGGTGACACCGACTTCTTTCACATTATCACTGGAGTCATGCAAGCAGATGTATTAGCACCTTATCGGTTTATAATCTGTGTAGATAACGTACCACAAACGTCAATAGATTTAATAAAAGAAAATAATTTCATATATCAAAAAAAGACGATATGTAATATAATGGCTGAGGGATTTCGGCTTATGCCTTTGGGTTTAGTTAGGCTGAGAACCTTTCGGCTCAGCACATGGGTTAGTTATGTGCAACATTAACACAGGTGTACGCGGGCGCGCAAAGCGAACGTCTCACTCAGAGATGTCACAATAGCCCGAGATGGGAAACGGAGGCTAGCGAGTGCGAATGACGTCACGCACCGGAAACGCGCGGAGGATTTGGGGAGATTTTGAAAAAGTCAGTGAGTTGAGATGAGACCTGTCTCGGGGGAAGACGGTTGGTTTTCGCTTGCTCGCCAAAGCCAGGCCAGTGGCCTTTGTGGCGGGTGCCACACGTGTTGGGGAGGACAGATGAAAAAGCCAGAATAGAAAGATTGTGCCTCTTTCTCCTTATGTCGAAAAACCTTTAAACTCAAAGGTAATAAAAAGTTTCGTACCTAAACAAAGAAGTCGTAAGTGTTTTTCGAATTTCGAGATTCCTATGTTCTATCTTTATGGACATTATATGTCCATTTCACACATAGCCGTATCTGGCTATGGTACAGATATCCTACAGTAACTATGACAGATGTAGACTTCACAGATGATATAGCTTATACAAGGATTCTGTGAGCTGTTTTTAACAAATCCTGAAAACAATCACCCTACATAACTGCGACTGTGTTGCCATTTTTTCTTATCACACAAACCATCCAGTTGAGGAGAACAAAACATGCTGGCTTCTGCTGAAGTAAGGACGAACTCAAAAGCAACGTTCTCTGGATGACTACTACGCATTGGCACACCAGTGTAGGCCAACCCGCAAAAACGTACATTCAGTAGCTTCATACGGACATTGAATGTTTGCTATAGGACTTGCTAGGAGCGATGGATAATAGGGACGGATAGTGAGAGAGAATCAAGAGACTCAATGCTTTATAATCAATATCATTATCAAGTTGTGTTAATAACACGACTTGATGATGATATTGATTATAAAATCAAATCTGTTTGTATGAAACAGAGTTATTGGAAAAAACGGAAATTTTAGCCTAATTTTTCTATATTGAGGTACGTCTACATTTTTCCGTCGATGAAAGTGAAATCGATGTACACTTACTTATCTATACACAAAAACATTAATAACAAAAAATATATTTGCAGAGACTAGAAGTAAAAAGAGGAGAAAGAATAAAAAAAAGGTCATTAACAAAGCAACCAAAAATCTTCACCGACAATAGGTTTGGTTTGTTTTGGTTGGTTGGGTTTTATGGCATATCAACCTTTGTAGGTTATTTAATGTCGAATCCATTTTTATACAAATAATCACTTCAATCTCAAACAATTCAGTTTAGCATAAGTATGCAGTTTAAATGTAAGTACACAGTTTAATTGTCAAAAACATTTCTATTTCAAGCTATTTAGCTAAGTCAAACGATTCTAATTCAAACAACTCAGTTTAGTATAAGTATAGTTTTTGTCCACATACAACAGTTCTATTTCAAGCAATTCAGTTTAGCGTTACTACAGTTTTAATGAAAAAAATAGTTCTTTTTTAAACAATTCAGTTTAGCATAAGTACACAGTTTAATTCTATTTGACCTATAGATAGGACGCTACCAGTGCTACTGCTCCGAGCTAGAGTAGGACTGGGAGCGATGGCAATGACGGGGCACTCCGCATTCCCCAAAGCTCTAGCATTACTGGAACCTCTCCATCAGATTGTTTAGTATCATATCCCGGACACTCGTTAGGGGAGTCTTACTCCTCTGCAGAGAAGCAGTCAATGTATTCTGCAGCCCCAGATGACTAGGCCAATTGTGTGTGTGTGTGTGTGTGCTTCAATGATAGCATCTACTTATCTAACAAACAAATTTATGAGGTTAGATGAAAATGTATCTCAACTGAATCGTTAATTTTTAGTTTTGAACCGAAATTCTAAACAATGACTCATAAACAGCTGAACAACTAACAATTTTTGCTTGATTTTCTTTGATTTCTTTGTTTATTTACATATTAACCTTGGTGGATTATTTAATGGCAAAACCATCCTGGTTGTAAGACAGTTGTGGTAATATCTAAATCAAATCTGGAGGGATAAGGGAGTTCGTACATCTTTTAAAGGTATTAGTCCGAAAATGAATGACATACGGTGGGTTAGGTTTGAACTTGCTCACTGCACGTTAGCCGCTTTCTCACTGGAGATCTCCCAAACTTTTTTTTAACAAGAATGGACGAGAGTGCATTCATTCCGCGCCCGTAAACATTAACACCAGCAATATGTATGTGTATTTATCCAACCTCACCGTCAAGATATGACAGAAGTAAATTTTAAAGCAGAGTTTGTATGTTAATTTTTCCCTTTCCTAGGCTGGTTGCTTAATCAAGTCTAAAGAGTCTAGTCTGCCCTATTATTTACCCATAGTTGGTGGGGTAGTAGAACCAATGAATACATACTCAAGAGCACTTGCGTGAAGTGAAACGAAAACAGCAGAATTTGAACTTGGGTCACCCATTCCATTTCCTATGACGATAAACATTACGCTAAACGCGCTTCCACTTAAAAATTGATCTAGTGTCTAAACCTGCTCGTAGCTGAGAAGTTGAATTCATACAATGTCAAAAACAATGTATGTTCTTTTTCTTGAGCAGTTGATACTTCTGCTGGCATATCAACAACACTTCGGTCAGAAATTGTTGGACAACGTAAAATAGGAGGCGTTTTGTCGTCAATTCCGCGGTTCCTCATCAAATCTTGCAAGTGCTTTCACATTAAAAGAAAATCATTCAAAGGGATACGTCTTCGGTCTATGTTTAGATTTATTTCTCTCGAGACTGGGCTTAGGCTTGTTTGTTTAATGGTATATCAACCTTCGTGGATTATCTAATGCTAAAGCTATCCTTAACGAAAATAACAAGCAGTAATACTAATTAACACATAGTAAGCGTGGATAAGGGCGTTCGTACCTTTCCAAAGAGTCTTAGGACTAAGTGAAAGGAGTAGATCGAGTTGAGTTCGAACGTCGCTTATTTCGAAGCCGTAGGCTAGCATTTTAGCCCTTTCGCCACAAGCACCGCCTTTCTTAAGTAGATGACGGTCCTACAACTTAAATACGAGGTGCATACGATAGGTTTCCTGACTTTTTTCGTATGGGCACTTTTATTGATAGTACACACATGAAACTCTAGTCCCCTCCGAAATAATCTCCTCCAGCTGCAATGTACTTGTTGTACCGTTCCAACAGCTTCTGGAAGGCCCCATGGAAGTCCTCTTGTGTGAGCATGTCAATGACCTTCGTCACAGCCTCTTTCATCTCCTCAATTGTCTCTGAGCTTAGGGAATAATCAAAAATCTCAGGGGGCAAGGTCTGGACTATAGAGAGGCTGAGGAACTGTCTTGATACCCATCTTTGTCAAATAGTCTGTGACAAGGATGGAGTTGTCGACTGGTGTATTGTCCTTGTGGAAATGCCACTGACCCGATTTGAAGAGTGCTGGCCTCTTCCCTAGGAAACTCTTCCCGAACTCCCTTTAAACCTCAACATAGTAACCCTAACCCTAACCCTTTGACCAATCAACTCTGATGTATTGACTTACTTACTCCTCTCACACCTCTCATCATCCCTCACAGACTGCTTGGCTTCCTTGAATCTCTCATGCCACTTAAAAACTGATGCTTGATTCATGCAAGATGCTCCAAAAGCAGTCTGAAGCATTCAATTCGTTTCTGTGGCATATTTCCAAGTTTAAAACAGAATTTTATTGCGTATCATTCTTCTAAAGTGTCAGATTGCATTTTTGAAATTCACCAACAATCAGGGTTTAGTAGGGTGTATTCCAATTCCTGCTGTAGCTGTTCATTTGAGCCTGAAATCATAAAAACTGGTCAGTCATCGCATAACATGTATAGCAATAAAATAGTGAATTTTCAAGTGTCTACGACAATTTTAAATGCCCATACGAAAAAATTCTGGAAACTTATCGTATGCACCTCGTATATCATTGTTTATTCAATCATTCAGAACCAACATCAGACAAGCGTAACCTTCAGAGATTTCCAAAAATTTAGTAAAAAAGCAAGAAAGAAACAGTCTAGTAAACCAAAGAAACGAAGAGTAAGTCGCATTTGCCCAATGCGAGAAAGAGAGAGAGAGAGAGAGAGAGAGAGAGGAAGGAGAGAGAAAGAGAAAGAGAAAGAGAGAGACACTGAAAAGAAAACTTTCTGATTGATGGAAAAAAATAAATAAACGTTTGAGAAACAATCTCCAATGGAATTAAAAGCTTTGAAAGAAATGTAGACTTTCGTTAAGTTATAAAAATAGCGGGTTGAAAATTAGAAGTCTTCACTAAAGGAAATGATAAAATCACGCAGACCTCATTAACTCTGACAGGCGGGAACGACCATATAAGTTCTCTTCAAAGATGTTTGGAACGCTACGTGTCTTCGTTCTAAAATCTTCACTTCTAGACATGCAGAATGATATCTAGTAGTGCTACTTTGTTTTTGAGAATTCGGGACTATAAAATACATTTGTTCCGACGAAGTGTCGACTGGAAAGTTCGTAGACTGGCCAAGATACTCTCATGAAATGTGACCAAGCGAGGCTCACTTTTAATCATAGTCCACCTCGCTGTCCGCACACTTCTTCCGTCGATATATAAGTGGTTGGATCCCATTGGTCAAATGACGTCATCATATGAAATTTTCAGTTAAAGAACTTTTCAGTCTACCTTTTTATACAAAAACGGAAAATAAACAGCTGCACTGAATATGAACTTCAATTTACACAAGAATAAACGCACAAAATCTTTCTCGTGAGCAAGTTTCATATCAAGAATTACACAAAGTTCTTTTAAGCGGATTTTATTTAGGCGAAGCTACAAATACACGGACTCCCACAAAGAGTGTCCAAGGTATGACACTAAACTGCGTCTGATGGTGAGGCTCCAGTTCTAGAGGTCTGGATAGTTTGAAGTACCCCCTCACAGCGGTTATTCTTATGTCCGCTATGATACGGACTGGTTTTACCTGCTTGTGTTCCATCTAGGAGTCAAATAGATCTGTCTAAAATACTTGTGTGCATGTTCAAAAAAATCTCAAGATTTAACAACTCAAAATATGAATATGGACCTGCATTGAAATTGATACCCTAAACTCAAGGCTTAAAATAACTATTGACAGTTTGACATCCCATTAAAAGCTAATCAGTTTATATTGATCTTTTTCTCATATTATTAATTTTATTATATAAAATAGAACCACACGCAACAAATCTTCTGAAGGTTTGTTCAATTTCATATAAGCATTTATAAACAAATATTTAAAATTTCTTCAGACTAACTCTCAGGGTCCCATATCTGGCTCGAATAGAACTGTTCCATCATTTGCTAAGGATTATTATTATTAGTCGTTGAAACTGTATGACTGTACAAACTACGCATAGGTATACTTCTTTAAAAGAACTACAAATATTTGGCACTGAATAACCAAAAAAAAACAAAAAAAAAACAGACTAATTTTAATAGTTTTCAATATTGATCTAGTCACTATTTTACCGTTTACTGTTTGATTTAGGAAAAGGGATACATTTGGAAATTGATCTTTACTTAATTTGCACGTTGATTAACCGTGTGCCAACAAATAAGTAATATCAAATATAAATGCTGGTGTTGATTAGTCATGCTTGAAACTCGTAAATGTTTGCCTCAATTAAATTGTTTGTGTTTCATAGCAATGCTTTAAACCATTTGTGCGCTAATAAAACTATTTGTTAGGACGTGATATTTGAAACCATTTAATCAAGTCTAAACAAATGATTAATACTAAATAGAACTATTGGCGCTAGAATATTTGGGATCATTTAACTGTATGCAAACAATAGTAATACTTGTGTGCAAGCAAATTTGCTTGGATTTATTTAGAAATAAGATTATCAACAAATTATCGATTTACAAATCATTTGTATAAACATTCAATTATATGCAAACAAATGAGATCAGGCTCGTTTAAAAATCTTTTCTATAAACTATGTGTTTACAAATCATATATAATATGTATAGACAGGATTTGTCATTGAATAACTTACAATGGTTGATATGCCATAAAACCAAATTAAACCAAACCAAATCTTATATATCTGGTATATATGTATATGAAGAGGATTTGGCTTTAAATAGCCTAAAATGGTTAATATGCAATAAAACCCAACCTAACCAAATCATATATATTTAATTAATATGTATAAACAATATTTGGCATTAATAACCAACAATGGTTGATAGGCCATAAAACTAAACCCAATCAAGGCAAACTAAATCATATATATTTAATACATATGTATAATGAGGTTTTGGCATTAAATAACCTAAAATGATTGATATGCCATAAAATCCAACAAAACCCAACCAAACCAAACCTTGTACACAGATTATATTGACCTAAAGAAGCATGGATGTTTTCCATAATGTATTAGTCAGTAAAAGTGTCACGACGAGTAATTCCTCTTCGTCTTATCTCAAGCGATGATAAAGGCTTTTAGCTACTGCCCATTTCCTATCCAAGTAACATTCGACAGGTTGTACTGAGTTAAATGTTATCATCAGTAAGGAACCCTGACCAACCTAAAGTTTGTTCTTTATGATGTCCATTATTTCACGCTGGAAGTTTTCATTCATATACTGATTTTTTTCGCTTTTAGACCTTCCATAATTATCTACTCTTCATTCACCCTTGTCGAGCTAGATTCATAATGTTTATTTCAGTTAAAATTGTTATTTGTTAGAACTTCAAAACTTGCGTTCTTTTACTTAACTTTAGATATCATGTTCTTTAGATCTTCAAAAGTGAAGTTCTTTTACCTTGCTTTTACCAATGATGATTTCTCCTTTAAAATAATTGTTCCACAGAGATTCAAAAATGACGATCTTTTACTTTACTTTGAAGACATTAATTGGCACTGATTTTTTAAAAGTTGAAACTATTGTTCTTTAGAACTTCAAAAATAATATTGTTTTACTTTGTTTTGTAGATTTTAATTGACACTGATCTTTTTCCATTAAAATAATTATTCTACAGAACGTTAAAAATGGCGATCTTTTACTTTGATTGTTTGCCACTGATTTTTTTCGTAATATTCTTTTTCTTTAAAGCTTCAAAAATGATCTTCTTTTACTTCATCTTGAAGTCTTCAGTACAAGCCTAAAATGTGAATATTTATTTACTTATCCTAATTTACAATTCCGGGGCACTAATGGTGGAATATCGAACTCAAGACATTTGAAGGTATGCAAATGCGAACATTTTAGTGTTTAAAACTGCGCCTTTCTTGCCTCGTTCTCATTTTTTTAATGCGTGATCTGAATAACATTAACGTTTGACCCGAGATGTAAATCAAGTTTAAATGTCCTCAACACAAGGTCATCATACACTACAATATATCATTCTTCATTCCTTAAGAAAATGTCATGGTAACTTACAAGATTTAATGGGTTTAAATTCTGATGCGAATCTCCGTTTGCGATTCAGTCCTCTTGAACTGACTCATCGCCAGTTTTATCTGAAGCGAAACACAACTTAAACAAACAACAAAGGGTAACATAAGAAACTTATTGCCTTCTCGCTTTCATGTCAAACTTCTTCATCATTTGTTGGGCCTCTCTTTCTTTGTTTTTGCTCTTCTTTTGTTTGTTTTAGCTTACTGTAAGTTTTTATCTTCTTGTTTTCAAATTTGGCAGCTTTCTTTCTTGGCCTCTTGGAGCCATCTTTTGTTTTCGTTTGGTTTTGAATGTATTTTTACTTCACTTAGTATCATTCCGGTTAGCTGACGAGTGTTATCCACGCTTGGGGTGTGGACTGGCCTATAGCTGATCGATTGTAACCTACTCAGTATTTATCCACCTCTAAAACTACCTCATCTCTCTCTCTCTCTCTCTCTCTCTCTCTCTCTCTCTCTCTCTCACACACACACACACACACTCTTTCCCTTCTTCTTCTTCTTCTCTTCTTTTTCTTCTTCTTCTTCTCAATCTCTTCCTATTCATCATTTTCTCTTTATTTTTTTCCTTTTCTCTCTCTCTCTCTCGCTCGCTCGCTCTCCATCTATTTTGTTCCTTCTTTCTTCTATTCTTCACTTTGACTCTCTTCCTCTAGTCTTTTCTCTTTTCTTTTTCTTTTCTTTTCTGTCTCTGTCTCTCTTTCTCTTTCTATTTCTCTTTATCTATCTATCAATTTATCTGGTTCTTTCTTTCTTTCTTTCTTTCTTTCTTTCTTTCCCACTCTGAATTTGTCGAGTCTTTTCGCTTTACTTCTCTTCTTCTGTTTCGATTTCCGGTCTTTCTCTTTTTATCTCACTCTCGCTCATCCTTTCTGTTCCTTCCCTATCAATTTAGATCTATCTTTATTTCCTCTCTCTCTCTCTCTCTCTCTCTCTCTCTCTCTCTCCATCTCCATCATCCTCTCTCTCTTTCCATCCCTCTCTCTCTCTCTCTCTCTCTCTCCTTATCTCTCTCTTTCTCTCTGCCGTTAGGTTTCTTCATCTCTGGCCAAAATCTCCGTGGCTATTCATAGATGATATCGATTTTGCACGTTCACTCATGTATCATCCCACTGCTATTGACAGCACCGAGTGGCAACGTTAATGGCTATGATGACCACGGAAGCCAAGAATCAACACACGCACACACGTGCATCCACACATGCATACATACATGCATACATACATATGTGTTTGTTCATAAAATGGACATAACCTTGTGTACATACAATGACACAAGTACACATGGATATATGTGCATTAACTATTGTTTATATACACTCTGGTGTGAAAATCAGATCAGCCTTAAGTACGCAAATACACTTCTTACTTTTTACGTAGTTACATTCAACTACTAAAACCTGCACGAATGCATAAAAATTTATTCTATCAAACATACACACAAACACACATACACGGACACACACACATACACACACACACACACACACATATATATATATATATATATATATATATATATATATATACACGCGGACACAAGCACAATAGCTCGGTCGGCTGTGCTGTAGAATATTCCAACTGCATCTCTGCCCCCAACGAGTGTCCCGGATCTGATACTAAACAATCTGATAGTGCGGCTCCAATAATGTTGGAGTTTCGGGGAATGCAGAGTACTCTTTCATTGCCATTACTCCTAGGTCCACTCTGATAGGGTCCTCTCTATGGGTTAAATAGAACTGTTCGACTTTTAATCAGAGTGAAAACGAATGACATGAAAAATTGAATTGTTTGAAATAAAACTGTTTGATCATATAACTTTGTGTAAACGAATGATAGAAGTTTAAATGAATTATTAGAGATACATTAAAATATTTGTAAACATCTGTGTTCAAAAGAATGAACTTAGTCTCATTTAAAAATGTTATTTAAAAGATGAGTTTAGAAATTATATATTTAATATATATGTATAAAGAGGATTTAGCATTAAATAATCTACAATTGTTAATATGCCATAAAACCCAACCCAACCAAACACGATCAGAAACGTGTATGCGCTAAAACAATATGCTTTCATTAAAATGGATACATATCCATACTAATATACAAATATACTCATATGTATATTTATGTACGACAATATTTTCCTTCGAAATTATTTTCGAGCAATAATATATACCAGCTAGATCTTTTAGAGTAGGTTAGTTTTTTTTTTGGTTTATTGGCATTTTACCGATTGATGACTGATTTGTTTAATGGCATTTCACTCATAGATGGTTATTTGGTTTAATGGCACTTACCCCTTGATGGCCATTTGGATTAATGGTGTTTCACCCCTAGATGGTCATTTCGTTTCATGGCATTTCACCTCTCGATGGTTATTTTGTTTAATGGCATTTACTCCAAGATGGTCATTTAGTTCCATGGCAGTTCACTCCTTGATGGCTATTTTGATTAATGGAATTTCACCCCTTGATGGTTATTTTTTTAATTACATTTACCCCTAGATTGTCATTTGGTTCAATGGCATTTCACTCCTTGATGGCTATTTTGCATTTACCCCAAGATGGTCATTGGGTTCAATGGCATTTCACTCCTTGATGGCTATTTTGATTAATGGCATATTACCCCTTGAGGGTTATTTGGTTTAATGGTATTTCACCCCTTGATGGTTATTTTGCATTTACCCCAAGATGGTCATTGGGTTCAATGGCATTTCACTCCTTGATGGCTATTTTGATTAATGGCATATTACCCCTTGAGGGTTATTTGGTTTAATGGTATTTCATCCCTTGATGGTTGTTTTGTTTAATTGCATTTACCCCTAGACGGTCATTTGGTTTAATGGCATTTCAACCCATTGATGCTTTTTCTTAACAATCATCTTACATCAACCTTTAAAAAAAGATTATTTGCACTGAACATATACTCTAGTTATACAATATCTATATACATATCATAGAAACTTGATTCAAGTTAAAAATCTTATTTTCAATTATTTCTATATATGCATATTTACCCAACCCTCTGCACGGGCAGGATATGACACAAGGTCAATTTTTAAGCGGAGTTTAACAGGTTTGAATTCAGAGTTTTTCTCCTCCTAGACTAGTTGCCTCACCAAGGCTGAAGAACATAGTCTACCCTACTATTAACCCATAGCTGGAGGGAGAATAATTGGATTCATACCTTTTCCAAAGGTATTAATGCTATGTGAAATGCAATCAGTCTCGTCCAGGATTTGAACTCGTGTTGCTGTGTCCATTACCTACGACGATAACCGTTACACCACTGGCACCTCCTAATTATTTCTATTTGTACAATTTCAATCATGTAGGTTGTATGCTGATTTAGCCATTTATGATAATATAACAGAATAGAGGTATCGATTAGGGGAAAAAACTTGATCCTTCTTATACTTCAAGAAATATAATTTTGGGAAATATGATTAGAACTCACCTCCTCTGCGTAAACTAATGATATTGTTTAATGGTAACTGAGCTGATATAGTAAGATTATATCCAAAATCCTATTAAGATTGCCAAATTCATGATTTAATAAGTTTTAGTTGGGTGAGAAAGGAATCAAAAGATTTGGGGGTAGGGAAATGATTTTGAAAAGCGGAGAAATAAAGTTGGAACAATCATATACACGCAACAGGAAAATAAAAACGAAATTCCAAAATATAAGATCGCCTTTTCGGTGGGGCTTAGAACACAATAATTGTGAAGTTCACAATAATTGTGAAGTTCACAATGATTGTGAAGTTCGAGCTCTGGAGTGGATGGAATACCCATTCATTGTCATTGCTGGTTGGTCTACAATGAGCCGGAAGGGTAGAACCTGTTAGGATCCCACCTATGGGTCATACAGAACTGTTGGATAATTAATATTATGGTTTCTTTGGTTTTATTGTTAAATGGCATATCAACTTTCGTGGGTTATTAATGCCAAAACTATCCTTTTACAAGAACTGTTGTGGGGAATTAAGGGAGTTCATAACTTTCCTAAGGACAGTAGTTCGAAAGTGAACGTAATAGCGAGGTGCCCGTAGTGTAATGGTTATCGTCGCAGGAAATGGACACGGCGACACCAGTTCAAATCTTGGACGAGACTGATTGTATTTCACATAGCACTAATACCCTTGGGAAAGGTATGAATCCAATTATTCTCCCTCCAGCTATGGGTAAACAGTAGGACAGACTAGGTTCTTCAGCCTTGGTGAGGCAACTAGTCTAGGAGAAGGAAAACTGAATTCAAACCTGTTAAACTCCGCTTAAAAAAAGATTGACCTTGTGTCATATCCTTCCCGAGCGGAGGGGTTGGGTAAATATGGTAATAGTGCGACTGGAGCTCGAACTCATTTACTATGATGTCACTGTCCAGCACGTTAGCCACTACGCTACAGTGAGTCCCCAGAAAATTATTCCTATTAGATAAGAATACATGTTATCATATAACTATGTGCAAAAAGCTCTTGAGAAACTACAAAAAAAATGGAAATATAAACGTACAATGAACGCAATTCCCTAACATTAGGCATAAGATAACTCTCAGCGGGTTAAAATGCCCCTAAAGTCATGTTAAAGGAGCCAATTTAAAATTCTATATAATTTTGTGGAAGAGAAAAATATTTGAAAGACGGAATCAAAAGGTTCGTCGAGGAGAAAAATTGACAAAACTGTAAGTAAACGCTGGGTCAATTATATATATACATTTACTTACTTAAAAACAAAGACAAAGTTCTAAAGGTTAGTACCATGTTTTCATTAATAGATATTAACCCAACCATTTTAATAAAACTTGATGTGTAGGGGGAAAATAGCAATAGTCCTGGGGTCCGAATAGATTGTTTTAAATAAGATGAGCTGCCGTACGAAAAACGGGTTGACAACATATCGTTTAGTGGACTTGGTGTAACAAGATATACTTGATGAGGCACCCCTAACTAAAAACAACAGATAGCTGGATTTTGCCGCGGTCACTATACACGATTGATCACCTAACTGGTGGCTTGAGCTGGCCAGAAGATGTCAACCAAATGAGGCGGCAGTCAGAGTAGGGTGTTCTGTAAACCCAAATAGAATAAACTAGGAGTTATCGATTCGAGCATTCTTTCAATGCCTGGTGTATGAGGAGACAAATGTTTACGTGTACGGTAAGTGAGGAACGAACCAAAGAGCAGGAAGTTCCAGATGGTTGGTTTGTTTGTTGGTTGGTTGGTTGGTTGGTTGGTTTTACGATGTATCAACTCTTTTCGGGTCATTTGACGCCGAATTAAATTTCCAACAATTCGGTTTAGTATAAGTATAGTTTTGCTCACAAGTAGTTAAATATCAAAACAGTTCTATTTCAAACAATTCAGTTTTACATAAGTACACAGTTTTGTTCTATTTGATCTATAGATAGGACCCTATCAGGTGTTACCATTTCGGGCCGGAGTGGACCTGGGAGCGATGGCAATGAAGGGGTACTCTGCATTCCCAAAATCTCCAGCATTACTGGAGCCTCACCAGATTGTTTAGTGTCATATCCTGGACACTCGTTAGGAGGGCGGTCCTACCCCTCTGTAGAGATGCCCCAGCTGACTGGGCAAAGTTCGGAACGGGAAAAAAGGAACTAATCCTCACGTTGTGTCAGTTTTTCATTTCTACCTGTTTCCACGGCCTCAGAAACTGAACGGAGAGAATAAACCAACAGAAGACATAACTGTTGTATACTCATCACAATAATAAATATGCACATATACACATATACATGCAGAATACATATTGACGCAATAATAAAGACGAGCGAGGACTTCTTTAAAGAAAATATACCTCTCACTTTATTTGAAAGGTTGTGTGTGAGAGGGAGTTGGAGACTGAACAGAACTGCAATATATTGACTCCCCACCATTCTTATGGCCATCAGCGTTGTGTCTCTCTCGTTCACCAGGGCTGCTCAGCCGGAGGCCTGGGGACCCTCTTGTTGGGTGCTGACTTTCTCAACCACATCTTGTCACCAACGGATCCGGTTTCCAAACTAACTGACTTCCTGTTATAGCCAGTTTTTCCTCCATGCATAATTGACATTATTTACAACATTTTTTTTACTATGTCCCATTTTAATAAAAAAAAAACTTGTACCTAGATTATTTTTAATTTACCACACATATTTAGATAAACTAGTTCTGTGTCTATATTTCGTGTGTGAAACTACTTCTATGATTGTAATATCCGTTTTTTAAATAAAATGAAATAATATATATATACATATACATATATATAGCTGAAAACTGCTTCATTATTTGATCGTGGGAGAAAGCTTACAACATTCTTCCGTCCTTACTTTTTAATTTATTCATTTGTAATATAATTGAAAATCATGCTGTTTCTTTTTTTTTTTTTTTTTTTAAAACAGACACTTATCAGCTACTTGACTTTCCGCCGCCGCTAATAAGCTCCTTCTGCCTTCACGAGGCGATTCGTTTCTTGATGGATCCGAAATTTGGTAGTTCATCACCTTCGTGACAAGATGCACTAGAGATTTTCGCAATGAGCTCTTAAAGAAACTCTAGCCTTTTCCCCTGGGAGAAGAACTGCAGCCTTACCACCTGCTTAATCACTGTCAATACGTGACAATACGGCAGTTAAATGTCTAATTGAGTCCCAAAGACAAATATCGTTAATTCTCAGTCATGAAACCGTGTAAAATAAACAGGAATAAACAAGTAGAATTCTAAGTGGCAAAATATTAGACAGCATGTTTATTAAAAATAAAAAAAAAACATTCATTTGGTGATGAAAAAAAATGGACGATCACTTTGTTTATACAAGGTAAATCAATTGAGAAAGGTTGATTTCGTGGAATTTTTTATTTGTTTTTTGTTTTTTTACTTTGTTTTGTTTTTGTTTGGTTTGGTTTCTTTGTTTTATGGCATATCAACCTCTGTGGGTTATTTAATGCCGAAGCCATTCTCCTAGAAGACCAGTAGTGGTACTATTTAACCCATAGCTGGGAGGATAAGGGTGTTCATACCTTTCCCAAGGGTATTTGACCGAAAGTGAATGTAATAGCGCGACTGGAGTACGAACTCGCGTACTACGATTCCGCAGTCCACCGCTTTAACCATTACTCCACGAGGACACCCCCTTTTGTTTTGGTTTATGTTTTCAAATTAGTAATCCTTATCAGCCGATCAGTGTTACTTCATCGATTATCATTTTCATCATCAAGCGTCAATCAGATTTGGTCAGTATTTATTAATTTTCTCTCGTTTTCCTCAATTTACAGCCTGATGACCTCTCCTGAGTTTTTCTTCCACAGTGTTTAGACCATCTAAGAATACCTCCTGCCTCTTAAAAACCTTAATTTGAGAGCTTGATCTATATAATCCTGTGTTAACTTGTAAAATATTGCATTTTCTTAAAGTTTTAAATCGCCTTCAATTTTTATAACACCCTTTAACAAATAATCTCATATTAACCCAGCAGAACTTCAATCCTGAGAGGGATACCGGAATAATATTTTCGCAAGTAATCAAGATCAGCATTGATTTTCAGTTTGGGTTGGCAAGCTGAAAAAAATGCAGAAGCGGTTTAAATATTTTTATACACTAATTTACATTACTTTTAAATTTCTAATCTGTTCTTGCTTATTCTATTGAGTGCTTTCAAATTATCCAACTCTTCTCTCCTGCTGCCAGAAAAAAAGATTATTATATATTTGAACACTCAGTCAAAGTTTCCAAACTAAAAATTGAAAAAAATATCTTTATTTATTAGACCGACATCGTATATTTTACCAGTTTATACAGGGTGGAGAAAAGAGGACGACCAAGTCTGAAAATTTCTCAAAATCATTGGATTAGGTTTCAAACAAATTTTATTGACATCGCTGTGTTCACATTGAATAAACATTTGACAAATTTAAGTTTGATAAACAATATCCTTCATGTGGTGCCCGTTTTCATTGATGCATTTCTGAATAGGCCCACTTTTTCATCGTAATTCAGGCACAAAGACGTTGTTGATCATCTTGGTGTAGCGCTTGGAGTTCACAGTCACAGCATTTCCATAATTGTCTTCAAAAAAGTAAGGACTAATGACGGCAGCTTTACCAACAGCACACCAGACCGTCACTTTTGGATTATGCAGTGGTTTTGCGAGCTGTTCTCTCGGATTTTCAAGAGCTCTATAATGACAGTTATAGTTTCATCATTCATTAACAAAATGGGGTTGTCATTTGCCGCAAAAATTGCTTTCATCTGACCTGCGAAGTTAAACCTCTTTGCATAGTGCTCTAGTTTCGACAGTTCGACAACAACTAATTTGTAGTGGTGAGAATGCAGGTTTTCATGTAAAATACGTCTAACTGATCGATTACCGATGCCAAGTTCGAAGGAATGCTCCCGAGCAGATGGATTAGGTCACTGCAGCATAGCTTTTCTGACACGTTTCATATTTTCCGGTGTATGTGCTACTCGTGGGGACCTCACCGGTCTCCTATCCAATAGTATACCTTGTGTACGAAGTGCCTTAACCCAACGTACTTATGGGTGGGAACACACTGAGCTTGATGAATATTGAAGTGGCAACGAAATTCACGCCTAACTGCTATGAGAAAACTCGTTATTCTTCACATAACTGTCGTAAGCAAACACACTATGGTCTATCGTCTACAGCACTATGGCTTCACCTAAAATAGGACAAAAATGTAACAGAAAAATGCTAAGATCCCACGTCGGAAAGAATACCAGCCAGACATATGCCCCCCTCCCTGGTGCTGTAGAGAAGCCATTTCAAATTTGATCATACTCACTAACCCACGTTAATTTTATGTTTCAAATCTACCTTCGCATATTCTACTGAACCCTTTCAAATTTTGTCGTCTCAACCAGATACATGATTATTAATACATCTGAATATACAATCAGTATTGCCAACCTGAAAGATAAAAAAAAGCAGTCTCATTATTTTCTTGACCGAACTCTTATACATAACCAGTTTACATTATGTTTCAAATCTACCTTCGCATATTCTACTGAACGCTTTCAAATTATGCAATCTCACCAAAAAAGAAGATTATTAATACATTTGAACACACATCAGCATACGTTGTCTGGTTTATTACATTAATCAGTGAAGACATGAACAATTTTTACTCACTCAAAATGCTCTTCTGTCTATCAGTCATGAAAATACAATCCACTCAGGCTGCATTGAAAACTGAAAATCCTCCTGTGTGTGGTGATTGAATGACACTAATTACAACCAAATAACTTCCGCTCAATTTGAACGTTTCTTCACACTGCTCTACCCAATAGGCGGCTCTACTTAAATGCGATTACGCATTCTGAAGAATTTATATGGGAATGACTAACAATTGAAAAGTTTTTTGATTGGTTATAATTTACGTCTCGGATTTCTTTTGTTTAACAAAGTTGAAAATTGGCTGTGGAACAATTCTTTGTAAAAACCAAGGCGGAAAACAACTGCGATGTTAAGGCTCAAGTATCGCAGAGTGTGCTTTCTCTGATGCAATATTAAACTCATCAAATATTTAATTTACGAACAGTATTACTCCAAATCGTTTTCTCCATCAAATTGAGAACATCAATTTTCTTTTTAGATTTCTTTAATAAGAAAATTATTCTACCGATAATATTTGTTCTGAAAGCACTAGTTTTCCCCGTACACTTATATATATATATATATATATATATATATATATATACATGTGTGTGTGTGTGTGTTTGCGCGCGCGCGCGTGTGTGTGTGTGTGTGTGTGTGTGTGTGTGTGTGTGTGTGTGTTTGCGTGTGTGTGTGTGTGTGTGTGTGTGTGGTGTTTCTAAAAATTCGATATCCTTTGAGATGTACAGTGTGTTTTAGAAAATTTAATAACTTGACAAAATCTCGTTTAAATGTTCTCAAATTTTAACGGCATGTGTAGAAACAACTAGAAATTCTATGTGGAACGTTTAAACCAATTTTCTTTTACATTGAATGGAATTTCTGTACCGGAAAATAAAAGAAACTCGAACATTAAACAGAATTTTGAGTTGTTTCTACACATGCTGTCAACAGTTTAGATCATTTGAACGGTAATTGATCAACTTATTCGATTACCAAACAATATCAATTTTTCAGGAAAAACCCTGTCGATCTCAAATGATATCAATTTTGTAAAAACACCTTGTACATCATGACAAGGTGTTTATTTTCTAAGGAAATGTGAATACTTGCAAGTACTTTGTTATAGATGATATATTTCGAATTTAATTTGGAATAATAAGCAAATTTTTTAGAAGTCTGATCTATTATATTCATAGTTACATATTTTTTCTAAATTAGTGTACGCTAGAATTATTCACCCCTCACCTTGTGGAAATTGTGAAATAATATTGCACGATGACAGTTGTAATTTTTTTTTTTTTTTACATTTAATTCAAGCACCCTTTAAGAATGAAATAGTACTGACCTATTTACCAACCCCTCCGCTCGGGAAGGATATGACACAAGGTCAATTTTTTAAGCAGAGTTTTACAGGTTTGAATTCAGAGTTTTCCTTCTCCTAGACTAGTTGCCTCACCAAGGCTGAAGAACCTAGTCTGTCCTACTATTTACCCATAGCTGGAGGGAGAATAATTGGATTCATACCTTTCCCAGGAGTATTAGTGCTATGTGAAATGCAATCAGTCAGGTCCAAGATTTGAACTCGTGTCGCCGTGTCTATATCCTGCGACGATAACCATTACACCACGGGCACCTCCAGTAAATATGAAATAGTACTGACCTGATTCCATAACATTCTGGAAAGTTCTAAAGATAAATTTCTGAGGGTTCCATACCACGATAACTCATCCTTTCTGCAACTATGGTTAAGACTGGTGAACTTGACAAAATGTTCCGAATGAAGAAAATTGATGCGTACAAACAAGATGATGGATAGACAGCATTTTCCAATAATTTAATTTTAATGTTTCCACTTAGAAAATTCATAATATTTTCAAGATAATCAACGAGATGCATTAAGTTGAGAATCAGTTTGAGATGGGCATAAAATTGATAATTTCTGTTAGAATTGAAAGAAAAATTGTTCGAGATATCTTGAAGAATTCTCTGCAAAACCGCAAAGGACGTTCTCATTAACTTAATAATAGAAAAGTTAAATTCATCGACGAAGACAGTCACTAAATGCTATAATTGAGTCAAGTCTTCTAGCTTATTGTCCAAGGAAAACTACATTGTTTAATGCTAAACACCAAAAAAAAAAAAGCTGATTTACTTATGCTAGAAGCCATCTAGAACATGTGTGTGAATATTAGAAATCTGTTTTATCATATCTATCATATTTACCCAACCCCTCCGCACAGGCAGGATGTGAAATGCAAATTGTCTCGGCCAGGATTTGAACTCGTGTCGCCGTGTCCTCTTCCTAGGACGGTAACCATTACACCACGGGCACCTCCTAGAAATCTGTTTTATGATCAGAGGAAACAAAGCTATGATTATTTGGTCACATGAATTCCCGGTGTATATGGAGGAATTCGAATGAACTGCCCAAAACCAAGAATATCCTACTTAGAATTAAGTTCAGTGACGGGAGTATTATGTTTTGGGGATGCTTTGCTTCGTCTGAACAAGTGATCTACTGAGAGACCAGTGTATCAAAGATAAAGCGCAGTATTCGGATATTCTATAAAATAATATAGAAAAATGTTTGTCCAGTCGGCTGGGGCTGTAGAATACACTGACTGCACCTCTGCAAAGGGGTAAGACCCCCACACACACCAATGAGCGTTCTAATTATGACACTAATCAATCTGGTGGTGAGTTTTTGGTGATGCTGGAGCTTTGGAGAATGCGGAGCACCCCTTCATTGCCATTGCTTCCATGTCAACTCTGGTCCGGAATGGTTGCACCTGATAGGACTCTATCTGTGGGTTTAAATAGAATTAAACTGCATACTTATGCTAAACTGAATTGTTAGAAATGGAAGTGTTTTTGACATTGAAATTCTACTAACACTAAACTGAATTGTTTAATATAGAATTGTTTTAACATTCAACTGTGTGTAAACAAAATCTGTACTCATACAAAACTGAATTGCTTGAATTAGAACTGATCGAATAAACTGAATAGCTTGAAAAAAAATGTTTTTGACAAACTGTGTACTCAGGATAAACTGATTTTTTTAAAATAGAACTATTTGCATAAAAATGAATTTGGCATTAAATAGCCAACAAAGGTTGATATGTCATAAAACCCAAACAACCAACCGTCAACAAGAAAAAGGTACATGCATGCTGTCTTTGGGGTGTCACTGGGTGTTCAAGCATGACAATGGCTCTAAATATACGGCACGGATTATTACAAAATACATCGATTAGTTGGTTAGTTACTTTATAACATATTAAACCTTGTGGGTTATTTTATGCTAAATCCTGTTTAGTTCCCTTGTTTCCACATAGTTAAATGGTTTCAAGTGTTCCTATCTAACACGAATAATTCTATGTAATATGAAATTTTTTTTTTTTGGCCCTAGCAGTCAACTACGACTGAAGAATACGCTGTCAGCCTTTGTACAGCGACATAAAACCCTCTCTCCAATGAGTGTCCTGATATGACAATAAACTACAGCTGGCGGGAAATACGCAATAACCCCTTCATGGACATCACTCGCGGGTCTAATGCACCAGAGTGGGAACACATTCCAGGGTCCCATCTATGGGTGAAATGGAACTATTGAATCATGTACTGGTCTTGAAACTATTTATGTTAAAATACAATTACTAGTATTAAATAGCAATACTTGAAACCATTTAATTATGTGCGAATAAGGCTATAAGTGTTAGATACCAATGCTTAAAACTATTTAACTGTGTGCAAGCAAATGAGCTCTGATTCGTTTGAAAATAATGTTACCTACAAACTGTTTACAAATAATGTATTTTTCATGTGTGTATATATATATATATATATATATATATATAGGATTAGGCATTAAATAACCAACCATTATTTGGGCTTAGTTAAATTGTTCAACTATTGTTATTTATCATATGTAATTCTATTTACCAAGTATTCTTATCTGATAAAAATAATTTTTTTACACAATTTTATGGTTTCAAATAACTCATAATAATAATAATCCATAGTAAATGATTGTCTAGTTCTGTTTGATTCATAGAAGGGACTCTACAGGTAATGCCAATTCAGATTAGAGTTGACCTGGAAGTAATGCCAATGTAGGTGTATTCCAAATTCCCCAAAGCTCCAAATGCAGTTTAATGTCATTTCCAGGACACTTGTTGGGGGTCTTTCTCCACTGGCGTAATACAGTCGGCGTATTCTACAGCACTAACCGATAGGTTTCTCTATAGGGGAGTGTAAAGGATTTTAATTTCCATGGTGTGGTTATATTCGTTATATCAAAAATTTAGATGATCAAAAAATGTCGTTCAGCTCAAATGCAGACACCACAAAATTATCATTCAGAATCAAATTGGATTAGAAATTGATTGATACACTAAGTTAAAGAAATGAAAGTATCTTCAAAGAACCTTCTTCAGAAATTGCATCCATCTTTTTGCATTCAAAGCGCATTTTCATTTCTCTAGAAATAAAAATATCAGAATTTACCGTTAGTGTTTCTATTTTTTCTAATATCATAATCAATCTTATAATCAGCAAATACAAATACGTAAATTTTGACATTTTGTAAAAACTTGACAGCTGTTCCAATAGAATCAAAAGCGACATTTTCGAATAAAATTAGTTAAAATTAAATGTCTCTAATGCAAAATAAAACATTTTGGTCAAGCTAATAATCCTTTTTAAGAGTCTGCCTTGCAATTAACTTTCAAATATTGATGTTGTGTTATAGGATCACTGTTATCTTGCCAAGCATGTGTATCGTTACGTGAAAATAGCTGTGTGACCTGAGAGGACAAAGCAAAGGTCACACACCTGGAGAGGAAATCCGTATTGTAGGTCGATTAACGGATACAGATGTTTAAAGCAAGAATCTTTTTCATATTAGTAGAAGTCTGTGGCGTAATTGTTAAAGTGCTGGACTGAGGCCTCGAAGTATATATATATATATATATATAGAGGATTCGTGTTAAATATGGCGTACGCATTGAACATCATTTTTTTAAATTATTTATCTATCTATATATATCAATAATATCAATCCTTATATATATATATATATATATATATATATATATATATATATATATATATATCTCACTAAGACATGTAAATTTGACAAGAAAATTTTCAACAGAACAGTGAAATTTTGATTAGAGCAATGCTCTTAAAATACGATAACCAAGAGAAGATTGTGATTTCCCGCACAATTTCCAACCGATTGATAATTTTGTGAGCGTCTTCATTTCAGCTTCATGTCATTTTGTATTCATCCAAAATGATATATAACTATGAAATGCTAATTATTATCCTACTCACCTTCCTAGATAGAAGGATCAATACAATCGTGGAGCGTCATTAGAACGGAAACCTAAACGCTTCATAGTCCGTCTAAATCCAAAGAAAACCGATTCCATTGCATAATTCTTATTCTGGTTCTTGAATATCAAGAAGAGCCAGAAGTATGTGACAAACTGATAGAAATGAACTCACTAACAACAATTTGGTAGCCTAGGTCACTAACCATTGCACCTCGTGAAGTGCCGTGTTATTTATTAACCTTTGTTTAACCTTACAAACACTATGGTTTCTTACAATAATCGCTCTTCTTAAGTTATCACCATTTTAAGTACTGAACAAGCACACCGTTGCTTAACTTCAATGATCTAATAGGAGCCGGTACACTACCAGGACTTGAAGGGAAGTATCCACCCAACCTCTACGTCACAGGCTGAATGTGACTTGTGGTCAACTTTTTAAGCTGAGTAATCATCATCATCTTGTCGTGCCGCTGGCACGGATATCCCTGACCCTCTCTCGCTACTGCTCCCTATCGTTCATCGCCTCTGGCAGGTCTTCTCATATAAAGAGGTTTGACAAATACTCATAGACAGAAATAGAACGATCATTCAGAAAGAGCGGTTGTTAGAAGTAAGTTTAGCGTTCAGAATCAACGGCAGCAGCTGATTGAAGAAAAGTGAAAAAGTGACCATGCGATAGCGTTAATATATATATATATATATATATATATATATATATATATATATATATATTATTTTGCTCGCAGTAAATATATATTTTTAACTGTTTCAGCTGAATTCATTACTAATTATCATAGAACTCGAACAATGACCTTTTCATAAATAATCTAATAATTCTTACA
The DNA here is from genome assembly GCA_963585895.1 of Sepioteuthis lessoniana. Lineage (NCBI taxonomy): Eukaryota > Metazoa > Mollusca > Cephalopoda > Myopsida > Loliginidae > Sepioteuthis > Sepioteuthis lessoniana. The sequence continues at coordinate 117,291,666 of OY757904.1, read as the reverse complement.
GAAATTTGCATGATGCAACGGTATAAACCTTTTGGACTTCCAAGTAGATGCTTCAAAACAAAATTTAGAAAATTCAAAAAGGTTTATACAGTTGCATCATACAAATTTCTATAAGGGTCTTTATTCGTTAAGATGTATCATTTTTGCTTAGTTAAGATTGCATATCGGCAAACATAACGAGTGATTTGGTATATAAGAAGTGGATGGACTATTCTTGGCCCACTCTCCGGGACTTTTGCAAGAATCAGAGTGTAGTGTCTGTGTTTGTTTGCTGCTTTTAATGTCATATAAACCTTCTTGGGTTATTTAATGCCAAATCCATTCTTCTAGGACAGTAGTGGTACTATTTGACCCATAGCTGGGGGGATAAAAGAGTTAATAGTTTTCGCAAGGGTATTTGTCCACAAGTGAATGTAATAGTGCGACTGGGGTCCAGCAAATTAACCATTACACCATGAAGACATCCCCCAGTATCTGTGTGTCATGAAGAGGACGTAAGGGGCACTCTCTACAACTTCTTCTAGGGAATAGAGTGTAGTATAAGTTTCGGTTTCTTGGTTTGATGACATATCAAACTTCCTGGGTTATTTAAAACCAGTCTTTGTAGACGGGTAGTAAGAGTACTAGTAAACCCCTTCCTGAGAGATAAGGGGGGTTCATACATTTCCCCAAGGGTATTAATCCGAAAGAAAATGTTGTAGCTCAGATGGGGATTGAACTCACTTACTGAAATGTCCTACTCCAGCTCTTTGCCACTACTCCATGGTAACTCATATTCATCCTAACGTTCAACATAATTGGGACATTGTTTCTGAATTTTCTTTCTCTCTTCCAAAAAACATACAATTTTTTTTCTAAAGAAAATTAAATGAATAAGTTGATTCAGCTTTCTGGATAAACCAACAACCCCACATATAATACACAAACAAGTTCAGATTCAAATTTGAAAATTAAAATAATAATCTGTGTTCATAATTTTGCTTTTTCTTAATTTGGATTTATTTGAGAGGAAGTATTAAATTTTATTTATCCAATTAGCGTCACTTTCGATTGCAAAGAAGAAATATGCACAAAGATCTGACAATTAACTTTAACCTTTTCTCAATTCTTTAATTTTAAGGTTCCTATTTATTCGTTATATTCTACTGTATTATTGCTGGGTTTTTGTTTTGTTTTTTTCAGTTAAGCTGTAAAAGTTTGCGAGTTATGTTTAAAATGTGTGATGTCTTTTTTCTCGGGTTTTTTTTAAATCATTAATTGAAGGTCATTTCAACTTTTTGTGTCTTTTTTTTTTAGAGAACATGTATGATAATATTTAGCCTTCCAATTTATAACTATATTAATTCTTCATTCAAAAGAGCATTATTTTAACGAAGTTTTTTTCTTACAAGATAAAGATTACAGCACATAACCTCAAAAAGTTCTATACAAAATCAGATTTAAACGAAAATTTTAAAATTAAAATAATTATCCGTATATTCATAATTTTTCTTTTTGGGGATTTATTCGTGAGAAAGAATTAAATTTTATTTCTTGAAAATAATGAACGCTTTCAGTTGCATATTTTATATTTGATAGTTTTTGTTCTGTGTGAGTGCGTGTGTATGTCTGTATGTTTGTTTGTTGTTGGTGGGGTTTTTTTGTTCTATTTTGTCTTATTTGTTTCGTTTTTTGTTTGTTTTTTGAGGGTGGTAGGCTTGTTTGTTTGTTTTTTTGTTGAATAAGATTGGTATTTCCACTCGAACAGATGTTACGCACTGATCATTAGGAGTTGGTTGGCTGGTTTACTGTTTATAAACCCTTTTCAGGTTATTTATGCAGAAATCTTTTTTCTTTTTTCCATATATATATATATATATATATATATATATATATATATATATATATATATATACTTGAAAGCATGTTATATAGTTATAAGTAAAGCAAGAATTCCTGAGTGAAGGAAAAAAGAAAAACTAGCCTGGTCCGGATGGGCTCCAAAGAGGAGCTTTCGTGGCTAAATAACGTGTTTGCCAATGAAGTGAAAGTTTCTAACTGTACAAATAAGATAAGAAATCTTTTACATACTTGAAAGCTGCGGGCTACTTCCCCAAGAACAGAAAAGATGCTGTAAAGGAACTAGAGGTATAAATGACGAATAGTATATATAGACCGACACAATCTAATGGAGGTGAAGACAGGAGGTATGACATGAATAGACTATTATTAAAAGGCATCTGATATGATCTCACAAACAGGGATAATAACTATCATTACGAAAGTTATGGAAAAGTGGGGAGTTGAACAAGCAGCAAGAGAAGAAACCCTAGCAGAGATAAAAATCCGAAGAGACATCTTTCAGGGAAATATTATTGTCATTATCATTTGTTATTGCAATGATACCACAGAATGATCTGTTAAGAAAATGCAAAAGAAACTTCAAATTTATAAAGCTGCAAGAAAATATTAAGTACCTCGGGTACATGGAGGATATTAGCATATTTGCCAAGGATGGAAAAGAATTTGAAACCGTAGGACAAATTTGTAGGTTCTTCAACCATTGTATAGGAATGGAATTTGAAATTCAAAAAAAGCATGATAATTATAATTAAAAAAGAAACAATTGAAGGAATAAAATTTTTCACTAAGGAAAGCATTGGAAAATAATAATGTACAAATACCTGGAAATATTAGAAGATAGTATCAAACACAGGACCTACCCGATACATGGCTACGTTGATTGGTTGGTTGATTGGATGGCCTTTATGGCATATCAACCATTGTTGGTTATTTAATGCTAAATGCAATTTTTATACATATAAACAGTTCTATTTTAAACGATTTAGTTTAGCATAAATTCAGTTTAAATGTTAAAACAGTTCTATTTCAAGCAATTCAGTTTAGTATAAGTACAGTTTTTGTTGACACACAGTTCTATTTTAAACAATACAGTCTAGCATAAGAACGCAGTTTAAATGTCGAAACAGTTCGATTTCAAACAATTCAGTTTAAGTGAAATACACAGTTTAGTTCTATTTGATCCATAGATAGGACACTATCAGGTGCTACCGCTTCGGGGCAGAGTAGACCAGGAAGTGATGGCAATAAAGGGGTATTCTGCATTCCCCAAAGCTCCTGCTTTACTGGAACTTCACGATCAGACTGTTTAGTGTCATATCCAGGACACTTGTTGAGGTAGTCTTAACTCTCTGCAGAGGCGGTTTATTTTGCAGCCCCAGTTTTAGCTTGTATGAAAAACTTGCAAGCAGTTGAATGATAATTATTTATAAACAATTTTAGCTTCAAGAAACTGTTCTTAATACAACTAATTTGCACACATTTATATGGTTTCAAGTATTCTATCAAACACAAATAATTTACACACAGTTATATGGTTTCAATTATTTCAACCTAATATTATATGGTTTCAACCTAATATTATATTATTTCAATTTTTAACCTATTATATTATTTCAATCTAATATTACTCCAATTTTCAACCTGATATTATATTATTTCAACCTAATATTATATTACTTCAATTTTCAACCTAATATTGGAGACAAATGTAGTAAATGAAGTAAATGGGTAAAGATATGAAACGGCGCAGACAAAACAAAGCGACAAACAAAACAAATTTATATTCATAACAAAACATGTAATGATACATTTAAAATATTACAATGGTTCTATATTGTTCGTAAAACAGTCCTGTGTGTATGTATGTGTGTGTGTGTGTGTGTGTGTGTGTGTGACTAACACAACTAAAACTACAGAAAGGGTTAAATAATAAAAGTGTCCTATTCATGTTGACTATGTATTTCTAAAAGTTCGTTTCTTTCTGTGATCCGAAACAATTGCTGTTTTCGAGGCTGGAAAAAGTCTCACAGACAAGGAATATTAAGGAAAAGGTTTGCGTGGTTTATCCATTTTGTGGATTTTGACGTCTGTTGGTGAATAAGAGAGTCACACTGGAGAGAGTGTGTTAGCCCTGCAATTGAAATTGTGAAAAAGAGATAGAGTGTTTGAAGACGAAGTATTTATAGAAAATACGTGTCGTGGAATCAGCTCCAAAATACGCGGGACGAAATTCAGATGAGGACATAGTTTAAAACACTGATCACGTGGTTTTCCTGGCCAATGGTTTCCCGACACTGAATATTTGCGTGCTTTCACCATCTTTGTGGTGAGAACAAGTGGCATTACGCCCAATTTAAATCATAGGAGTGTAAGTCCAATAGACTTCACAAACCTTAAAGCCCAAAGAATCCATTGTAAAGATCCGTGTTTGGAGAAAACATTTTAAATGTATTTCTTTAAATGATTGGTTCAGGAAAAGAACTGTTACACCTTCGACTTTTCCACAGAAAGTTTTTGTTTACTTCAGCTGCATCATTTGTCGAGTTTTCTTCAACTGTTCGCCTGACTTCTGGCCACACCATCGGAGATCTTCTTGCTTCATCTTTATCTCAGGAGCATCGGACTCCCTCCAGTCTACGACGATCTTGACTAAATTTTCAAGCCAAACATATCGTCGTAGTAAATGAACTCGGTAATCCAAGTCTCCCAAACGAGAATGTGTATTATAATTAAAGATGCTAATTAATTATATTAGTTAATCATTTTGTTCCAAGTAATAAATTGTGAGTTAGCTAAATCTTTGAATTAAAGTATAAATCGCATGCAACGGTCAAATGATGTGCCAGTTGCACGAATAGCGGGATATGGAATTGACAGGTTATTTTGGAAATCGGTTAGGATGACATATTGAAGATTTGTTTTGAAATCGCAGTTGTTGGCAGGATATTAAAAGATAAAAATTTAGTCAGCTGAGAATTGAATAATGACGTAACACAGGAAAGTTTTTAATGACACTTGTTCTTATCATCATTAGTCAATAAGATAATTAGAAATGTATATATATATATATATATATATAGGCAGGGTGATGTTAGAGTCAGTCAGTCAGGACAGTTGGTTGAAGACAGTCCATGAATTAGTCCGGGCATATTCGAACGGCCCCCTTGAGGGTGCAGCCAGGTCAGGGTGATTAAATGTTGTCGTTATTTTGTTTCGTCTTCCACCAATGAATCTCACTGCGTTTCTATGTGACACAAGTAATTCCTTCACTCTATTTCTCTCGGGGACGTTGACGACTACGTTGAAATGTTGCAGACAGTAACAAATTTTCGTTTCTAAAGAAACAACGGAGTCCGTTTGTATTTTTGTGCGTTACGATTTTTGATAAGGCCGGTAGCGTAACACTTGCGTTTACTAGGTCGCTGTAACGTAACCACAGTTTGTGTTTCCCTTTGCACTGATGCCTTTGAAAAAGACATGGATACCTCTTTCCATCCTAGCCATTCATTAAAGAGTAAGGCTGACTGGGTTCTTTATCTTTGGTTGAGAAACTAGTCTAGGAGAATGAAAACTCTTTATTTAAACCACCTTTTTTTCTGCTGAAAAACTGACCTTGTGTTGCATCCGGCACGTATGGGAGACTTGGGTAATTACATTGATAATATAGGGTAAACATTTTTCTATCCGGTCGTCATAACGTTAAAATATATTCATATCTTAAAAAAATTGATTTTTAGTCCTTAAATTCCTTTCGATTGAAAAAACACTGTTAAAATGCTACCTGTCAATCAGGCGATCTTTTCACACATTTCTGCTATTTTATTCGAACCACATTCACAAAACCATCTACACTTGTAATAAAACGTTAATATATATTGATATTTAAAAATTCTGATTTTGTATTTTGAAATCTCTTGTTTAAAATGCAATCTGGTGATCTTTACATGCATTTCTGCCAATTTTATTTAAGCCACCTTCATAAAATCCGGGCTCGTTACATAACGTTCGATATGAATAGGTTATACAATTTGGATTTAAATACCGTTTTAATATTATATCATTATAATCTATATCTATATTTTTGGCGACTTACTATACAAAATTTTTGTCAACATGCTTTGGCATATTGATACACAATTTCCTGCCTTTATTTCACAGGGACTTCTAGTTGAATAAAATTGGCGGGAATGCGTTCAATGTCTGTCGACTAACACCAACAGCTATTTACCGACCAATTTGTCTGCTCTGTTGCTATAGTTACCCAACGTCAAACTACGTCTTTAAAACCCAATAAATAACAATACCCTCAGCGGAATGTTCAGAGAGTAAAGTTAATTCCTTAAAAAAATATTGCAGCTACTGTTATGGTGAATTTGCTGCAATAGACTTGTTTACTCGACATTCAGTACACCATTCTCTTCTCTTCTGTCTGTCTGTCTGTCTCAATCTATCTATATAGTTATCTTTTTCTGGCTATAGCTAACTTTTCTCACTCTCTCTTTTACAGTCTCCCTCTCTCTATTTCTCTTCCTCTCTCCTTCTCTTTCTTTGCCTTCTCTCTCTCTCATTCTCTCTCTCATTCTCTCTCTCTGCCTTTCCTCTATTTCTCTCGTTTTCTTACCATCTTTCTCTCCTCTCTGTCTGTCTGTCTGTCTCTCTTCCCTCTCTCTTTACCCTCTCCGTCTCTTTTCCTCTCTCTCTCTCTCTCTTTCTTCTCCTCTCTCTTCTTACTGTCTCTTGGTCTCTATCTTTCTGACTCCCACTCTCTCATTTTCTTTCTCATTCCCTCTCTCTTTCACTGATTCTCATTCTCGCAGTTTTTTTTTATCTGTTTACCTCTCTTTCTCTCTCACACACTCTCACACTCTCTCATTCTCATTCCCCTTCTTCTTCTTTTCCTTTCTCATGTTCATCTTTCTTCTCTCCCCACACCTCTCTCTCTCTCTCTCTTTCACTTGTTTATCTCTCTCACTTCCCTTTTCACAATTATTCTCACTCAGCCCCCTCTCTGTCTGTCTCTCTCTATATATATCACTTTCACGCTCTCTCTTTCTCTCTCTCTCTCTCTCTCTCTTTCACTCTCTCTCACTTTTTATCTTTCTTTAACTCTTGCTCTCTCTATTTCTATCTCTTCTTATCAATCTCTTTATTCTTCCACTCTTTCTCTTACCCTTCTCTTTCTCTTTTTCACTTTCTTCCTCTTTCTTTTTTTATATATGACATTCACTCACTCTCTATTTCCCTCCTGCTTCTGCTCTCTCTCTCTCTCTCTCTCTCTCTCTCTCTCTCTCTCTCTCTCTTACGCAAACATATACATACTCGTAAGTGTATCGACACACGGACAAGAAAGCACATTATATTGTTCCAGTTCTATTCTGTTAATGGTTTCTTGAAATTTAAAAGCATCCATTACAGCTTATCACAAAGATTTTATAATATTATTTGAGATATTTTTTTCAGTCTACATGGAATTTGATCTCTTACATTCAGTTAAATTTCAGCTTTGAACCAAATACACCAATTTTTTTTAATTTGTAATGTTTCCCAATATCTATTTGCCCAGTCAGCTGTAGCTGTAGAATATACTGGCTGCATCTCTCCTACGAGTGTCCTGTTTATGACACAAAACAATCTGATGGTGAGGTTCCAGCAATGCCAGAGCTTTGGGGAATGCGGAGCACTCCTTCATTGCCATCGCTCCGAGGTCTACTCTACCCTGGAGAGTTTTCACCTGATAGTGTCCTATCAATGGGTTAAATAGAACTAAACTGCGTACTTATGCTAAACTGAATAGTTTGATATAGAACTGTTTGCCTAAACTGAATAGTTTTAAATAGAAATGTTTTTGACAATTAAACTGTGAACTTATGCTAAAATGACTTGCTTGAAATGGACCTTGTGTCACACCCTGCTCATGCGAAGGGGTTAGATGAATCCATACATGCTACTAGTAATAAGGATTGAATCCTGACCCGATCTATAATCGAAAGTCAAAGATATATTGTATTTTTACCAAGATAAAGGGCTTCAGCTGCTCTGTTATTTATCCATAGTTGAATGGAGAAGTTGTTTCAAGCCTTTCACTCTGTTCTAATCGCGAACAGAACGTATTTTCATTCCGTATTTTTTATTTCGTTCTTCCTCAAGTGGATCACGTATATCTCGTCGATCTGTCTGCGGGACTCTTTCTCCCAGCAAATGAGACATATATTTTTACCAACTTGGTTTCCAATATGTGACATTTTGTTAAACCTACAACTCCTCTGTAGATGTTTTCTGATAACACCTGCACAGGCTTACTCAGGACTCGATGGCATCGGGGTAATTTCCAGGTTATTACACGACTCACCTTCTGTCCTCGTTGTTCTGTAGAATCAATTCACGTCCTGATTTCTCAAACTGAGAACTGAGTTAATGTCATAAATGTTGCGTGGTTGTAAAAAAATGGATTATCTCCTTGGGATTTTTCCAGCTGATCCCTAACACTGTGAGAGTGTGTTCAAAGAATGCAGACAATGAAAAACACGGGTTTATAGAATTGGTTATTTCTTACCCTACCTAACAAGAGGTGAAAAGAAATGAAAGCCAAAATGGATCTCGATTTTCAAATGAAAATAAACCAGTTACTATAATATATTATGTACGGATCCATTTTGTTTTGTAAAATATATTCTATTTAGCCCACCGAAAAATCCTTTCACTTTTTTCACGAATTAAGAGATGTACTCTTATGGATCCCCACACATGGCCGCGCAAAAGCAGGGCGACCAGCTCGAACGTACATTCAGCAGCTATGTGAGGATACAGGGTGTTGTCCTGAAGACCTACCTAGGGCGATGAACGATAGGGAGGAGTGGCGAGAGAGGGTCAGGGATATCCGTGCTACCAGCACGATATGATGATGATGATGATGATGATGACTTGGCTGATAGTACGGCATTTAACCCTTATTTATTTAGCGCCGAAGTCAGTTGATTTTTTTTTTTTTTTGCAATTATGTTATAACCTATAATCATATAATCTATAGCTTTTCATGTATGTATCGAGCCGCGAGTGTCAAAATGGTTACTGGTGAAGAAAATAGAATGGTTTAAATAGAGATATCACAACTCAACAGACTTGCGATATCGATAGAGAAAAAACTCGATCCTAATTTCTTAAAATAGACATAAACCAGATTAACTGGTTGGTTTGCGTTTTATGGTGTATCAACCATTGTGGGTTATTTAATATAAAATCCTGTTTTATATATATATATATATATATATATGTGTGTGTGTGATTTGTAAGTGAATTGTTTGTAGGTGACTATTTAAAGTTTATTTTTTACACAGTTCAACGGTTTCAAGTATTGTTATGTAATATTAATAATTCTATTCATCAAGTATTTCTAAATCGGACACCTTTCACTCAGCTCTAAGGCTAAAATTAACCAATAATAATAATAATAATAATAATCGTCCAAACTATGAAAACCTGGAGAGTCGAACTGACAGCAGGAGGAAGAATATTAGCTGAAGCAAAGATCCAAAGAGGGATTTTCCAAGGAGATGCTCTATCACCCTTACTATTCATAATTGCCATGATGCCACTTAACCACATACTCAGAAAATGCACTGCCGGATACAAACTCAGCAGATCACAGGAAAAAGTTAATCTTTTAATGTACATGGACGACATCAAACTTTTTGCAAAAAATGAAACATAACTGGAAGCCCTAATACACACAGTTAGAATATACATCTGGGACATAGGAAGGGAATTTGACATAGAAAAGTGTGCAATGCTTGAAATGAAAAGTGGCAAACGACAGCTAACTGACAGAATGGAACTACCAAACAAGGATAAGATAAAAACACACGCAGAAAACGAAACCTACAAATACTTGGGCATCTTGGATGCTGACACCATCAAACAAGCGGAAATGAAAGAAAAAATTCTGAAAGAATATCTCAGGAGAACTAGAAAACTACTCGAGACAAAATTCAATAGCAGAAATCTTATCAAAGGAATAAATACCTGGGCTGTACCTCTCGTAAGATATTCCGGACCCTTTCTCAAATGGACCAGAGATGAACTTAAACAAATGGACCAAAGAACAAGAAAACTAATGACAATGCATAAGGCATTACATCCCAGAGACGACGTTGACAGACTATATGTTTCAAGAAAAGAGGGGGGAAGAGGACTTGCCAGCATTGAAGACAGTGTTGACGCATCAATACAACGACTCAAAGACTATTTACAAAAACACGAAGGAGGACTCATTAAAGCCACCAGAAACGAAACTGAAAACACAATGAACAACAGAATGACAATAACTATGAAACAAAAATGGAAAGGAAATCAACTCTATGGGCGGTTAAAACGACTAATAAACAATATCTCACACGACAAAACTTGGGTATGGCTAAGAAAAGGAAACTTTAAGAGAGAAACAGAATCTCTCCTAATAGCAGCACAAGACAGCGCCATAAGAACCAATCATATCAAAGCCAGAATAGATAAGACTCAACAAAATAGCAAATGCAGGCTATGTGGTGACAGAGATGAAATCATCAATCATATAATAAGCGAATGCAGCAAATTAGCACAGCGGTAAGATGAAATGTGCAATAAATTTAAATTTGACCATACTAACAAATGGTATATACACAACCCAGCACCGGTCCTAGAAAATCCCACGCATAAACTCCTATGGGACTTTAACATACAAACGGATCACCTAATCCCGGCCAGAAGACGAGACTTAATAATAATCAACAAAAAAAAGAGAACTTGCAAAATAGTCGACTTTACTGTCCGGGCTGACCACAGAATAAAACTGAAAGAATATGAAAAGAAGGATAAGTACCTCGACCTTGCTAAGGAATTGAAAAAACTGTGGAATATGCAGGTGACAATTATACCAATTGTAATTGGTGCGTTTGGAACAGTAACTAAAGAATTACTTAAGGGATTAGAGGACTTGGAAGTTGGCGGACGAGTGCAGACCATCCAAACGACAGTATTATTGAGAACGGCCAGAATACTAAGAAGAGTCCTGGAGACTTGAGGAGACTTGCTGTCACTCAGACTTCACGCTGATGTGAAAAGCTCTAATGAGTGAATAATAATAATAATAATAATAATAATAATAATAATAATAATAATAATAATAATAATCTACAGTTAATGATTGAACAGTTCTATTTAACCCATAGATGGGACCTTAACAAATACTATTATTTCGGACCAGAAGGGACTTGAGTGTAATGGAAATGAAAGGGGTTTTTTGGAACCTTACCATCGGATGCAGTTTAGTGTCATTCCAGGGACACTAAACTCATTGACCCTCTTCCACCACCTGGCACCTTTAAGATAAAATGTTCGTATGTTTGTTTGCCACAAGAGCAATTTAGAGAATACAGTCAGTACAATCATTTAGTGCAAGGGCTTAACATGACCAGCAGACTGATCTGATCGGACTCCTTCGATTGGTCATCTAACCCAAGTAATAGCCAAAGTGATTGGTTGCAGGTCATATGACTACTTTCACGGACAACTCAATCACCAGATTCCTGTCCTCAAACATTATGGGTCACAACCCACGACCAACAAGTGGTCTCATTTGAGAAGGAGGGTCTTACCACCTCTGCAACAGTTCAATCGGTGTATTCTACTGGCTCAACCGACAAAGTGGCATATAAAGAGTTACTTGAATATATTATATATGTTTCTATGTTCTTTCCACAAAATGATTTCGTCTCGTTTCATTTTGTTGTTTTGTTTTACGGCATATTAACTCTTACGGATTTATCAATGCAGAAGCGAGTTGATTTTTTTTTGTGTTGGTCAAATATATTATACACAATTATCTTACAATTATATTAAATTAGGCAACACAATTTTGGTTGAGTTGGATCATATACTTGTTTTTGACTAACTTCTGACCTCTGATTCAAAAATGGACCCAGTTTTCTGTATCACATCAACTTTTTCGATTTAAAATACACTTGCTTTGTCAAAAAAAAAAATAAAACTGCTGCATCTAAGAAATTTATGCTTATCTTATGTAAAGTTTAAAAGATTCAAGTACAATATAAAATAAATGTTCTTTGACTGAAGTTTGTGAGAATCTATTTTGACCACTGAAGAGATATTGTTTCTATAAGTCAAATTGTATGCAAATATTTAAGGTTATAATTTATGCTTATAGCTTTTCCTAAAATATTAAATTTAAGGACAATTTTGCTTTATGTCCCAACAAGAGTCAGCCATCTATTTTCATCCGACCAACTCTGATACTTTTCCTCTTTGACTTTCAAATCTTGGTAGAATAATTCACCTTGCTCTTCGCTGACCACATCAAGGTCTTCCCAGGAAGTTTTCATGATAATTTGCAAAGATTTCAAATTACTGTTTCATCCAACTGTTTTGTAGCTCTCCAATAGTTTCTGGTCAATTTCAGTGTAATTCTTTGCTCGTGTATTTCGAAAAAAATCTTTTACAAAGTGTTTGAATGATAACAAGGCACTTTTGTTCTAACCTTGTCCTAATTAAAGGATCATTTTAATGAGCTGTTGAATCTATGACTAACAAATACACCGGTCTGGGTTTTTCTTTCAATCGACTTGACAGAAAATGCCAAAATGAGGTAAATGAATCAGTCGCTTGTCGATGATCGACGAATAGTCAACATTCAGTTCAGTTATACATCGGAATTCCCAATTCCTTCAGTAAAACCTGTTTTTCATGGCAATATACAAACCTTCTGTCAGCCCATTAGCTGGATAATACACCGACTTCATTACTTCAGAGAGGTAAGACTTCCCCCCCCCACCAACGAATGTCCTGTTTAGGACCCTAAATAATCTGATGAGGAAGCTCCAGCAATGCTTGCGGTATGGAAAGTACCCTTTCATTGCCATCGCTCCCTGACCCACTTTGGCCCAGAGTGGTAGCACCTAAAAGTGTCCTATCTAGGAGTCAAATAGAAGTGTTTGACATTTAAACTACGTGCAAACAAATGGCCAATGCTAAATTGAATTGTTTGAAATAGAACTGTTTGTTCATTTCGCGGCGTGTAACTAAATAACTGATGTTTAATTCAATTGTTAGTGATTCATAGCAAAACTTTGTTGACTTATGTTTGCAAACAATATATATATATATATATATATATATATATATATATATAAAGAGAATTTGGCATTAAATAACATACAATAGTTGACATGTCATATAACCAAACCAAACCAAGCTAAATCTACAGTCACTTTGAAAGTAAAGCAGAAATCCACTTTCTATCGATAGAAAGTAAGAAAACTTCGGTTCTTTTTCAAGCAAGATTTTTTCTCATTCGGGCGCAGTTGAAATGGTGCGAACTAATTGAACTCAAATAAGATGAAAATGGACGCACGGGACTATTTGGTTTCTTTTAGTTTAAAGAGCGAAAATTGACCATATGTCACCACTTAGCTAAATCGGTAAAAATGATCAATTGGTCGTTACAAGTTTTACTTATATAGTCAATGCGCCGACATCGTTTTCGGCTTGACTGATATCTGTTTACTAGTTTGACTATTTGGTTTAGAATTTGTGAGGGTTTTTTGTTTTTTGTTTTTGTTTTTGTTTATTTTATATTCAACTCATCGAACTAAAAAGTAGCAGCTAAAAGCCAGCAAACTTGTGAAATAATGCTTCTCCATCAACCGTGTAAGTTACACTGTGCGCAAAATGGTTGTAGCAAGAACTATTGTACTAACCAGTGAGAATGGATCGACTTAAGGTACCATGAATCGCATATACAGTAAGAAATAACAAAGTAATACAACAATGAAAACAAGACGTGTTTGAAATAAAAGGAAAGGTGTTGTTCTCGTTAAGAGTCGTTCAGGGTGTCGTTCGTTTATTTATTCAATGATATATCGTATATCACAGTTATTGTTGAGAAAGACCTCGTCGGAAATCCACGTATGAGGTCAGCCTGCATGTGGCTCATCGGGATATTTTGAATAGTTGTGCCACTTGCTAGTCATCTCTCTCTCTCTCTCTCTCTCTCTCTCTCTCTCCATATTTACCAACCCATCCGCTCGGGCAGGATATGATACAAGGTTAATTTTCAAGCGGAGTTTGACAGGTTTGAATTCAGAGTTTTCCTTTTCATAGACTAGTTGCCTCACCAAGCCTGAATAACACAGTCTGCCCTACTATTTACCCATAGCTGGAGGGAGAATAATTGGATTCATACCTTTCCCAAGGGTATTAGGGCAATATGAAATACAAGTCAGTCTCGTCTAGAATTTGAACTCGTGTCGCCGTGTCCATTTCTTATGGCGATAACCATTACACCATGGGAACCTCTCTCTCTCTCTCTCTCTCTCTCTCTCTCTCTCTCTCTGTGCTTGGGTCCTTTCTCTGTCTCATGAGTTAAATGGGCTTTTCTTTGTAAAGTACACGAATGGCTCAGGTCAGCTTTTCTGATTCTGGTAGCTCAAACTCTGATTAGTAGGAAAATATTTTTATGATATAATTTTTCTTGTCTGTTCATCCTGCTGTATAAAACCGGTTAAATTTCGGTCCATCTTTGCCATAAGACCAGCGTCACTAGGGCTTGGACTGTCGGGTGAAATTCCTTAAGTTTAGGACACTTTTTTCCATACACGAGCTAGATCAGTGGTTAGAAATACAGATATTTAACTGACAACCAGATTTTATAAAATTCATGGTGTGCCCAACAGTGTTTTTCATACGTGAGCCAGAACAATGATTAAAAATGCAGAAATTTTATTACTAACCAGATTTTGTGATATTCATTGTGTGCCAAACAGTGCTTTTCATTCATGAGCCAGATCAATAATAAAAATACAAAAATTTAACAGCTCACCAGGTTTTATTAACTTCATTGTGTGCCAAAGAGTATTTTTATACATAAGTCAAATCAGTAGTTAAAAAGCAGAAATTTATCTGTTCACCAGAGTCTGAATTTGAAACAATTTACAAGCGTCAGTTTTGACTTATGGCTGACCATTAGTGTTTAATCATTATTGGCTGTGGAGTGTGCCCACCCTGAATAATTTCAACGAATTAAGTTATTCTTCGACATCCGAGCAATCGGAATCAGTCTAGACATTAATTATGGGCATGTCTCGAGGAACTTGGAAGTCACTCGATGATCGAATAAAAACTGTCTGAAATTGGTTTTAAGGAATGCAATATCAACAGACGGTCACTTTAGATTCCCAACACCGCCATTCACTTGATACTTCAACAGCGTCTCATTGTTGTCTCCCTTTACCCGTCGCAGACAATCGATCTTCAATAACAACGGAACGTATATGTGTGTGTGTATGTGTGTGTGTGTGTGAGAGAGAGAGAGAGAGAGAGAGAGAGAGAAAGTTCGCGCGCGTTTATTTCAGGCGAGGCTTCTGTTTATCGAAAAGAGAGTGACTAAAATACAATCAGTAACTGCCACAAACATGGCAACGTCACTTACTAAGTGCAGTACTAAATTGATACAAAACTAGTTACCAGCTGCTCACGTCATGGGATGTGACTTTGATGTTTAAAGAACGGGAAAAGTCTCTGACTGACAGGCTACATAGTTAATTTAGAATCTTTGTTGTTTGATTGATTGATTGATTGATTGATTATTCATCAGGGTGGGGCGCAAGTATTATCAATAACAAAGAAGGAAAAGAAGAATGTAGAAAGAAAGAAAGAAAAAAAGAAAGAATTGAAGATGGAAGGAAAGAGATGAAAAAATAGTTGCTAAGAAAAAGAAGAAAAGAAAGCGTCGAAGAAAAAGATTTTTGGAAAAGAAGATGAAAAATTTTATGAAAAGAGAAAAAGAAGAGGTGAAGTTAGCAAACATTATTATTTGCATTAAGAATCCTAACTTAAAGCTATAATTGTTTACAAAGTATTATCATTAGTTATCTGAAACTAAGCAATTGCTTAAAATACTTAAAATCATATAAGTAAAGTTAACAACCTTAGTCGAGGGTGACCCGAAGGCTCCCTTTCGATACCTACTACACTGAGGTGTTGGAGAGGGCTCTACTCCTTTCCCTGTATTGCTCCACTTTACCCTAGATCCCTACCTTATAATGCTGAGTGTTAAACAAGGCGATATCAAGTACCAGTTTTGAGTCTTTGGTATGACTCCACCTGGGATTGAACCCAGGTCTCTCAGGCCATTGACGAATATTCTAACCAGCATACTAATAACTGTGTAAAAATACTTAAAGCCATAACTATGTGCAAAATATTTGTATTAAGAATTGTTGCTTGAGACTTTAATTGCTTCTGAAGTTATGGGAAGTGTGAAGTCACCAATGTTTTGGCATTACTCCCAAATCCAACCTGATCTAGAGTGGAAGTGTTTGCTGGTGTTTTAATGATGGATCAAAGAGATAGGGCTTGAAAGGGTTAGTATTAGATGGAAATACTTGAAACTATATGACTGTGTGCAGACAAATTGCTATTATCATTTCACTTTTTACGAGTTCTTGACGCCAATAATTGCTGGTAGACTTTCATTGAAATCTGAGTGAGAGAAAGTCACCGCGGATCTCTGACTTTTCTTAGTATTCTAATCCATTTCATGCCATGATCTGCATGGTTTCCCTTTTCTTGGTATTTGAGAATTGTTTCAAAGATACCAACAGTAATTGGTATTACAGTCACCTTTATGTTCCAATGCTTTATCAGCTCTCCAGCAAGATCCAAGTATTTTTCTATCTTTTCGGTTTCTTTTATTTTCACTCAACGGTCAGCAATGTCTTATAGAAAGTCTAGCTAATCAACACTAGACCTAGTCTTCTTATTCAGATTAGATGATCCGTTGATATCTCAAAATCTCAGAGAGTTTTATGAATCATATTTTCCGGGATGGGTTCTGGTTTGTACATATACCATTTGCTAGTAAAGTCAAATTTTGATTTCTTGCACCATTCCCAATGGATAATCTTTCTCACCCCGTCATGCTTAGCCTTGCACTCTTTTTGTACTAGGTTGCTGCTCGCGCTTATGTGATTAGTTGTTTCATATTTGTCTTTGCATAACCTACACTTGCTACTTTGTTGCGTATTATAAGTTTTTTCTTTGATATAATTGGTCTTTTATGAGGTGCCCGTGGTGTAATGGTTATAGGAGGTGCCTGAGATGTAATGGTTATCGTCGTAGGAAATGGACACATTGACACGAGTTCAAATCCTGGACGAGACGGATTGCATTTCACATAGGTATGGGAAAGGTATGAATCCAATTATTCTCCCTCCAGCTATGGGTAAATAGTAGGACAGACTGATTTTCTTCAGCCTTGGTGAGGCAACTAGTCTAGGAGAAGGAAAACTCTGAATTCAAACCTATTAAACTCCGCTTAAAAATTGACCTTGTGCCACATCCTGCCCGAGCGGAGTGGTTGGTAAATATGATAATTGGTCTTTATGGCATTATTTTGAGCTACTTTTTAAAAAGATGCTTATGGTGTAATTGTTATCATAGGAAGAATTGGAAATGTCAAAGCGTGTCCAAATCCTCAACAAGGCTGTTTACATTTCCCATAGCGCTTATATCCTCGTGAAAGGTATGCATCCAACTTTTCTCCCTCCAGCAATGGGTAAATAGTAGAAAGGAATAGCTCTTAAATCTTGGTAAAGCAGTCGGTCAGAAGGAAGAAAAACTCTGAGTCAAACTTGATAAAATCCGCTAAAAATTGACTAAGTATCGTATTCTACTCGTGCAAAGGAAGTGGATAAATATCTATTGAAATAGATTTCATTTCTCTTTTGAGGTTTCCTTTTCTAAGTCATGTTCAGTTCTCTTCGTATGCAATCTACCTTTTTTGTTGCTTGAAGTATCCATACAGAACTTTTCCCTATTTCTGTTTTCGAGTATTTACTAGTTTCCTTACGTTGCCATCACTGATACTGGCTGTTGTTATAAGTCCTTCCCTGCCTGTGGTGTAATGGTTATCGTCATAGGAAATGGACTCGGCGACTCGAGTTCAAATCCTGGACAAGACTGATTGCATTTCACATAGCACTAATACCCTCGGGAAAGGTATGAATCCAATTATTCTCACTCCAGCTATGGGTAAATAGTAGGATAGACTGGGTTCTTCAGCCTTGGTGAGGCAACTAGTCTAGGAGAAGGAAAACTCTGAATTCAAACCGGTTAAACTCCGCTTAAAAATTGACCTTGTGTCATATCCTGCCCGAGCGGAGGGGTTGGGTAAATATATATACAAATAGTGTTTTATTAAAATTTATTCATTTATAAATTGATTCGTGATCACTTTGTTGTAAAGAGTATCAGAACTGTGTCCTACGTTCATCTTCTTCAAAAGGCCTTCATTCATGGAAATGAAAACCAAATTGCTTAATCGCTCTTCACTTTAGGAACACATCAAATAATTATTTCACGCTTTAGTGAAGATAACGATCTCTTATAGGAAGTAGAGGTGGCAGGTATGGTCAGAATCAGACGTTGTAATTTGGTTACTTCTGCCAGGGCTTGAGTTAGTTTAAGTTCCCGTAATATCTCTGGGATTATTTGGATGCTTGACTCCTGCTTTGCAAAATCAGCAGCATAAATTGGTTTTAGTTCGTATTTCAATCCATGCAAATCCAATGTATTATATCCAAAGTTGAAAACGATTCCATCGGACATTTTAATTTGTGAGTGTGAAAAAGCTTCGGATTTAACAATTCAATTCAACAAATCTGAACTATCACATTGTATTACATCATTGCTCAACAAGAACAATAATTTCATCTAAAATTTTGCTCAGAACCGAATAATACAAATTTGTCATCTAAATCTGTCTGTCTATAAATCCTTTGAATTGGCAAGTCTTTGATTTCAGCCGCAAGAAGTAATAAGAATATTATCACTTCAGTAGAGAGTGACTGCTAGCTTAATACGACTGGAAAGCAAGCAAAAGAGTTTCTCTCTGTGACCTCAACTTTATTATTCGATCTCTCTTTTCCATGAATCCAGTTTGAAAGGAATAATAAATTTGGGAAGACTAAAATAACGGCTTTTTCTAAAACTGACTACAACGCGGGCAAAAAGTTTTTGCTTTTCTGTGATTGTCTCTTTCACTCGCTCACTATTAAATCCTATGCCCTTTTCCCTGCACCCAACTTACTGTGGGGTGTCCTAGTGGTGTAATGGTTAAAGTGGTGGACTGCGGAATCGTAATACGCGAGTTCGTACTCCAGTCGCGCTATTACATTCACTTTCGGGCAAATACCCTTGGGAAAGGTATGAACCCCCTAATCCTCCCAGCTATGGGTTAAATAGCACCACTACTGTTCTTCTAGGAGAATGGCTCTGACGTTAAATAACCTAAAAAGAGTTGATATGCCATTAAACAAAGAAACCAAACCAACTTAAAGGGAATAATAAAACAGAGAAGATTAAAGTCTACGCCTTTTTTGATCATGGCTAGAACGCAAGCAAAAATATTCTTGCTTTTCTTTAACAGTCTCTTTTAGACTCTCAGTCTTATATTCTGTCTCTCATGCTCCTTACTCACAGGCAATAAGGGAGTTCTTAATTCCATTGCTTTTATTGTTAAACCTTCAGGCGTTTCCCTAAATAATATTGCCTGCAACAATTATCCTGAGAAATGAAGAAATACAAAAAAAATATCACTACAAGAAAAATAGGGAAACCATCAATAATTAAATTTATGTAACACAAAATAATTTATTCCGAAAAATGTTTGCAGTGCATGCTCTGCATATATGAACCCTTCACTTTTAATTATATGTCTATGTCAACTTTCGACCGTTAGGCATTGTGCATCGTCATCAGTTTCCTTGTTCATTTGTCTGAGTTCCCTCCCTTTTTATTTTAAGAATGGTCCAGATTAACTTACAAGTGTTTGCTGTAGAGCACTAGTTCTACAGCAGAAATCTCATTAAAAGAGTCTTTTAATGAGATTTCTGCTGAATTACTTGGGTTCAATAAATTTTCTGATTTTTCTGAGGTACTGTTTTCTTATTATTTCTTTCATTTCTATTCGTTTGATCCCATCCACTTACAATATTCCTTACTTCTTGTAATTTTCTTTTTTCCCGGTGTCCTGATGCTTTCTTGATTTGGTAGTTTTCTTTCTTTTCACCTTTTTTATTGACAGTATGGCATATTTTAAATGTGAAATTCCATTCCTATACCCTGTATATTCTTATAGTTTGTTTCTAGTCTTCAAGTTCATTTTCATTGATGGCCAATACATTACTATCATCCATATACATGGGTTGGTTTATCTTTTCCTGTGATTTTCTAGATGAGTAGCCCTCTCAGTCTTTCCTAAGTATATAACTGAGTCATCATTGCCATAACAAATAGCAGTGGTGAAAACTTTGGTTTATCCTCCTGCTGTCAGTTCCACTCTCCATTTTTTCTATTGCTTTCGTGACGAAGTTTATGAAATAGCCGGATATTTTGTATATTTTCAAACATTCTAATATCTATGTTTGTGGGACAATATCGTTGGCTTTTTTGTAATCTATTCATGTCATGGGTACATTTTTTCACCTTATTTTGAACTCCTTGAAGATGTTCGGATCTATATAAAACAGATCATCTATTAGTCTTGTTCCCTTGCGGCATTGCTTCTGTTCTTCGAGAAACAGTCCAAGACATGGAAGTTATATATTATATACCAAAAACTTTAAAAAAGGTACTTGCTTAACACTCAGCATTATAAGGTATGTATCAAGGGTAAAGTGAAGCAATTCAGGGAAAGGAGTAGCGCCTTCCCCTACACCTCGGTGTAGTAGCTATTGAAAAGGGAGCCTTCTGGTCGCCCTCGACTACGGTCGCCAACAACTTACGTCCTTGTAATTCTTTATTCCTGTTATCCATTTGGTTTTTCTGTTACGTTCTTTTTGTTTCAATACCTTACTCCAAAATTGTGTAGGTTTGGTTGCATCTGCTTGTTTATTTGTATTTGTTCTTTCTTCGCCAACTTGTTAGAATTTTCAACAATTATTCTGGAAGGTCCTGTTTTGTTTGCATTACTTAATTCTGTCCCAGTATATTTGGAGACTCCTTTCTTTCGCCAATAGCTTCTGGTTTATTTCTTCAAAATGTATCCGCATTCGAATTTTCTTTTCTTTTTTTTTTTCAATTCCATTGTGTCCATGTGTATTTCCCTTCCTTGGGGTTTTTCGCTTGTTCTTGTAGTTTCTTTATTTACCCTTCTAATCTCATTTCCCATCCAGCTTTTGTATTTCTGTTCGGGTACCTTAGGGGGGATACCAATTTTATCCCCGCCTAGTTTCATTACTAGTCAGGGATAAAATTGGTAATGAGTTATCACACCCATACTAGGTGGTGGCCTTCACTGGAATCCTAACAACACCAATTTCTACAGGACTCTTCTCAGCATTCTAGCTGATATCTTCGGTAATGTGGTCTGTACTTTTAAATCAGGGACCTTTAATTCTCCTAGTTTCTTTTCGAGGTTCTCAGAGAATCAATTATGAGTGGTATCACCTGCCATCTTCATATTCCATAGCTTCTTCTGTACTCTAGCAAGGTATAGGGATTTTTTCAGTTTTTCTTTTCCTTCATTATTACTCGGTGGTTTGCTGTGTTGAATATTGACTGGACCTATTTAGATAAACTATCATAAATTGTGGGGTAGCATAACAGGAAATAAACCTGTTTCCTAAAGTAGACATAACATCGGTGCTTCCGCTGTGAAAGTGCCGCGTAATTTGCGTGAGTAGCGTGCTAGATAGGAGGTGTGTTCATGCACAATGCATAGTCGAGAGAAGTGACCACGAGGATTGTGTGAGCGTCCGGGAAATCATCTTCTGTTGTTTATACTAGAGAAGATTTCGACCCCAGCGAAGAGACATGAACCCGAGAGAAGGAAGACTACTATCAGAAGAGCCACTAGACATTACACTAATCAGGTTGGACTGGGTTGAGAGGTAGAGAAAAGCCTGAGATGACGAGAATTGCGAAAGTAGAGAAGCGGGGAGAATTTAAGATGATTCAGTGTCTTGAGATGGCCCTATACTAGATTCGTGAAAGTAGATAAGTAAGGAGAAGGAAGATGATTCGGTGCCTTGAGATTGCTCTGTAGGAGACTTGCAAAAATCGGGAATAGAGTAGAAATTAAAATGATACGGTACCTTGAGGTGACCCTGCACTAGTCTTGTGAAAGCAGAACGAAGAAGAAACGGTTAACTGAAGATTCGTATCTCGTTCTGACTGGACATTCCAACCAACTTCGACTTTCTCCTTTACTCAACCATTTCGTACACTTCGTAAAAAAAGGAAAATAAAAGAAGTAGATAATGTTTTTATTCAGGGTGTCTCAAAATAGATGCAACCCATTAATATGATATTTCTATTGCATGATGTCATCTTTCACCTGAGTCTTAAAAAGCAACCGTATCATTTCAAAAAGGTCAAACCAGATGACAAGGGCAGAAATTGATTGACTTTATCCTACTGTGCACATGAAAAACCAAGTTCTTGGGAACGTCTTAGGAGGGACTTTTTCGGACTCCTTTCGACGGAATCTCTCACCACATCCACATTGTCAGGACATCTTGCAGCCTTATTCCAGCCTTCTCGTTGAGTTTGTTTACCAACCTTGTGTCCTCAAATCTGTATACTCAACGATAAATTTGACTTTTCTGGGGATAATTGTTAAGTTAAACTTCCTGCGAAATTTTACTTGCACAATTTTGAATGATTTTGTCTCTAAATTAATTGTGACACAAAATATTTTCTCCTTTCTAATCCAAATAGTCCGGTCTTCTGCTCATGATGGTATGATCCATTTTTAATTTACCCCATACGATTTTTCGCACCAGTTTTAAATAGTGTTTTTTTACAGAAGTCTGAGTGACAGCAAATCTCTTCAGGTCTCCTGGACTCTCCTAATTATTCTAACTGATTTAAATAGTGCTGCAGTCTAAATGTTCTTGATTCTTCCTCTGATCTGCAATTCCTCAGTGGTACGCCGCCATGTGCCCAGCGGGCTTGCAGGGTGCTGTTCGTTCCCACCAAGTCCAACAGTTAACGCCGGGCACAGACGTTGGCTGTGGTTTGCCGAACACTGTTTAGTGTCACAGATATCACCAACTCCCGAGCGGAACCACATTTTAGAGCCACTTGGCGAGTTATAGGTGAAGTATTAAGAGTCATCACAGCTAACTGACTAGCTTTCCCCCTCAGATACAAGGTATTCGACAAATACAATTCTTCACAACAAAAGGGACTCTGAACTGCCGTGTTTGAGTTAACAAGATTAATAACAATATCCTTTTATTGCATAAAAGAAAAAAAGAAAGAGAACAAAACGATTCAGGTGAAGGTCATGAGCGAGAAAATCTTTCTGTATCTCGGAGGAGCCTCTACTAAAATATCCGTATCCTGGACTAAGCCCTCATAAAATATCTTTATCCCTGGACGGGTCCTCCATAAAATATCTGTTAATGGCGGAAGGTGAGAAGGTAGTTCGATAATGATAGACATGGTCCGCTTTCCTGCAGACTATGGGATTTAATGGCAGAGCTCATGCTCCAAATCTCAAGTTTATCGTTTCAGTATGAATGCAGCAGGATAAAGTTGAATATACTTAAATTGTATGTTCACTTACTTGAGATGCTGGGGAATTTATTCTCTTCTCTTTTTCCTCTCGTTATTGGGTTTCCATGCCACGATGGTAGAAGGATACACGTCTTATTTCAGATAAGACCAAGATTAATAATTGTTCCTCTTCTGGTGGAGATGAAATTTCTTTGGGTATTCGTTTAACGAGGCTTACTATACCTCGGAGTGCTGAGTTCATTCAAAGGATAAGCTTCTTTTCTCTGCGTTCTCTGCGCGGCATTATTTTGGAATTTGGGTTTCTTTCATATCCCAAATTATGTTCTTGGTTTTTTAACGAACAAAGGCAACTCCTTGTGCGTCTTCACCCGGTGATGAATGAACGGCAACTAATTTTCCGTTGTTTGAAAATTCACCACGTGTTGATTTTTTTTAGCGGGCTCTTCCTCGATACCAATCATGGTCGAAGGTTCTGCCTCTCCGC
Organism: Sepioteuthis lessoniana; assembly: GCA_963585895.1. Taxonomy (NCBI): domain Eukaryota; kingdom Metazoa; phylum Mollusca; class Cephalopoda; order Myopsida; family Loliginidae; genus Sepioteuthis; species Sepioteuthis lessoniana. The sequence continues at coordinate 117,267,767 of OY757904.1, read as the reverse complement.
GGACACATACATGGCTAATAGAGAGTGGATTCCTCCCACGCTCACATTACCTTGTAATGATAGAGAGGGCGGGAGGAGAAGCAGCCTTTCTTTCCATTATTCTGCTTATGACTATCGTCCGCTGATTCTACCATAGTTAGTCGCCGGTTTCCTCCCCCAACAAATCGGCAAAAGTATTAGGGTGTCATATTTCCTCGTCACATCTGTTATAAGGACCGTTTCAAGTGTTCTACTACAAATAGTATCACTATCACCTTCTTGTTTCTCATGTTTTAGCTCTCTGGCAAGATCCAGGTATTTGCCCATCTTTTCACTTTTTTTTTTTTTTTTTTTTTGGCATTTTCACTCTATAGTCCACTGGCACGGCAAAATCCCGTTGATTACTATTTATTTTCTTCTTCTTAATTGGTACTAAATCAGATCCTCTACCCGGGATTGTGTGATCCAAATTCCAAGTGAACTTTATGCATCTCGTTTGTTAGGAATGATTCTGGTTTGAGCATATATCATTTGTCAGCATGATCAAATTTCAATCTCTTGCACAATTCCCTGTGGATCTCCTTTCCCACTCAATCATACCTACTCGTGTATTTCTTTTGTGCAAATTTGCTGCATTTACTTATTATATGATTAACTGTTTCATCTCTGTCACTATATTATCTACACTTACGGTGTATTAAATTCAATTTTTTGGAATTGTAATTTAAACACAATAATTTCTCGGAATAAGACTGATTTTTACATTAAATTAGCGAGCAGCTTATTGCACCACAAATTATTTTTCTTCAAGAATAATACAAAATATACTCGTTTTACGTTCATGTTTGGTTTAGCTTTTAACTGTTAGCCGGTATATCAAATACTTAGGGGTTATTTAATGCCAAAATTTGATATATTTGTAAATATTTGATTCTAATCCTAACCGTATTTTCTAGTCTTCTATGATTTTTTTAATGACGTACCTAATCATTTTGCACTTTTATATGGTTTCAAGTATTATTATCCAATATAAATAATTTGCATACAATTACAAGTTTTCAAGTATTCCTATCTATCACAAATGATTTATAGAAAATTTTATGGTTTCAAGGAGGTTTCCTCGTTTGATAATAATCATATTTTTGCGCATAATTTTATTGTTTAAGGTAACTTATATGAATTATAATAATCTATCATAAAAAATTACAATCCAATGAACATAATTTGCATACCAGATCTATTCCATCCACAAACGAGTATATTTTATATTATTCTTGAAGAAAAATCATTTGTGGTGCAATAAGTTACTCGCGAATTTAATGTAAAAATCAGTCTTTTATTCCGAGAAATTATTGTGTTTAAATTACAATAGCTTGTACTATAACTCTGAATCAGAGTGGACCTGGAAGTAATGGCACCCAACAGAACTTTATAAGCTCAATGTTGTTAAGTTAATATCTTCATTAATATTTATATCAGAAAATATAGAAGTGCTTGACAATCACATATTCTTAATTATTGATACTTGCTAAAAGGATAACAAAGGTTTATGTTTGGTTTCACATCACATCATGTGCCATTTTGAAAGTTTATCTTATTATTACCAGGGGAGTTAAAGGTTTTGCAATATTTTGGTAACTGATGATACAATTCACCTACTCTGCTGCTGTGGTTGTGAAGGTGACAAACCACACTACTGTTACTCTTCTCCTTGCCTGAATGTCGAGGTTCTTGCAACCCGAGCGAAATTTCTTCAATCAACTGATTACTGTACTCTGATCAACTGCGTCTTCACTTTTCGCACAACAAATGTTTTTTTTTCGTTGCTTCGGCGGAGTTATTACCCCGTTCGAACATATAAAGTATAAGTTCCCAAGTTAGACTACTACATTGCAAGATTTTCTGCGTGAATTTCAAATCAAGAGAAAGCAATGCACAACGTGTCTTCGTACCAAGTACCACAATACTAGGCTGGGTACCTATCTCAGCTTTCACTGCTTTGGTCACGTAATATACAGGCTAAAGTCCAAGAACACTTACAACCCATCACGAAAACTATCAAAGTTAGACGCATCAGATAAACCGGACACTGCTGAAGAAGTAGGGACGAATTCATAAGTGACATACTCCTGTGGACCCCTTCACATGGACGAGCAAAGGCAGGACGGCCAGCTAGAACCTACATACAACAGCTCTGTGCCGATACAGGATGTAGCCTTGAAGACCTACCGGGAATGATGGACGATAGAGACGGGTGGTACGAGAGGGTTAGGGAGATCCGTGATGATGGTGCGACACGATGATGATACTATTTACCAACCCCTCCGCTCGGGCAGGATATGACACAAGGTCAATTTTTAAGCGGAGTTTAACAGGTTTGAATTCAGAGTTTTCCTTCTCCTAGACTAGTTGCCTAACCAAGGCTGAAGAACCTAGTCTGTCCTACTATTTACCCATAGCTGGAGGGAGAATAATTGGATTCATACCTTTCCCGATGGTGATGACTCTGTATTTAGGCTTACCTCAACTACATTTAAGATTCAAAGTTAAATTTCTTTTACTTTTATCAAGGTCATCTTCTGTTGTGTAATTGCTATTGAGCTCAGCTAGCTGACCATTGCTATTGAGTTTGATTCTCACCAGGCATCTCATCTTTCTGGCCTTGTGCCAAACTAAGCTAAAAACATGACTACTACTCTCTAATCAGCAAGAGTTGGGTATTAGATTATTTTGAACATATCTGTTTACAATTTAGAGTTGTTTTTCGTTATAAGATATTAGAAATGTTCATGATGGAAGAGGAAAAAGAAAAGAAATTATTATTAATTTCTGCGTAAAATAATTATACGTTTATACTGTGAAACAAAACTATTTCTATGTAGGAATATGTAATTAAAATGATATATTGTTTTTACAAAATAAAGGTATCATTATTTTATGGCTATCATTATTTCCTGCAGAACTTCGTTATCTTTTCATTTCTATTCGTCATTCAATGTTGATATAATTTTCTTTTCATCTTTTGTAATAAATACAAAAGCAAACAGACAAAAATCTGATCATTATTATCAGATACTAACTTCACGATATAATTATGAAGTAGAAAATTGAATTGAAAACTCCTTCATTCTTTAAGTTAGACCATTTTACCAGTGTTACCCATACAAAAGTCTTGCTACTAAGTACCGTTTTACTGGTATTTCCTTTACAAAAGTTTTGCTTCAAAGTACCGTTTTACTGGTATTACCCTTACAAAAGTTTTGCTACAAAATACCATTTTACCGGTATTACCCTTACAAAAGTCTTGCAACAAAGTACCGTTTTACTTGTATTTCCCTTACAAAAGTTTTGCTACAAAGTACCATTTTACTGGTTTTACCCCTTAAAAAGTCTTGCTACAAAGTACCCGTTTACTATGTTGCAATATGACATTCCGCAGAAACTATTACTAATGCAAAGTACAGGGATAATCGAGAGCCGAATTACTGCTGCATAGCCGGGGGCTGGCAGTAATGAGCTTTTGTCTCAACATAAACTCAGTTAAAACAGAGTTCTTATATTCTAATCAAGATAGTGCCATCTCCTCTTGAAATGGCAATCTTTTAAAATTATTAAACAAGTTTATATACTTCGGTAGCAATATTTCATCTACAGAAAGCGATATCAACATACACGCAAAGAAGTCCTGGAATGATATTGACAGTTTACCGACCACTTGGAAATAGGATATCTCGAATGAAATAAAAACGATCGCTTCCAAACTATTGTATGGCTATAGCAAATTGACTTTGACGAAACAATTCGAGAAAAAATTTCATGGGATCATCATAAGCATACTGCTGACTGTTTTTAAAAGATCATTGAAGTAGCTTCTCTACAAAATAGCAGCTGTATTGTCACTTTCTCGCAAGTCATCAAAATAAGGCGAGCAAGACATGAATAGCACTGCTAGAGAAGTAAGTACAAACCCATAAGTGACTATCTCCAACAGATTCCGACATATGAACACACTTGTGTTGGCCGACTGGAAAAAAACTTAGATTCATCAGCTCAGTGTAAACACTGGATGCCGTCAAGACGACTTACCAAGAGCAATGGCCGATAGGCATGAATGACGAAACAGATTCATGGGAATCCATGCTGTTAATATGCGTTCATGATGATCGGTTTGGTTTCTTTGTTTAATGGCATATCAACCTTTGTAGGTTATTTAATGCCAAAGCTATTCTCATAGAACTGTAGTGGTACTATTTAACCCATACCTGGGAGGATAAGGAGTTTCATACCTTTCCCGAGGGTATTTGCCTGAAAATGAACTTAATAGCGCGACTAGAGTACGAACTCGCTTACTACGATTCCGTAGTCCATCGTTTTAACCATTACACCACGAGGATACCCTTTGATTATGATGTAGACAGAATTCCGTGCGTAGTATTGGCTATGTTACTCTATATGTAATCATGAGAATGAATAAGTTTAACATATTTGATTTTTAAATCTCACTATCAGATGCTACTTTGAATTAAGGATAAAATGAAATAGGTTGGTTGGTTGGTTGGTTGGTTTTGTGGCATATCAACTCTTATAATGCTAAATCTTGTTCATAAATGTATATTAAACATATATGATTAGTAAACGAATAGTTTGCGGGTAACAATATTTAAGCGTGCCAAAGGTCATTTATTTGCACATAATTAATTAGTTTCAAGTATCCCCATCAAATACTTATAGTTATTTGTGCTCATAGTCAAATGGTTTCAAATATAGCAACTTAATACTTGTAATTCAAGATTATTTATTTGTGTCCACACAGTTTGGTGTGGTTGGGTTGGGTTTTATTGCATATCAACCATTGTAGGTTATTTAATGCCCAATCCTCTTTATACATATGTTTTAAATATACATATGATTTCTTAAAGCAATTTGTTGATAATCTTTTACGGTTTAAATGGTTTCGTGTATTTCCATCCAATACGAATAATTCTACTTACTATTGATTATTTGTTTACACACTGTTAAGGGGTTCAAGTATTACTATGTATCAATAACAATTCAAGGTCCACTCTGGCCCGGAGTGGTAGTACCTGATAGGACCATATATATGAGTCAAATAGAACTAAACTACGTACTTATGCTAAACTGAATTGTTTGAATTAGAACCGTTTAACTTAACTGAATAGCTTAAAATAGAAATGTTTTTGACAATTTAACTCTGTACTTACATTTAAATTGAGTACTTATGCTAAACTGAATTGTTGGAAATAGAACTGTTTTTGACATTGACACTGTACTTACGATAAACTGAATTGTTTAATATAGAAGTTTTTGGACATTTAACTGTACATAAACAAAATCTATACTTATACTAAACTGAATTGGTTGAATTAGAACTGTTTGAATAAACTGAATAGCTTCAAATAGAAATGTTTTTTTTTAAATGTATACTCATGCCAAGCTTAATTGTTTGAAATAGAACTGATCATTAGTATAAGGGTAGATTTGGCATTGAATAATCTACAAAGGTTGATATGCCATAAAAACCAAACAACCAACTATCCATTTAATATTTCTAGTTAACTCATTGATGGGACCCTAACAGGTACTTCCCCTCTATGTCAGAGTGAACCTGCGACTAATGGTAATGAAAGGGTACTCCATATTCTCCAAAGCTCCATATTCTCTAAAGCCTCACCATCTGACGCAGTTTAGTGTCATATCCATGATACTCGTTGTGGGGAAGAATACCCTCTGTATATGTTGTGTTAGTTTATTCCTTTAATAGACAAATACATAATAGGAATAGGATGATGGTAGTCAAAAGAAATACCGCATACACTCGTCCTTAAATCCCTAAATAATGATTAATACAAATAATTTACAGTTATATGATTTCAAGTCTTTCGATCTAACACAAATAATTTTCAAACGAATCTATTTGACCCATAGAAATCTTCTTAGTATTATAGGACTTTACACTCCTATAAATTCAAGTCCTGCGTTTTTGAGCCACCTACAAGACGCGTATTTTCTATAAATACGTCGTCTTCAAACACCCTTGTTCTCTTTGACCAAATTTCTTCGCAGCAGCAACACACTCCCTTCAGCGTGAATCAACAGGAGAGAAAAGCAACACCATGGATGGGCCTCGCAGACATTCATATACAATGACTATGAGACGCTTTCCAGTCTCTGAGAAACATTTTAACATGTAATTCTTTTGAAGCTTAGTTGTGTTAGACACACACACATTCTCACACTCACACATATACACACACTATTATTTTGTTAGTAGAGTTAGTAAATTCTTTTATGTATCAATGTAAGTTTTGTTATTATAGTGTATAAATTTATTTTTGTTCGTCACCTTGTTTTAAATGTTCATTTTGTCGCGCCGTTTTACAACCATTATTTGTTTCATATGCTTTATTCATTCATTTGTTTTATCCATGTGCTTATTCTATCTTAATTCTAAACTAAAACATTAAACACTCTATATATCAAACACTAACGTTAAATTATTGGGTACCACCAAAACACTTTCAGTCACCCCTACAGTATGTACTACCATTTGGAGTCCAAGTGTACCAGGGAGTAATGGCAATGAATGGTTACTCCACGCTCTCTCAAGTTCCAGAAGTGGAAACTCGACCTCTGATTCAGTTTTGGGTCATACTCAGAATATACTTTGGTGGAGGTCTTTCTCTTAGGTAGGGGATACTCTCAGCGTTATTCTAATCAAGCGCTATCATAACAAACAAGCTGAAGAAATCATTGTATAATAATTACTAAGTTGAGTCATTAAAATCGATCGTTGAACACTTATTTCAAATTCTTCCTTTAATCTTTATATTTTACAAGTTAATTTTTCTCAAGTTCATAGCCAAGAAGAGGAAAACATTTTCTTTTAATTCATATTGACTTTTTTTTTTTTGCTTTTTGAAAGATTTAAGGAAACTTAATGATGAATATTTGTAATAACATAGCTCCAGGTCATTCTATTTTTGGTCTAGCCAAGAACTTTTCAGCCTCGCTTCTCTTAATAGGCTTGCATTTATAAGGAATGAAATCTTTTATTCCTTTCATCAAATTATTTTCAAGCAACTCATTTAGAGATCTTTGATTAAATTTGGTTGTTAATTGCAAGCAACCAGGTTTCTGGCTCAAAACTCTTATTCGATATTTCAATTCAACAAAATTTTAAAAGCTGTTTATCTTTGGTTGTTTTCGGAAGAATACGAAAAGAGGCTAATTAAAAAAAAAATTAATGTTAATGAGGGAGGACTGAAAAAGTTTTTGAAAAAAAAAGAAAGATTTCTGAATAAAGGAAACACAGTGTTAATGTTTTATTTTCACAAGGATTAAATTGTTCTTCAAATTTTCCAATTAGAGTTGACTTTCAGCTTTCCCATTTCTTGCAAATTGAATGATTAAGAAAAGCAAGAAAATCACAGAAACTTGTTTTCAGTGCTTCAAAGATCGACTTTCTAAAATAAATAAAAATTGCTCGGAGACTGTGTTTCCTTCATCGAAAACAAAACAAAAACAAAAAACCCTTGGAAGCTAAACAAATTGTGAGGCTTTTGCAATGTTTTCTAATTAAGTCATTTGTGGAAATAAAATTCTGCAGAAATAATTCAAGAATTCTTTGAGTGCCTATCAGGCAATTGGCATTCACCATCTTTTTATGTGCTTTATGAGGTTATAACAATTGTATGAACTTAACAAGTTTGTTTAACAAAGAAATCCCTGACATAAAGTAAATAATCATCTTCCATCTCGCCAAACTACTGGATGAAATCCTTCAGCAGCCCTTTCGGATTCCTAGTGGAAGGTGCTGATGGCGTAACCATTAGCAACAGGAAAGACAATCGAATGTTAGTTATTCAATATAGTTGTAAAAGGATTATGGGTGAAAAGGGTTCGCAAGTAATTTTTAACCAACAAAAAAATCACAAATTATTTAATTAAAAATACAATTTAGATTATACGAAAGGTGAAAAGTATGAAATCTCCGAAACAAGTTCAAGCTCTAGTTAAGGCAGCTTCCATCCGCTCTGCAATAATGAATTTGGAAAAGGCATGAACTCAATCTTCCCCTCAACTGTGAGTAAATAAGAAAGCAGCCGGAGCCTTAACTTTATAAAATGCAATTCTTCTTCAGCCTTTTATAATAAGTCAAGTAGGAGATTATTTCCTGCTGCTGGTACTATATAACCCAGTACATCCTGTTGTCGATTATAAGGAGAGGAGATGGGCACTTACACTTGATGCCGTTTACTCTTAGATAGAAAATGAAGAGCAATTAATCATTATAGAATCCCAGCAATCTAATAGACCACAGAAATATTGATCTAGGTATTAGATATAAATCATAATATAGATCAGTATAAATAATCCCATTTCTTGGCTTATTCGATATTTCAATTCAACAACAGTCGGGGAGAGAGAAACAGAGTATGAAAACTGAGCTGACCACTTCTGCTGTACAAAGAAAAACCACATGTTATGAGGAAAGAAAGAGAGAGAGAAAGGGCCGACACAGACCTTGAACTATCTTTTCGGCGTCGTGTTGCGTCTCCAACGCGCTTGGTCACTGGTTTCGTCACATCAGGCCGAGCACGTTACATCATTTTTTTTTTGGTTGACATCCCAGACTGAAAATCAGCATATCAATGTTTATCTTTAACATAGGTGAAAATGTTCTGTTCTTTTTGCTTACAGAATTTTTTTTCAGCTGAGTAATAACAATATTATTCATTTAAGTACATCATGAAAATTGGAACAAAAATCAAATTCTAGTATCAAACTTCACAATATAACAGAAATATTTAATAAGTTTACACAGGATCCTCAAGTTTAATCATTGAAATAGGTTTCTAGTTGCTACGAATCATTTTCGTTGAAGTGTACTTAGGCTAACAGTAATTGTCATCAGAAAGGGAATCGGCAACTAGATTTCAAATCCTGAATGCGGTGATGCCATTCGGAAAAGCACGAATCCATCTCCAGCTGCGGGTAGATAATAGGTTAAACTGGGTTCTTTCGGCTTGATTAAACAAACAATCTAAAAGAAGGAAAACTAAATTTAAACCAGCTTTACTCTACTCAAAAATTGACCTTGTTTTTCATCCTACCCGAGAAAGACAAGTTGAATAAATGCATACAAGTCATTTTTAATGACTGTAAAATAGTGGAAGCTGAATCCTATCTTGTTCAACAAATCACTTGATGAACTGAGTATGATATAACAAAAGTGAAGATTCTCATTATATCTGATCAATGTTTGATGATAAAAGTGATTTGTGATCATGAATCAATGATGGAGCAGTTGATTTTCACTCGGGGTGTACCACTACAGGTCTCAAATAGATACTTGTTATGTTACTGCACCAAATAGAACGTTGTACTGTTACACACCGATTGTACGGTTGTAGCCTCGCTGTGGGAAAAGTGATGAACACACAAAAATCCTGTCTTGGTTCGCTAATACAAAAGTTTATTCACAACTAAACTTTTTTAAGCTGTCGTCGGGGAGAAAGAAACAGAGTATGAAAACTGAGCTGACCACTTCTGCTGTACAAAGAAAAACCACATTTTATGAGGAGAGAAAGAGAGAGAGAACGGGCAGACACAGACCTAGAACTATCTTTTCGGCGTCGTGTTGCGTCTCCAACGCGCTTGATCACTGGTTTTGTCATCACAGCCGCATGTCTGGGCTTAAAGCTCTTTTCGGAGCTCACCCCAAAATGGAGATCGTAATTTTCGTCTGTCTTTACATCGTCTCTGACAGGAGTTCTACTTTCGTCTTTACCTCGCCGTGTCTCCTCGCAAGCTCACTCTTTACGTGTCTCCTATCTCTCGCCCACTGCCCTCACTACCTTTTCGTTTGAGTTCCTTTCAGCCCATCTGAACTCTCTCTCTCTCTCTCTCTCTCTCTCTCTCTCTCTCTCTCTCTCTCTCTGGATGACATTTTCAGGCAAATGAATATTCCTGTGATAACCCAGCTCCCTAACTCCACTGATCTGAATCTTTATGACAATTCCCTGTTCCCTAAAATTAACATTTTTCTGTGTCACTATTCGGGAACTATTGAGAATGAGAACTGAGTCAGGATTAACCAACATAAGATAATGTCAGTTAATGGAAGAACGTAGCTCAACGGTTATCATCGTTGGAAATGGACAAGGCGACGATAGTTTAAATCCTGGACGAGGCTGTTTGTGCTTCAGTTCCGCGCTAATGCCCTTGAGGAAGGCATCCATCCATCTATTCCCTGCAGCTATAGACAAATAGTAGGGCAGACCGGGCGCGTTAACCTCAGTGTGCCAATTAGTCTCGGAGAAAGAAAACTGAATTCACACATGAATGTGGCTAGAGACCACATTTGAATACCAATTACCAAGAGACTCCAAACCTGAATGCATGTCTGGAGCCGGATTAACCTACATCAGGTTAATGCCATTTAAGAAAAGAGAGAGATTGACATCTGAAAATCTCCAGCACTGATTCTAAAAGTGGGAACAATGTCTTTGTCAGTGTGTTGCTTCCTAAGTGAACTATTTCAATAGATCTGTTTAAAAATTATTTGTATTATTGAATACCGTGAGCAAAAAGATTACAAAACAACATAAAATATGTAGATATAAATATATAATGAACGCATTTCTCTAACTTCTAGGCATAAGATAACTCAAGGGAGTTTGAAATGCTATGAAAATCAATCAATGGAAATTAGGATTGTTCTTACAATAAACTAGTTTACGAGTAGTGAACCCAATGGATTCCAATCATAACAAGGGTTCATGTTTATATTGACGCTTTTATTTAGAAACGCGTGAAAGATTCTAATTTTTATTTCATAATCAACTATTATTTCTGAAGGGGCATCCCTATGGCGTAGTGGCTAGTGCGCTAAACTGGGATATCATTGAATTATTCTTAAGAGAATAAAATTTATTTCCTCATAGATAATTATAAAATATGAAAAACGATTCAACTTTCAGGTGGGGAAAATAGTTAACATCTTAAAAAAATTGTTTCTGTGAGATGAGTTAAAAGCACTTCCTACAAATACCGTTAGGAAAGGCGTGCAACCACCTCTTCTAATGGTAACAAATCGGTATAAAAGATGGAAAAACAATGAATCGAAAGCCAGAGGGAGTAGAGTTAGCTACTCCATCCTTAAAAATATACTTGCGGCTGAAATAGAAAAGTCACCTGACATCACCATCTGGTGTTGCTGCGGCCCTATGTTCCGCAAGGTGTCTACAGAGTTATAGGATGATGTAATGTTTCCAAAGATTTTACAACTGTCCTAGTGAGTATGATCCTCATGGGGCGCTTCACAGTTGCGTCTGGCCGTGGTCTGCTGGGGCTGTAAATACACCGACTGCATCACTGCAGAGGAATAAGATTCCCCCAACGAGTGTACTGTATATGACATTAAATAATCTGATCTTCAAGTTCCAGTAATGCAAGAGCTTTGGTGAATGCGGAATACCTCTTCATTGCCATCGCTCCTTGGTCCACTCTGGTCCGGGTGGTAGCGCCTTATAGGGTCCTATCAATGAGTTGAATAGAACTGTTTGACATTTAAAATATGTATTTAACATTTAAACTGATTGCAAACAAATGACTAAGTCTAAACTTAATTGTTTGAAAGAGAACTGTTTAATCATTTAATTATGTGTAAACAAATTTGTTGATTTGTGCTAAACTTAATTGTTTGAAGTAGAACTGTTAGTTTATTTGACAGTGCTTAAACATATAACTGTTTGGCAAATACACTCAACCAAGCCAAAACACTAGTTTGGAACAAGCAGCCGCAGGCATAGGCCTCTATGTCAATGCACACAAAACGTTATATATGTGCTATAATCAAACGGGTGACATCTCCACTCTAGACGGAACCCCTCTTAAACTAGTAGACAAATTCACTTACCTTGGAAGCAGCGTATCATCAACCGAAAAGGACATCGACACGAGGTTAACGAAGGCATGGATAGCTATCAATAGGCTATCGATTATATGGAAATCAGACCTAACCGATAAAATGAAACGCAGTTTCTTCCAGGCAGCGGTCACATCGATACTGCTATATGGATGTACTACATGGACTCTAACAAAGCGGCTAGAGAAGAAGCTAGACGGCAATTACACAAGAATGCTGCGAGCAATCTTGAACAAGTCCTGGCGGCAACACCCCACAAGACACCAACTGTACGGCCATCTGCCTCCTATCACGAAAACTATCCAAGTTAGACGAACCAGACATGCAGAACACTGCTGGAGAAGCAAGGACGAACTCATAAGAGATGTACTCTTATGGACCCCCACATATAGCCGAGCAAAAGCAGGACGACCAGCACGAACATACATTCAGCAACTATGTGAGGATGCAGGATGTAGTCCGGAAGACCTGCTAGAGGCGATGAACGATAGGGAAAAGTGGCGAGAGAGGGTCAGGGATATCCGTGCTACCAGCACGACATGATGATGACACTAGTGTTAAATAACTATATTTGAAAACATTTAACTGTGTGCAAACAAATGATTAATAGTAAATAGAAATGTTCGTATTAGATTGAAATAAGTGAAACCATTTAACTGTGTGCAAAAAAATTGAGCTCAGGCTCGTTTTAAAATGTTAGCAACAAAACGTGTTTAGAAATCATGCATTTAATATATATGGATAAAAACAATTTGGCATTAAATAACCTACCGTGGTTGATATGCCATGAAACCAAACCAATCAGCTTTAGCAATATGCAGATCAACTTTAGTGATATTGGTTACTTCAATCTTGTATTGACCGAACACATCCATCACGAGTGGCATGTGACACGAGATCAATTCTTAATCTGACAAGAATTAATGGGACAAAACTGCATTATCATTATCGTGAGTTCAATCCTCATCGAAGACCTGCATACTTGTGGCATCGTAACTACTAAATTTACTCACATATAAATGCGATTATGTTTGTATCCAAGAAGATAAGATGAAATTCGTCTATTTGATTACCTAGAACAATATTTGGATTATGATGAAGCGAGACTGAATGATTTGATTCCAGTCAATGAACAAAGACTGAGTAAGCCTCAGTAACAAATTAAACGGGAATTTTTATCCTTTTGTTGGTATTTTTACGAACTGGTTAAAGTTTTCCTTGATCCACATCAGATTTTCAAAAATGTCGAATCGAACATCAATAGGTTGCAAGATAAGAACATTAAACACATTCCGGTTAGTGGCATACTGATCAATCAATTTCAACTATGAATATATTACTAAAAAATTTGATCATGTTTGGGAATATATATATATATATATATATATATATATATATATATATATATATATATATATATATATATATATATATATATATATATTCCCAAACATGATCAAATTTTTTATATATATCAGTGGCAAAAGGTGACTTGGGAACTAGATCATGATGTCTATCATGCAAGGCTAATCACCAACGGTGACAGGGGAAAGGAGACCCGTATTCTGCGCCCCCGAAAAATTATATGGTTCCCCAACTCTCTCTGTAAATGGGATTTGAATTGATTTCAGTGTGAGGAAATATACATCTACCAACTATTCCCACTTCAGACTTAATACCCATCTCCATTGGACTTGATGTCCCCCCTCCCCACTGCCATTAGTAATACTCTGGTGATGATAACCGCTATTGGTTAAGAGAGAAAATAATAAAATCTATAAATAATGTTTTATCAAAATTTATTTGTTAATCGATTCAGTTCTTTGTTTCTTTTAGGCAAAATGATGGATCACTTTGTTGCAAAAAATATCATCACCCCACTCAATCTTCAACTTCTTCTAATGATCTTTATACAGAGAAATAAAAACTAAATGGCTTAATCGCTCTTCACCTTAGAAAAACCTCATATAATTATTTCACGCTTTAGTGAAGAGGTTTGGTTTGGTTTGGTTTGGTTTGTTGGGTTTTATGGCATATCAACCTTTGTAGGCTATCTAACGCCAAATCCATTTTTATGTAAATAATCAGTTCTATTTAAAACAATTCAGTTTAGCATAAGTACACAGTTTAATTGTGAAAAACATTTCTATTTCAAACTATTCAAGTAGTTATATATAACAATTCAGTTTAGTATAAGTACAGTTTCAATGTCAAAAATAGTTCAATCTAAAACAATTCAGTTTAGCATAAGCACGCAGTTTAAATGTAAGTACAGTTTAATTGTAAAAAACATTTCTATTTCGAGCTATTCAGTTTAGTCAAGCAATTCTAATTCAGCTAATTCAGTTTAGTAAAAGTACAGATTTTGTTTATGCACAGTTACATGTCAGAACAGTTCTACATTAAACAATTCAGTTTAGTGTAAATACAGTTTCAATGTCAAAAAACAGTTATATTCAAAATAATTCAGTTCAGCACAGGCACGCAGTTCAAAATGTAACCACGGTTCAATTGTCAAAAACATTTCTATTTCAAGATATTCAGTTTAGCATAAGTATGCCGTTAGTTCTATTTAACCCATAGATAGGGCCCTATCAGATGCTGCCACGCCGGGCCAGAGTGGACCTGGGAGCAATGGCAATGAAGGGGTACTCCGTATTCCCCAAGGCCCCAACATTACTGGAACCTCCCCATCAGATTGTTTAGTGTCATATACAGGACACTCGTTGGGGAGGGTCTTACCCCTCTGCAGAGGTACAGTCAGTGTGTTCTACAGCCCCAGCCGATTGGGCAAATTTTAGTGAAGAGGACGACCTCACAGAAAGCCGATGGGGCCGGTATGGCCAGAAGTAGACGTTGTAATTTGGTTACTTCTGTCTGGGCCGGAGTTAGTTTTAGTTCTCAAATTATCTCTACAACGACTTGGATGCTTGACGCTTGCTTACAAAATCAACAGCAGGAATTGATTTCAGCTAGCATTTGAATCCATCCAAATTCAGTGTTTTTATATCCAAAGTTAAAAACGCTTCCATCGGAAAAAGTTTCAGATTTAACCATTCAACAAATCTGAACTCTCTCGTTGTTTTAAATCTTTAATAATTTCATCCAAAATGTAACTTAGAATTGAATAAAACAAATTTATCATTTAAATCTGTGCGTCTATAAAGTCCTTTAAATAGGTAAGTCTTTGATTTCAGCCGCACGTGGCAATAAAAACATTATCACTTCAGCAGAGGGGGACTGCTGGCTTCATATGGCTGGAAAGCAAATAAAAGAATTTCTGCTTTTCGGTGAATTTCCCTCTGTGACCTCCACTTTATTATTCAATCTCTTTTTTTCATGCACCCTGACTGAAGGAAATAATGAAACAGGGAAGACTAAAGTTACAGGTTTTTCCAACCATGACTACAATATAAGTGAAAATATTTTTGCTTTTCTGTGATTGTCTCTCTTTCACCCACTTACTATTATGTCCTGTATCTCTTTTTCATGCTCCCAATTCTAAGGGAACAATAAAACAGGAAAGACTAAAACCATGGCGTTTTCTGACTATACCAAGACCACAAGCAAAAATTTTTGCTTTTCTGTGATTGTTTCTCTTTCACCCACTTACTATTATGTCCTGTGTCTCTTTTTCATGCTCCCAGCTCTAAGGGAACAATAAAACAGGAAAGACTAAAGACATGGCGTTTTCTGACTATACCAAGACCACAAGCAAAAATATTTTTGCTTTTCTGTTACTGTCTTTCTTTCATCCACTAACTAGTATGTCCTGTATCTCTTTTCCATGCACCCAACTTAAAGGAAATAGTAAAACAAGCAAGACTAAAGCCTATGGCCTGTTTGACCATACCGAGAACGCAAGCAAAAATATACTTGCTTTTCTGTAGCTATTTTTCACAACTATGTTGGTTTGTTGTTTTTAATAACGTGTCAAACTTCTTGGGTTACCTAATGCCAAATCCATCGTTCTAGAAGGACAATAGTGGTACTATTTAACCCATACCTGGGAGGATAAGGAGGTTCATACCTTTCCCAATGGAATTTGTCTGAAAGTGAACGTAATAGCATGATTGGAGTTCGAACTTGCATTCTATGATCCCGCAGTCCAACGCTTTAAATATTACAGCACGAGGAAAGCCACCAAGCAGTCTTATGTTCTGTCTCTCATGCTCCTTTCTCAAAAAGACAAAAAAAGAAGCTACTAAATCCCCTTGATTTAACTTGCGTCTAATTCGTTCAATCAGCAGCGGTTTTCTTAATGTAAAGTAAGTAAAGTAGGCGACCATAGTCGAGGGTGACCCGAAGGCTCCCTTTTCGATTGCTACAACACCAAGGTGTAGGGGAGGGCGCTACTCCTTTCCCTGGTTTCTTAATGTACTCTCCTTGAATCATATCGTTTGTAACAATTATCCAAAGAAATAAACAAATGGGAAATACAAAAAAAAATGAAGTGCTCAGAGGATAGGAGAAAGTTATCGGTAATTTTATAAAACGCAAAATCATTTATCACGAAAAAATGTTATTTATGCAGTGCATGCGTCGCAAACACGGACCCTTCGCCTCTAATATATATATATATATATATATATATATATATATATGTGTGTGTGTCTGTCTGTCTGTCTGTGTGTGTGTGTGTGTGTGTGTGTGTGTGTGTGTGTGTGTGTGTAAAGTGGTTAATTCAATCAGGAGAAATTTTGTCAGTTTTTCTTTTAAAAGTCCAGTCATCTATTGTGAATGGATAAATGAAGACATGTAAAAAAGTAAAATTGGCGACCGTAGTCGGGGGTGACCCGGAGGCTCTCTTTTCAATAGCTACTACACCGAGGTCTAGAGGAGGGCGCTACTCCTTTCCCTGAATTGCTCCACTTTACCCTTGATACGTACCTTACATTCCTGAGTGTTAAGCAAGGCGGTATCAAATACCATCTTTAAAGTCTTTGGTGTGACGCGACATGGGATTGAACCCAAGTCTCACGGACCATTGGCGAACACTCCACCCACTAGGCAAAAGAGGTAAAAAGAAGATAAAAATAAAGAGTGTTGTTAAAAAGTTATTAGATACTTGATAAAATAGAAAGGATACCAGATAAAAAGTTAAACCATTTGTTTGTATGAACTGAATATTTAAAAAATAATAATAAACTTAATTTTTTAAGGCTAAAGATAATAGTGAACATGTATTTTTCATATTCTGTCAGGACACATTGTCTATGAGATTATTGGATGATATTTCAAATACACTGTTGTGAAGTTGCGAGCCCTTCACAAAGTGACCATTGGTGTGAGTATGGCAACCCTGATGTGAAATGACAAACCAACCTGCGAGTCTCAGCACGAATTTGCAAGTACATATAAAGATCTGTTAAAGATACTACGACGATTATTTGAAGAACAGAATATAAGTAATTCTATTATTTTGGTTAAATTAGAAGACTAGAAAATACAATGATCAATGAAACGCTGTATCGAATATATCTATAATTCGAAGAAAATCGCCATTATTTCACCAAGTATTTGTATGCTAAACATTTCAATGAAGAGTTCAATTCAGGTAGATCGGATGCATGCAGGTGGTTTTAAAATGACAGATAAGAAATGACCCAAATCAAAGAATTTCCTATACACAATCCTCTTTAGAAAATTAAAAACATGGGGAAGTATAAGTCGAATGAAAAGTTTCGTCCTTCTGGGAATCAAACCAATAATAAGGAATCAAGGCTGAGGTTTTCAATCTTTTATTAATGCAATCCAGCAATGTAATCCAAAAGTTTGGAACAATTCCAGAAAGATTAAAAGAAAGCAGATTCTAGAAGAGATATTTGGTTTTTCCTTTGACAAGAAAATGAGCCAACAGAACAAGTTTCTTCTAAATTGTATAAAGTCATCTGTTTAGAAATGCACGTTCTAAAACAGTTCACTGATTCATGAAAGACAGTATTTCTATTGAAAAGATTATTGAATGTTTCGAACAAAAGAAATTCATAGTTTAACATTGGAATACCTGACATAATTCTTTACTGCCTCCGAAATAAATGTTTATATATATATATATATATATATATATATATATATATATATATATATATATATATATATATATATATATATATATGGGGGGGGAGTTTAGACTAATTGCTGAGGAAAGAGATTTGACAAGGCAACCCTAGGAAACTGGTGTGGAGATATAATATACTAATGTGAAACTTATGTGGAGTTATGTGGTAAATATATACACATGCATTAAATAATTTAATCGTATATATATATATATATATATATCTAATCATATATATATATATAATCATATATATATATATATATATATATATATATTATTTAATCATATATATATATTATTTAATCATATATATATATATATCTATATATATATATCTCATTTAATCATATATATATATATATATTATTTAATCATATATATATATATATATATATCTCATTTAATCATATATATATATATATATATATATATATATATTATTTAATCATATATATATATATATATATATATATATATATATATATATATATATATATATAAAACATCTGAAACCGACATTATGTGAAGCTGTACTATTATATTATATTTCGTTTAAGGTTCACCTCCTCAAATCTCACCCTTCGGTTTAAGAAAAAAGAAAAAGTTGTTCAGAGCTAAGTATGTAAAGTATGGAAGCCTCTGTACTAGCACAATTTAGCGTTTTGTCGAAAATATTTCGGTAAAATATATATCAATACACTCTACTTATTTTTTTTTTTTTTTTTGCGAATTTGCACTGACTTGCCAAGACATCTAGACGTTATCACTTAATCATACAAGTTGTTCACTTACGCATATATTTTCATTCAAATTTTAAATTTAAAAGGTAAAATTTTAAATCTCAGCCTTGTACTTTTTTGTCACAATCGATGTGTAACATAAAATTATATAAAATCAAGAGTAATATACGTGACCTTTACATGATGGTGAAGGCATTTTTTTGAATATTAAGTTACCTTTAGAATTTTCGTCTGGATTAAAAATTCCAGAAAGTTACTATAATACTAGTTTTTTTTTTACCTGCATATTAAATAATTCTGGTGCTTCATACCGAAATATAGTAATAGTTTGAAAAGACGAGCGTAATAACTAAGGTAAACTCATGCTCTTTTTTTCTTGTTTAAACATTTTATCATTCACGGTTTTCGGACTATTGTCTTCAACTTTATTGTTATATTAACAACTTTTCGGAGGTTTCTTTTCGAATTCGGGGTGCCAACACGGAACTTCGAACCACGTCCTCTATTTAATCCATAGGGGTCGATTGCTCTGATTTCGTTAACCATAACTGAGTACAAGCAGTAAGTCTTCCTGTATTGTTACTCTCCTGCAGTCAAGATTGAATCTGCAACCTCCAGATGATTGTCATTTAGAGGGTTAGTGAACCAACGCCAATAATCATTACGCTACGTGTCCAACTTGTGCATTTTTGGCACTCATAAACTTAATGTTCTTACATTACTATGAATTCCTACTATTATGTATGATTTTTCACCTGAGTTCATATTAATTTTTTTTTATTTAACCTTGTTTAAACGTGCTGTCATTTAGCCATACAATTCTTGTGTTTACTATTATATAGTATTAGGAGCGTTTAGTCTGAATAGACTTTATTTTAGAATATTTCTTCTGATTGTATTTTGACCGTGGTCATATCTGAATGTATGCTTTTTTCCCAAATTGTCAGTATTGACTTGTTTTACTTTATTGATTATTATATTGAATATGGATAAAAATAAGCAAGTTTTGGTTTGTTGTTGTTTTTTTTTTTTTTCATTTTAAAACAGGTAAAACCAAAAATTGAAGGAAAAAAGGTTTGGAGAAGGTACTGAGAATCAAATATGACAAAAATAGCATGTGGATATTTTATGCCAGAGATTTCTCATTTAATTATTCTCCAAGTTCAGGTAGACAAGATTTAGTCTTATGTATATGCAAAAAAAAACATGAATGTTTATGGCTGATTTTAATCTGTATATAATTATTATACATAGAAGGTGTGAAATTATTCTAATTCAGCAAGAGCACCTCTGGTGGTGTAACGGTTAGCAAGCTAGACTAGAAAACCTACACGAGTGAGTTCGAGTCTCATTGGGCGCCCCATTCATTCGGCCTTGCGCCACATCGAAGCAATGACCGATATAATGAAACACAGTTTCTTCCAGGCAGCGGTTGTATCGATACTGCTATATGGTTGCCCTACATGGACGCTAACTAAACGGCTGGAGAAGAAGCTAGACGGCAACTACACAAGAGTGTTAAGAGCAATATTGAACAAGTCCTGGCGACAACACCCCACGAGACACCAACTATACGGCCACTTGCCTCCCATCACGAAAACTATACAAGTTAGACGAACCAGACACGCAGGACACTGCTGGAGAAGCAAGGACGAGCTCGTAAGTGATGTACTCCTATGGACCCCCACATATGGCCAAGCAAAAGCAGGACGACCAGCTCGAACTTACATACAGCAGCTATGTGAAGACACAGGATGTAACCATGAAGAAAGACCTGCCGGAGGCGATGAATGATAGGGAGAAGTGGCGAGAGATGGTCAGGGATATCCGTGCTGGCGGCACGACATGATGATGATGATGATTTCAGCAAGGTCAGCCCTTTATTTTATCTGTAAGATTATTTTAGAAGCCAATGTAATCTATGGACTTAGATATAACTGTTTAAAGCAGGGCTTCTCTTTTTTCTCTCTTTTTTTACCTCATTCTCTCTTTGTAACCAAATTCAATTTCCATTTCTCCTCAAATCAATTAATTGATTATCTAATTACAAAACATAAATAATTTACCATTGTCTAATACAATTCAAATTAGAAAAGAATCAGTGAACAACAAATGCAAATGCACCTTTAACTCTTGAATCAATTTTTAATAGGAAAGATGGGTATGGTAGGCATTGAGGGGATCAGAAATATTAGGTTGAAGATTTAAAGCAAAAATTTCCTCGTTCTATGTTTAAAGTTCTTAAATAATGTCCATGGCTAAACCCTGATTCCGCCGTATGTAAACACGGAAAAGCTTGTAAAATGAACTCCCTATTTGCACAAAGTTTGGAATATCTTGCAATTGTTTTCTATATCTGCCAACTAGTCTACGTGACCCAACTATGTGTGCTCTTCTGTTATAAAGGGATTTGTAAATACAAACTAATAAATTCAACCCCTGTGAATTCCAGGCTTTTATTCACCCGCCATAATTTCATTCACTCCTTCCCTATGTTCAGGTGTCATATATATATATTTACCAACCCCTCCGCTCGGGCAAGATATGATACAAGGTCAATTTTTAAGCGGGGTTTAACAGGTTTACATTCAGAGTTTTTCCTACTCCTTGACTAGTTGCCTCACCAAGGCTGAAGAACCTAGTCGGTCCTACTATTTAACCATAACTGGAGGGAGATTAATTGGATTCATACCTTTCCCAAGGGTATTAGTGCAATGTGAAATGCAAATCAGTCTCGTCCAGGATTTGAAATCGTGTCGCCGTGTCCATTTCCTACGATGATAACCATTACACCACGGCACCTCCCTTCGGGTGTCGTATAGACTGCTTTGAAAATCCCTGGTTTAAAGGGATGTAAAGACAAAGATTTTTGCAACAAAAAAAATGCCGAGAGTATACATGAAGTATCAGTTATTTCATAGACACAAATAAATAAAAGTGGTAAAATATACTTGAGTAATAGAATTCTCTATTTTGATTCCAATAGAAAAATCATCTTATTGTACACGAATATATATTGAATAACATGTTTACTATGCAACAAACAATTTAGAAAATCAAAAACCGATTATGTATTTACCCAACCCCTTTGCACGAAGTGGATGCGACATGAGATCTGTTTTTAGTCGGAGTTTAACAGGATTGAATTCAAAGTCTTCCTTCTCCATGACAGATTGCCATACTAAGATTAAAGAACTCAGTATGTCCTACTATATATTCTTAGCTGGTTGGAGGATAGTTGGATCCATAACTTTACCCAAGAGCATAAGAGCTTTGTAAAATGTAAACAGCCTCATTCAGGTTTTGAACTCAGGTCACCGTGTCTATTTCCTACGATGATAACCATTACATCATGAGCGCAAAGACAGATTATGTATAAAAATAAGATCTGAAATTGGTTGTAAATCAGTTGTCATTTCTGTCTTTAGTTTGAGAATCAGATTTCTCGAGTTAAAACAAACTTCACAACTTATGGAAGCTGCTTTTAATGTCTATCAAATAAGTACCTTTTTTTTTTATTTCATCCTAAAAGGTGCAAAATCCTCTTAGGAAGAATTATTCTTTGATGGCAATACTTTTACATTCCTGTGAATCAGACTTTGTTATCTTAATTCACAAAATGTCTTTTATGTCCATCTGTCTCTCATCGCATAACTTAAGAACGGCTACAGTTATAACCACCAAATTTTCTGGGGTTACTAATGGGACCCTGGAGCATATTTTTAGTATATTAGCTTTTTAAATTTCCAAAACTTTTAAAAGTTTTTAGTGAGTTATCTTCAATGTGTGTATAATGCTAAATTGAACTCTAACTTTATGTCTGTCAAATTAGCTAAACAAAGTTTTTATTTATCCTGGTTATGTGACTAAACAAAATCCAGTGGTGAGGATACATTTCTGGAGCTATGGGAAGTGTGACGCAATTTCCGGCCCAGTCTGGCTCAGTGGAGTAGTACCTATAAGGGTACCATCTATGAGCCTAATAGATGTGTTTACAGAATATTAGTATAGGTTTGTTGTTTGGGTTTTATGGCATATCAACCTTTGTTGGTTATTCAACGCCAAATCCATTGTAATGAAAATAGTTCTATTTCAAAAATTCAGTTCAGCATAAGTACGCAGTTTAAATGTAAGTACAGTTTAATTGTGAAAAACATTTCTATTTCAAGCTATTCAGTTTAGTCAAGCAGTTATAATTCAGCTAATTCAGTATAGTATAAATACAGATTTTGTTTACACACAGTTAAATGTCAAAACAGTTCTATATTAAACAATTCTGTTTAGTGTAAGTACAGTTTCGATGTCAAAAAACAGTTCCATTTCAAATAATTCGGTTTAGCATAATCATGTAGTTCAAATGTAAGTACAGTTTACTTGTCAAAAATATTTCTATTTCAAAGTATTCAGTTTAGTCAAACACTTCTAATTTAAATAATTCAGTTTAGCATAAGTATGCAGTTAGTTTTATTTAACCCATAGAGAGGGCCCTATCAGGTGCTACCACTCGGGACCAGAGCGATGGCAATAAATGGGTACTCTGCATTCCCCAAAGCTCCAGCATTACTGGAACCTCACCATCAGATTGTTTATTGTCATATCCAGGACACTCATTAGGGGGGTCTTACCCCTCTGTAAAGGTGCAGTCGATGTATTCTACAGCCGCAGCCGACTGGGCAAAGTATTTTGGTTTGGTTTGGTTTCTTTGTTTAATGGCATATCAACTATCATGGGTTATTTAACGCCAAAGACATCCTTATAGAGGAACAGCAGTGATACTTTTTTGAGCATTTCTGGGGGATAAGGGGTTCATATATTTCCCTCGGATATTCGTCAGAAATTGAACGTAATAGCACAACTTCGAGGCTGCCGTCAAGCTTGTTAACCCCTACGCCACGGCAACTTCCCCCTAGAAATTGGGTTGGGTAGAAATACGTAAAACCATATAAATTTTGCAAACAAATTATTTTTATCAAATAGAGCTATATTGATATTTGATAAACAAGGAAATAAAAACCAAACCTTGAAACCATATAACTACATATAGATAATTAGTATTAGATCGGAATACTTGGAACCATATAACGGGGTATAAATAATTTGTATGATATAGAAATACTTGAAACCATTTAACTGTATGCAACTCATTTCTATTTGGTATAACTATGTGCAAACAAATAATTCTGATAAATGGAAGAGTAATTTTGAAAAAGTATTATGGAACATTGAAAATATACTTATAATTAGTTAAATGTTGACAGGTGAATCAGTTTTGACATTAAATAACCCATAAAGACTTGATATGCTATTAAACCCTGCTAAATTCTTATTCTTTTGTCTAACTGTGTAAAATAGATATTGAAGTAGATTTTTCTGGCCCAGAAATCAATATTATGACTCTTTTTGCATGATTCTTTTCTAGTCACTGGAAAATCGTTTTATGCGCTTACTTGTTATATGAGCAATATCTAAAAAGGGCTATAAGTACTAACCTCTTGATGACGTTTATCAACTCGTTAGTCCTCATAAAGACATACTTTGGAGCTTTGCCTGAGTTTATGGCTACAATAAAAAGTGAACAGATGAACTCTTTCTTTTGTAACTGGGTAATTGGTTTCTTTGTATAAGGCATATCAACCTTCGTGTGTTATTTAATGCCAAAGCTTACTATAGAGAAGAACTATAGTGATACTATATAATCTGCAGCCAGAGGGAATAGGGGGACTCATACCTTTCCGAAGGGTATTAGTTCAAAAGTGAACGTAATAGTGCGTTCCAACTCGCTGACGTGAGGTTACAGTCCAGCACTTTAGTCATTACTCCATGGGGTTCCCCACCTGAACCAAAGTGAGTCAAAAGTTTTGCAATATTTTTGTATGTGCTAGTTTCTGGCTACTTCCCCCAATTCGTATTGGATAGAAATTCGTGAAATCATATAAATTTTGCAAATGAATTATTTTTATCTAATAGAGTTATATTAATATATGATAAACAAGGAAATAAAAACTAATCCTTGAAACCATATAAACCATTAAAGGTACTCTCTGGGGTTGGTAGTATTGTGCTAGTTGCTTCACTCCATGTGTGATTTGAAAGCCGCACAATACAGTATTTAATTCGGAAACTTATGCTTTATGAGTTCAAACAGGTTCATAACGCCGAGGAAGCATCCAAAAATAGTTATATATATAGCAAAAATAGTTATATATATATATATATATATATATATATATATATATATATATAGCATCCAAAAATAGTTATATGTATAGCAAAAAAGTGAAAGCGCAGTCGATCACAGTTACAGTAACCAGATAGTTCAAGAAATTTTGTTCGAGTTACAAGAACCTCGACGATCAGGTAAAATCAGCTCGGTCTAAATCCAGGGTGCTCGACATCTCACCGTTCAGTGTAATTTATCACCTTCAAAAGCATCTAGAACTGTCGAACTGAGCTGCACATAACCAAAATATCGTAAAACTTTTGTCTCACACTAATATTTCACAGCGGGGGGGAGTCCCCGTGGAAATAGTGGCTAACGAGCTGGACTTTGATGTCATAGTCCGACTTAAGTTTGACCTCGCTTACAAGGATGTCATTGTAAGCGAGTTCAAACTTCAGTCGCACAATAACATTCACTTTTAGAAAAGGTATGAGTGTTCCATAGCCACAATTAATGCCATGTGCGAAATAGACATATAATGTTCATAACGATAGAACATATAAAGAACATAGGAATCTCGAAATTACAAAAACACGTAACGACTTCTTGTTCAGGTACGAAACGTTTTTATTAACTTTGAGTTAAAGGTTTCGACATAAGGAGGAGAGACACAATCTTTTACGTTTCTTATTCATTTGGCCCCCATCTCGAGCGGCACCCATAGGGCGCAAGTTCGCCTCGTGTCTGCGAGCTCCAAAAGTCGATCCTCCTCGTTTGGTGTCTAGTATTCAACTCCCTAACTTTCTTTCACTTCCCCACAAACCTCTGCGCGCTTCCGGTGCGTGACGTCACTCGCACTCCGTTACCCGTTTCGTCTCGGACTATTGTGACATCTGAGCGACACCATCGTCCGCCCGCGCGCGCCCGTGTTAACACCTGCATCAATGTTTGCACCTAACTAACTCATGTGCTGAGCCGAAAGGTTCTCAGCCTAACTAAACTCAAAGGCATGAACCGAAATCCCTCGGCCATTACGTTACATGAGCCCCTGTTTACCACCAGCTATAGGTTATATAATATCACTACAGTTCTTCTACATTGCTGGTTTGGGCATTGAATAACCGTCGAATTTGATATGCCATTAAAACAAGGAATCCGAAACCGCTTATTTCACAGAGGTTCCAGGTCTCTATAGTGCAGAGAGTTCAACTGGTTTGAAGCTTGTCAAAATTTAATTCCAGAACATGATTTTCTCAACTGAGCGTAAATTCGGAGAAGCGAACATAAATTGTCCATGACAATATTGTTCAGTTGATTTTCAATCCGGTTGTCTACCTGAAAAATAAGGAAAACAGTTTCATTACTTTCAAAAGAGACTTTGTATAAATAAGAAATGGTACATCTAATTTGCTTGAGGTCAGTTCAGCAACAAATCTATAATAATAATGATAATAACAATAAAACAAATTACACATTGTGTAGAAGGGAAAAGAATAATCAATGTTTTGCTTAGATATCAGCATTTGTTTCAGAAAATATTTTATCTGCAGCGTTTTCTTGGTGTGTTTTTCAACCATAAAACTCTCTTGAGAAAACAAAACAGGAAAATGGCTGGAGAAGGTATTTTTGTTTAAAAAATGGCAGGTAAGAAGGGAAAAATATCAATGTAAAAGTTAACAGTAAGTAAATCATTTTTCTGATATTGAAGACTGGTTCAGTCTTACCAATAATATCTTTTCTTTTCTTTTCTTTTTTTTGTGTGTGTGTGTTTTATTTTGAATCTCCTTTAAAAGATTATAATAGATAAGGTATGAACACAAAGTATCAAAACTGAAGTTGTGTTTACCATGACAGAAATCTGCCATGATTGAAACATTTTTTTTCAAAATAATCCCTTTAGCATTCAACCTAACTCTTCCCATTGGTCTAAGCTCGTCTGAAATTTCTTTTTTGATGTGGTGTGAAGCTGTGTGGTTATAGTTCTTTTAAAAATCTTTGTGGTTATATTTCTTTTTTAAAAGCTGTGAATTCATATTTCTTTTTAAAAAAGGGTCAAAATCAGAGCCTCTTACAGACCAGGGTAGAGTGTCTGCGGTATTATGCCGCACATATTTCCTAATTGTACATTCTGTGTAAAGGTGAGCATTATTATCCACGAAAATGAGATATGATGCCTATTAATAATCATTAAAATGAAATACCACGGGTATATTTGGCCATTGAGGCTAGCGTGCAATATCACAAGATTAGGGTTGCAGTTATTCCTCCTCAAGATTATAATTGAGCCATTCCTAACTGGAACATCAAGACTGAGCAATCCTTATTTGGAACATCTCTCTCTATGGTAAGTTAATGATACGCTGCTCCCTTTAAAAACCGTGTTCGATCTATGATACATTTTAAAAGCAATAGAAATTGATTCTTGTTAGTCGAGCCTACCCTCTTCTAAAAATATGCTCCTATCAATTCTGCCATTGTACCATTGTGTTCATTCTTGTTCATATCTTGGAGTAAGCTGTGGTTGTAGGAATAAGATGTTAATATGTCAAGCTTCAAGACAATGGGAGATTTTAAAAGTTTAAACACACTTAGACAGATCCAGTTATATCCCAGGCTCTAGTTTGTATATGGCGCTAAAAATTCCTGCATGCGTCTTGGAGTGAGCAGTGGTCATAGGAGTAAAACGCTGTAGATCAACACCACAACTCTTTCGCATTCTTCAACTCGTACTAAAAAAGTGACTGCTTGAACTGGGTTCTTTTCTTGCTATTTTCACAAAGCAATCTGTCTTCATGAGTATTAGTTATTTTGTTATGAGTTTTTTTTTTTTGTTTTCTGATCCTCAGACAGTGATTTACATCACTTGTGTATGTTAGTTTCGGGAGACTGAACACTATGTGGCTTATGTTAAGCTGCCTTCATATTTGTCTACAGGGTATATTTATCATGAATGTATTTCAAACATTCATGATAAATAAATTTCATTTGCTATAAATACTTAAAAGACATACATCATTTAGCATAAAGTCCTATTTTTCAACAAGGCTCCCTCATACTTAACAACCAAATAATCTCCTTATGTTAAAGGTCAACAATTCTTTGTCTCAGCGAAATCCTATGTTTGTGAATATATATATATATATATGTGTGTGTGTGTGTGTGTGTGTGTGTGTGTGTGTGTGTGTGTGTGTGTGTGTGTGTGAAAAAACTTTTTAGTTTTTTTTTTTACTGAAAACAGATAAAAAGCAATTTTTCCATGCATCGATTTACCAACTCATGATAAATGGTTCAACTCTTGGATGAAATGTAGAGCGTTTTCTTTATTATACAAACAGGACTCTATTTTATCCAATAGATTTTTTTTTAAAATATAAAATGATTTGATGATGAACTGATTGATTTTATTTATTTGCATATCAACCTTCACGGGTTATTTAATACCAAATCCACGCTTTTTTTAGAAGGACAGATGCAGTACTATATAATCCATTGATGAGAGGATAAAGGGGTTCATACCTTTCCCAAGGGTATTTGTCCAAAAGTGAACATAATAACGCGACTGGAGTTCGAAATTACGGGCTACGATTCCGCAGTCCAGTGCTTTAACCGTTTACATCACGAAAACAAGCCCGATTTTAATGACACGACAACCTGCCTCATGTTATTTCATGCGCAGAAGTTAGGGAATTGGATTCAGCATATGTTCATTTTCACATTTTTTGTGAAGTTGTCTGTCGAAAGTTTTTTTTGCCGACATTTATATGATATCAAGTACAAACAATTTACAAATTGTTCTATGTTTCAATTATTCCTCTCGAATGTTGGCTAGTGCAGGTGGTTTCATATAAAAAGGCAAAATATACACAATTATATGATTTCAAGTAAATATCTTCTTTTAATAAAAAAATAATTTATTGGCACATAGTTATATGGTTTCAAGTCACCAATAACAATAATAATAATAAAAATCTTTAGTTAACAATCATTGCTACAAGTAACTATTCTTAATACTAATAATTTACACACAGTTGCATGGTATCAAAAATTCTTATCTAATAAAAATGATTTTCAAAAAAACCTATTTGACCCATAGATGGGACTTTAAATGGTACTACAACTCCGGATCAGAATTGGTGTTGTATTAAGAGTAACGAAGGAGTACTTCACACTCTCCAGAGCTCCAGAATTGAGACCCGACAATCAGATCCAGTTTTGTGTCATACCCAGGACACCCAATTTTAGAGGGATTATTACCCCCATGCAATTAATACAATTAGTTTATGCCTTATTATATGGCTTAAAGTAACTATTCCTATTTAATAATAACCATTTCTTTTTATACAATCAAATGGTTTCCAACATTCCAATCTAATATCAATAATTTGTGAGCAATTATATGGTTTCAATTAACGAAAAATAATCGGTAGGTTTCGAGTCTTCCTTGCATTAATAGTTC
Source organism: Sepioteuthis lessoniana (assembly GCA_963585895.1). Lineage (NCBI taxonomy): Eukaryota > Metazoa > Mollusca > Cephalopoda > Myopsida > Loliginidae > Sepioteuthis > Sepioteuthis lessoniana. The sequence goes on along the minus strand of OY757904.1, from coordinate 117,238,418 downwards.
TATTAAATGATGTGTGTTTTTTTAGGGTTTTTTAACTTTGGTTTTGGGGATTGGGGGTTGTTTAATTTTTTCTGTGGGGTTTTTTGTTTGTATTTTTATTTATTTTAAATCTTATTGTTTCATTTGTTGTTTGCTTGATTTTTGTTTGTTTAAGGGTTTTGTCTTTTTTGTTGATTTTTGGAGGTTTTTTGCAGTAACATACTTTCAACTATTCTTATCCATTATTAATAATTCATAAACGGGCCTAGCAGACCCACTGACGGGACTCTAACAGGTAATACGACTCCTGGTCAGAGTGGACCTGAGCGTAATAGTAATCATAGTTTTCACCTTCTTCATGGCTATATTTATAAATTTTCTTGAATCCCAATCTGATTCAGTGCCAGTCTAAGAACTAAGAAAAACTATTTTCTGTCGAGATATCAAGTTAGCCATTAACAAACAAATAATGACAAGAAATGCAGAAAATCAACGGGGAGGATGGAAAAAGAGACCAGGACAAAGAAGAAATAATTACTTTTTTATACTATGTGGTGTCTTGACGTGCTCATTGACTAATGTCTATAACCATAGGAAAGGAATTTACAGTATACAGCAAAATATAAAAACGAAAAAAATCATACGTAAAAAAATTTATGTGGGGGGTGTAGGTGTGTGGGGGTGTAGGTGTGTGGGGGTGTTGGTGTGTGTCGTACTTGTGGTGTAATGCTTACCATTGTCGGAAATGGACATGGTATCCTAAGTTCAAATCCTGAATGAGGCTTTTGCATTTCACATTTCACTTATTCTCTTGAGAAAGTTATTAATCCAACTATTCTCCCTTTAGGCTATGGGTAAATAAACATTAAGAAAAATAGTTCGAGGGGAAGATAGTAGTTTAGCTCTGGAAATAAGTGTTTTTATGATGGTTCTTTTATAACGGATAAAAGAAATATAAAAACACTTATGAACTTAAAAATATAAAATCATCATCATCATGTCGTGCCGTTAGCACGGATATCCCTGGCCCTCTCTCGCCATTTCTCCCTATTGTTCATCGCCTCTGGCAGGTCTTCAGGGCTACATCCCATATCCTCACATGGCTGCTGAATGTATGTTCGAGCTGGTCGTCCTGCTTTTGCCCGGCCATATGTGGGGGTCCATAGGAGTACATCACTTATGGGCTTGTCCCTGCTTCTCCAGCAGTGTCCTGCATGTCTGGTTCGTCTAACCTGGATAGTTTTCGTGATAGAAGGCAGGTGGCCGTATAGTTGGTGCCTTGTGGGGTGTTGCCGCCAGGACTTGTTCAATATTGCTCGCAGAATTCTTGTGTAATTGCCGTCTAGCTTCTTCTCCAGCCATTTAGTTAGCGTCCAAGTAGTGCATCCATACAGCAGTATCGATACGACCGCTGCCTGGAAGAAACTGCGCTTCATTTTATCGGTGAGGTCTGATTTCCATATGATCGAGAGCCTATCGATAGCTGTCCATGCCTTCGTTAGCCGCGTGTCGATGTCTTTATCGGTTGACGAGACGCAAATAAACATTCATTAATGATAGGTTTCCCAACTACATTGTTGATAGCGAAATTAAATAATTCATAATTAAAACCTAACAACGTAACATAGACAATACCCTAAACTATAAACAAACAATAAAAATTTACAACAAAAACCATTTTGATAATAATTATAAGATAGATGAACATATATTAAAAAAACTAATCAAAAAAAAATATCCTCCCTACTGATCCTACCAAAAAATAAGACTTATCATTGCTTCAACAAAATTAAAACTTCTAACCTAATTATTTTCAATAACTCTTCTCTCTCCACTGAACTTCTTGATAGAACAAGCTTCGAATATATGTTCAAATGTCCCTTGGGAGACTGTGTCCCCAACGAAAATAATACGTACGTTGGTCTTACCACTACGATTCTCTCAGGACGTCTTTCTATGTACCTTAATGATTCTAGCTCCATAGGCTTACATCTTAAAATCCACTCTATTCCTACATCCAAATTTCGAAAATTCTAGTTTTAAACACTACTAAAATAGCACCCGAAATTAATAAGCTGCGACTACAAATCCTAGAAGCCCTACAAATGAAAATGAAAAAAATAGAATTCATAGAATTAACTTTGAAAATAGCATCAATTTTTTTAAATGCCTTTAGTCCTTTTTTTCAATATTCTATTTCCTTGATAGTATTGTATTTCCATTAATAACTTTCTGTTTTAAATTCGTTAGAAGTCATTGTCATCTCAGTTTTATCCAACTTTGCGTTTACGTTATTTTGTAATGTTATAAAACCCCTAAAACTTTAAAAAAAAAAACACTCTTTACACACACAAACAACCCCTGATAATGGCCTGTGAAAGATTCGAAAATGTTCGGGACAATTTCGGTAAATTCATCTACCAATTCCAATCTAAAACCAAAGAACTTGTCAGGAAACTTGAATGGATCTTAATAAAATTATATAGACAAAATGTGTCTTTATTAATTAATCAAACATGCTAAAATGAAAGCCCAACTACATACACACACACACACACACACATATATATATATATATATATATATATATATTGGAAAAATAAAATGAGTATATTAAAACATAACAATGAAAAGGAAATAAAATAAAAACAGTCAATCTTTTTATAACCCTCTCTCTCTCTCTCTCTCTCTCTCTCTCTCTCTCTGATGCATGATAGTCCTCATGATCTCAGCCTTTGATATTTGGCAGTGCAGTTGGTTTCAAATAAAGATGTGATATGTCCTGTGCATCTACGGTGGTCACTGTCAAGAGATTTTCATTGAGGGGCTAAACTCTAAAAAGTAGAAAAATATATGCATGGTAAAATAAGAAATAAGTAAAATAAACGAGATCTTTATGTTGTATATTGACCTTCGACCCGGCCAAAGTGATACACCGGAAGGAAGTGACACATTCCAATGGCCAGTAATCGAAAGAAATCGCGTAGGCAGATTTGGCTGACGAAATGGGACAAGGTAAAAGCCCATGATACACTCACAGACTGATGCACCAGAAAAGAGTGCCCTCTGAACTGCATGACAGTTATTTCCGCTTGATCACGCCATGCCATAAACATGCCATTCCAAAGATTGGGTGGGCGATTGAGTGGGCGATTAAACTATTATATAGCTTGGTAGGGGCAGGAAGCCAGTGAGTTGGAGACAGTCGAGTTGGAGACAAGATGTGGTAGGGAAAGCCACCACCCAGCAGAAGGGGCCCTCGGGACCCCCGATGGAGTTTGGGGACCAGACCAGTTGGTGATAAGATGTGGTAGAGAAAGCCCGCACCCAGCAGAGAGGGCCCCAGGTCTCCGGTTGAGCAGCCCTGGAGAAAGAGAAAGACACAACGCTGATGGCCATAAAAGTGAGGGTCAATATATTGCAGTCTTTGTTCAGTCTCCAACTCCCTCTCACACGCAAACGTTACAAATAAAGTGAGAAGTACATTTTTTAGAGAAGCTTCGCTCGTCTTTATTCATTGCGTCAATATGTATCCAGCATATATGTGTATATATGTATAGTTGTCGCATATGACGATGCAACATTTACTCCCATCTGATTTTCTCTGATATATGATAATCTTGGTGGTTTCAGATGGCATGACAAGCCTTTGACATTTGCTAATTCAGGTAGCTTCAAATAAAAAGGTCACATGTCCTATGCAATTGGCGCCTTCATTGATTACCGTTTAGAGATTTTGTTTGAGGGGGCAAACTCCTATAAAAGGGAAGGGGCAGAGAGAGCACTCTATAATAGGAGCCTACAACAATTTCCAATGAATACCTCAGCGACATTATATAGGGTTGATTAATGAGAATTTAGGATATTTGGCATTTCCTCGTTACTCATAATTCTGGCCTTGAGCAACATTAAGCTAAGCTTAATAACTAACATCTGTAACAAGAACTGTGCCATTGTTATTTTTCTAATAAGTTGGCAACTATAGTCGAGAGTGACCCGAAGGGTCCTTTTCAATAGCAACTACACCGAGGTGTTGAGGAGAGCGCTACTCTATTCCCTGGATTGCTCCACTTTACCCTTGATCCGTACCTTATAATACTGAGTGTTAAGCAAGGCAGCATCAAGCACCATTTTTTGAGTCTTTGGCATGACTCGACATGAGATTGAACACGGGTCTCCCGAGCTATTGGCGAACTCTCTACTCATTAACCCAAATCTAACCCATTAACTGCTGATTGTCTGTCAAATAAAAGATTTATAAGAAATTGAACAAATACATCAAGTACTACATAAACAGAGGGATGACTCATTGAAAGTAAATAAAATTCAAAAATGGAACTTCAGCTGTCTAAATAAATCCAACGGGGCCTGGCATGTTTTTGGAGATTTTTATAATCATTTCAAAGACTGAAATAATTTAACCTATGGAAACCAATTCGTGTATTAATGAAATTTGCAAACAGAAATTAATCTCAGGATTTTTTTAAAATTACCTGGGGTGTCAGTTTTTTCAGTATTTGATGAATAGTGACCATAATTGTAATTTACTTTTCTCTATCGGATAATAAACTTGATTGTTAACTTTCACAAGTATATTTGCAAAAATTTTCATTATAACCAGCTTTTCCATTTTTTGGGAGAAGAAAAAGATTTAAATGGCCATCTTGGATTACATACCGAATGAGCATTAGTTGTTTGGAGGAAAGAGCACTTATTTGATACCCTGACTCACAGATAGAACTGAGTTGCGACTAAAATTGATATAATTATCATCTACATTTTGCTATAGTTATATAAGTATGACTATTGTAATTTAGACATGAAACTGTTCGGAGAGATTTTTATGCGAACTGCATTTAATGGGTTAACTTCACTTACTGAAAAAACGTGAATTCTGAAAAAAGGTCTTTTCCTTTGCTTTTTTTTTTTTTTCGTTAATTTCATCATTTAAAAAGTTTAAATGCACATTAAATCTAATAAAAGATTTTATAATCAAGTCATTAATATTCTGTACAAGAAATGTTGTTTTATTAAATCTATATGCAAAATTCTGAATATGTCCATTCTCAGTGACCAGACAAAGGACTTCTTTTTATGAATGTATAGGCACAATTTAAGAATGCATCAGCGTCCATAGATAGACGTTTTTATGTCTGCATACATGTGTGCGTAAATGAGAGAGACAGTGACAAAGAGAGAGAGAGAGAGAGAGAGAGAGAGAGAGGATTGAGAGAGACGTATAGATGAAATAATCTATTATGTTATAGGTAATAAGAATATATTTTTCACATTCACAAATAAATTCACAGCAAAGTGTAAGAAATATATATAGATATAAAAACTGGAGAAAACAATTCTTACTCCAGCCTTTTATCAAGAACGTTTAAAAGATTTTTATTGAAAAGACAATTTTCCAAATGTAAGTGATGCAACAAACTAGAATATTTCCATACGACTGACAATGTATATATGTATGTACGAGCATACAAATGAAGATATATATATATATATATATATATATATAAACAAAATTCTATGACAACATGGTAAGGGTGTCCTCATGATGTAATGGTTAAAACGATGGACTGCAGAATCGCAGTAAGCGAATCCACTTTCGGGCAAATGCCCTTGAAAAAGGTATGAACCCCCTTATCCTTCCACCAATGGTTTAAAAAGTACCACTACTGTTCTTCTAAGAGAATGGCTTTGGCATTAAATAACTTAGAAAGGTTGATATACCATTAAACAAAGAAACCAAACTAAACCAAACCAACATGGTCAACAACAATACTGTAATAGGATTTTGCTTGTTTTTATCAATCTGTCTATGAATTAATGTGTGTTGAATATATATATATATATATATATATATATATCTTCATTCGTATGCTGAACATGTATATATTTCTATTTTCATATGTGTATATATCATCATCATCATGTCGTGCCGCTTGCACGGATATCCCTGACCCTCTCTCGCCACTTCTCCCTATCGTTCTTCACCCCAGGCAGGTCTTCAGGGCTATATCCCGTATCCTCACATAGCTGCTGTAAGTATGCTTGAGCTGGTCGTCCTGCTTTTGCTCGGCCATGTGTGGGGGTCCATAGGAGTACATCACTTATGAGCTTGTCCCTGCTTCTCCAGCATTGTCCTGCATGTCTGGTTCGAATAATAGTTGGTGCCTTGGGGGATGTTGCCTCCAGGACTTGTGCGTGTGTGTGCGTGTGTGTGTGAGAGTGTGTGTGTTTACAGACATATATTTGAATATATTAAAGCAGCTATGGTTGTCACTATCTCACTTGTTGAGTTTGTGGCAGATCAAATGCAGTATAATTTGGAGAGTACTTAATATCTATGATAGAACTATTATACAAAAATAAATAAATAAATATCTATTAGTTTTTATATATATTATCCGCAACCACTGATTTCATGTCGTCTTTATTACGACAATCATCAGGCAGAGACAGAAAAATATTGGAGAAAAATCGAAATAAGCGAAAAATACAGTTCGACGAATGTTTACGTTGAGATTGTATATAACTCTTTTGTGTGTGTGTGTGTGTGTGTGTGTGTGTGTGTGTGTGTGTGTGTGTGTGTGTGTGTGTGTGTGTGTGTGTGTTCTATTTGCGTATTATTGTATGCAGTCGTATATGTGATCGTTAGTATGTGTATGTGTATGATGATACATGCGTCTCGCGGCAAAATTGCGGTTGTCCCTTATGTATAAGTTTAGCGATTTTTAGCGGACGCCGCGGTATAGACAGGGGTTTCTGTGACTAAAAAATTATCTTTATGAAGAGATAATTTTAATAAAGGAACAAATTATAATCATATGCATACCAACCAAACTAAGACCAAACATAAGATTTCATGGGAGACATTGTAATATACTAGGTTCAAAAATACGACCAAGATATATGAAATATACATGATATATACAGATATGTAGAACATACGAAAACGTTCACAAATGTTCATAAACATTTTAGGAATCCGAAAACACTCGAAACACTTGACGACTCTTTTGGTTCAGGTACGAAACTTTTATTTACCTTTTTGAGTTTAAGGTTTTTCGACATGAGGAGAGAGAGACACAATTTCTTTCTATGCTGACTTTTCCATCTGACCCCACCACGTGCGGCACTTTTCGTAGACCCCTAACTGGTCTCGCCTCGGCGAGCTCTGAAAATCAACTCCCTTCCTCTAAACTCGAATCTCAACTCTACCAACGCGCAGGAATCCCGTAGACCAAAACTAACTGGGTTTTTTTTTTCAAATTCAAATATCCTCAGCTCTTCCGAGCATGACGTCATTCACGCCCCTTGCCCATTTCCTATCTGGGGTTTTTATTGTGACATCTCTGATTGTCACATCCTGCCCGCACGTGCGTGAACACCTGCACTCAATGTGCGCAACTAACTATCCTATGCACTAACCGAAAGGTTCTCTGCCTAACTAAACAGAAAGATAACATATACAAAACGAAAAATGATAATATAAAAAAAATCCCTCCGCGATTATATTACAACATTAGCAGTTAGGAAAAAGTGAGACAACGTGAAAACAGCATCCGTATGTAATAAAAGGAACCCAACGAAACCCACAGCTCAGAGTCTTAAAGAAGTCACAAAGAGAACTAATTAACACATACCAAAAAGAACAAATAGAATACATTCAAAGCCAGATCAATGAAATCCGAAATTCGGTAGAATATTGGCAATTTCGAATAGCGTGGAAGACAGTAAATAAAGATAGTAAAAGGAAGAGCACCTCTATGTACCATAGCCATGATATGGCTATGTGTGAAACGTACATCGAATGTCCATAAAGATAGAACATAGGAATCTCGAAATACGAAAAACACTTACGACTTCTCAGTTCAGGAACGAAACTTTTTATTACCTTTGAGTTTAAAGGTTCTTCGACATAAGGAGAGAGATACACATTCTTTCTATTCTGGCTTTTTCATCTGTCCGCCCCCGTCTCGTGCGACACCTGCTCAAGGCTTCCGCGGGCAAGCGAAAGTCAACCCTTCTTGTCCGGTGTCTACTCTCAACTCGACCTACTGATTTTTTTCAAAATCTCCCAAAATCCTCCGCACGCTTCCGGTGCGTGACGTCATTCGCACTTGCTAGCCCGGTTTCCCATCTCGGGCTATTGTGACATCTCTGAGTGACACGTCTGCTCCGCCTGCGCTCGCGTGAACACCTGCGTTAATGTTGCACCTAAGTAACCCATGCACTGAACCGAAAGGTTCTCAGCCTAACTAAACCCAAATGCATAAAACGAAATCCCTCCGCCATTATATTACATCTAGAGCTGAACTAAAAGCTACCAACCCTGAAGAACGAATACACATGTGGAAAGAACATTTCAACAATCTGCTTGGAAAATCGCTAAAAGTTACAGATAAACCTATCACGAAAATTATTAATTACCAAATAGACATCTGACTTGTACAGTTTACTCAAGAAGACGTCGACGTTGTACTAACAAAAATTAAAAACAGGAAAACTGCCAGTCTTGATGAAATACCACCAGAAGTATGGAAGACAAGAAAATTCGTTGACTTACTACTCCGATACTGCAACGCTGTATATAACCAGAACACAATAGAAAGATGGACAAAAGGCTGCATTTTCCCTTTCATCAAGAAAGGTGACCTTGGAATTGCCAAGAACTACTGAGGCATAACCTTCACTTGTGTAGCCGCTAAGATTTACAATGGCTCTGCTACTCAACTACATCGAACCAGAAATTGAGAAAATTCTTGGCAAGAATCAATATGGTTTTCAGAGAAACCGATCCATATCATCACAGATTCTGACAACCCGTCGAATCTTACTAGGAGTTTGAGCAAAAAACCTCGAGGTGACACTATCATTTATAGATTTCCCCAAGACATTTGACTTTATAGATAGAGGGAAGATGGAGCAAATACTTCTTGCGCATGGTCTCCCCAAAGAAACCGTCACAGACTTCTTTGATATTTTTGCTGGTATTTTTCAGTGGGATACATTAGCCCCATATTTGTTTATAATCTGACTAGACTACGTACATTGAAAGTCGATAGATCTAATGAGAGAAAATAGCTTTACAGTAAAAAAAAAAAAAAAAGCAAGAAGTTGACGATACCCCGCAGAAACTATTACGGACCCAGACTATGCAGATTCCATAGCTCTTCTAGCAAATACCCCTTTCTTAAGCCGAATCCCTGCTGCATTGTCTACAGCAGGCAATAGGGGGCATTGACCTCCATGTGAATGCAGACAAAACAGAGTTCATGCGTTTTAATCAAAAAGGAGCCATCTTCACGCTAAATGGAGGTTCTCCAAAATCAGTGAACAAGTTCACCTACATCGGAAACAGCATCTCATCAACTGAAAATGACATCACAATTGGACTAGCGAAGGCATGGACTGCTATCGATAGATTATCGATCTCACAGAAGTCTGACCTGTCCGATAAAAGAAAACCCAATTTCTTCCAAGCAGCGGTTGCGTCAGTTTTACTTTATGGACGCTGCACCATATGGACGCAGACTAAGCATATAGAGAAAAAGCTAGATGAAAACTACACAAGAAAGCTACGATCTAAAATGAACAAATCCTGGAAGCAACATTCCACAAAACAGCAGTTGTACGGCCACCTACCTCCCATATCCGAATCCACCATAATGAGACGAACAAGACATGAAGGACACGCCTGGAGAAGTAAGGACAAACTCATAAGCGACGTTCTCCTTTCGCCCCCTTCACACGGACGTGCAAGTGTTGGCCGACCAACAAGACCTTATCTACAACACCTCTGTAGTTTAGAAGACTTGCAGGAAGCGATGGATATTAGAGACGAATAGCGAGAGAGAATTGGGGAATCCCGAGCTAATAGCGTGACATGATATATATATATATATATATATATATATATATATAAGGGGAAGCGAGAATGCTTTAGTAGTATTTTTTATTTTCATCAATCTGTCCGCTTACCTACCAATCTATCAATATATGTCTCTATCCGTATATGTGTAAATATGCATACATGTGTTTGTGTCTGTATCTGAGTGTCTCTTTGAGTGTCTGTAATTTTGCATTAGTTCTTTTTTCTTTTTTATTATTATTTTTTGGTTAAAAAGAAGTGACAAAGAAGAGATTTTCAAAAAGTTTTTTCTTGTTTATAAG
>OY757904.1:117160754-117223254 GCA_963585895.1 Sepioteuthis lessoniana | reverse complement strand
AGGACAAAGGCAAACAGATGCACTAAGAATTTAACATGCTTGAAGGGGTTTGGTGCTAAAATTTGTTTTTTGGCACTGGGAATATTTAACGGTGGCTCCCCAAATAAAAGAGAGAAAGAGAGAGGGGGGAGGAGAGAAGGAAAGACACCTAAGGATTGGATCAAACTGTTTCGAAAATCAATATATACATTAAAATTTTTGAAAGGTAGATCTTCGAGGTTAAACACGCAAAAATATTCTTTATAAAAATAAGTTTTGACTAAAAAAAAATTATTTTATTTTAATTTTTGGATTTTTGGATGGAAAATTTAAAATTGTGAAGTTATTTTGAAAGTCAATAAAAAAAATGGATTCAAGGCAAATATGGTGACTGAAGTTTCAAGATTTTTCAAGGAGATAGTCTTATTGATCTATAAAAATCTATGCAAACTTCAGAGAAGATATATATATATATATATATATATATATATATATATATATAGCATGTTATCTAAAAAATATAGACAATGTTCTTTTTAACAATTTTTGTTATTTTTCTTGTTATCAAGATTTTCTTAAGTTTGCTTAAATTCGATCATAAAATTGTACAAACTTTTCTCCCAATCTTTTTTCCACTATAATTGGCCATTATCAAGAGAATATTCAGGATACTATTTTTTTAAATCCAGTAAAAGTTTTGTCTTTAATATCATAGATGCTTTCTTTCTTGAATGTAGAAAGATTTAAAAATTTTCTTCCTTTTTTTTACTTTGGTAAGTTTTGAGATTTCGTTGATTTTTTTTAATAACATTAGATTTTCATGTGTTGATGACATTGTAAATATTTCAGTGAGTGTTGAATGTTCTCAGAATATCATTTTAAATATTATCTATTCATATAGAAAATCAACTTTAGCTTTAATTATCACCTTAAAACACACATACAAAGGTAACAGAATTGGTCTGAGGCCTAATGATGAAAAATAATTATTTGACAGAATAAATATTTAATTTAATCTCTTTCCTTTTCAAGACTCTAAATTTTGTTGTGAATATTCACAAATTTCATGAACTTTAAACAAGAAGAGGCAATCTTCTCTCTTAGTGGCATGCCTTTAAAATTATTCGACAAGTTCAAATACTGTGGCAGCAATATCTCATCTAGTGAAAATGATGTAAATTTATGCCTAGCAAAGGCGTACATTGCTTGGGTATCAATAATATGGAAGTCTGATCTATCTAATAAAATAAAACAAGATTTTTCCAAGCTGTGTCAGTACTATTGTATGGGTGCACTACGTCAACATTGACAAAATGCATGGAGAAAAGGTAGATGGGAACTAAAGAAGAATGCTACATGCTGTTTTCAACAAATTCAAAAAGCAACACCCCATAAAACAGCAGCAATACGGTCACCTACCTCACATCTCAAAAACTATCCAAGTCAAAGTCAGATGAATCTGACAAACGGGACACTGCTGGAGAACCAAAAAATCATTAGCAACGTTCTCTAATTGACCCTAAACGTTGATATGTGAGTGTTGACTAACCAACAAGAACTTACATCAGCTCTGTGGAGACACTGGATTTAGTTAAGGGGACCTGCCGGGAGCAATGGATAATAGGGAATGATGGAGAGAGAGAGTGTTAGGGAAATCCATGATGCCAGTGTGACTTAATGATGATGATGATCAATCACATAGAACGAAGTTTATGCAGTGAAAATTCTAGAGCAAAATTCATCTACCAACTACATGTCATGATGCAGGCTTACTTGTACACTCTTGTAATTAAATCATGTGTATGACACTAAACCTTCTAATGACGGGGCTTCAGTTCTGAAGATCTGGGAAGTGTCAAGTACATCTTCATTGCTATGAGGCCTTCGTCCACCCTGACTCATGATGGTAGTATCTGTGAGGGTCTTGTGTATGGATTAAATAGATATGTTATTGTTATACATCTTATGAGATGACTGATCAATTTTTATGATTTCAGGTTTAAAGGAACAGCTACAGCAGCAATTGGAATACACCCTACTAAAGCCTGATTGTCACAGCTGGTGAATTTCAAAAATGCAATGTGGACGTGAGGACACTTTAGAAAAACGATATGCAATAAAATTGTGTTTTAAACTTGGAAAAAGGGCAACAGAAACGTATGGAATGCTTCAGACTGCTTTTCGACCATCTTGTATGAATCGAGCATCAGTTTTTGAGTGGCATAAGAGATTCAAGGAAGGCAGGGAGTCTGTGAGGGATGATGAGAGATGTGGGAAGAGTAAGGAAGTCAGAACACCAGAGTTGATTGGCCAAATAAAGAATTTTATAGATAAGGACCGTCGTGTGTCTATAGAGACAATAAGTGAACAGTTTGAAGGAGGTGCCCGTGGTGTAATGGTTATCCTCGCAGGAATTGGACACGGCGACACGAGTTCATATCCTGGACTGATTGCATTTCACATAGCACTAATACCCTTGGGAAAGGTATGAATCCAATTATTCTCCCTCCAGCTATGGGTAAATAGTAGTGCAGACTAGGTTCTTCAGCCTTGATGAGGCGACTAGTCTAGGAGAAGGAAAACTCTGAATTCAAACCTGTTAAACTCCGCTTAAAAATTGACCTTGTGTCATATCCTGCCCGAGCGGAGGGGTTGGGTAAATATGATAAGTGAACAGTTTGATGTCAGTGTGGGAACTATACACAATTATTCGCGGGGAACTGAAGATGCGGAAAATTTGCGTGAAGTTTGTCCCAAGGGTGCTCAGAGAAGATCAGAAAGAAAGACGTTGTCATGACAGCAGGGAGATGGTCGTGCTGATCAATTCAGATCCTGCAATTCTTGATACTCTGGTGACCTGCGATGAAATCTGCATCTAATGTTATGACCCAGAGATCAAGAGACAGAGTTTCCAGTGGAAGCATGCTGGCTCTCACAGACCCAAGAAGGCCAGACAAAAAAAATCCACCCACCAACTTTTGATGATCCCTTTTTTTTTACAGCACTGGTATGATCAACGCGCACTGGGTTCCCACTGGACAGACAGTCAACAAGGAATACTATGTTGAGGTTTTAAGGGAGTTCAGAAAGAGATTCCGTCGGAAGAGGCCAGCACTCTGCAAATCGGGTCAGTGGCATTTCCACCAGGACAATGCACCAGTCCACAACTCCATCCTTGTCACAGACTATTTGACCGAGATGGGCATCAAGACAGTTCGTCACTATCTAGACTATAAGTCTAGACCTTGCTCCCTGTGACGTTTGGTTATTCCCTAAGCTCACAGGCTGTAGTTATGAGAGAATTGAGGAGATGAAAGAGGCTGTGACGAAGGTTATTGACACGCTCACACAAGAAGACTTCCATGGGGGCTTCCAGAAGTTATTGGAACGATACAACAAATGCATTGCATCCGGAGTAGCTTACTTCGAAGGGGACTAGAGTTTTATGTGTGTACTATCAATAAAAGTGCCCATACGAAAAAAGTCTGGAAACTTATTGTGTGCTCCTTTTATATGTCCAAATTTGGTATTTAAAACGTAAACAACGTGTTAGACGCTTTTGGGCGATATGTCTAAATACGATGTTTTCAGTTGTAGTCATTAAGTCCGTTGTATGGTGTCTTAATTGTGATTCTGACGAGTTCATTATTCGATGTTTTTAGTCGTGGGTCGTTCATAAAACAGGCGGCTGCTATTAGTGGAAAGGTTAGACAACGCGTCGTCTAGAGACGGACACGTGCTGCCTTTCACCACTTGCAAGAAATATTTAGGTGTTGTCTCTCCGCTGGTCACTGCTGAAAGAGAATGAGATTCTTTCTTTTGTCAGGACGGTTCCTTTCTTTGCGCATGCGTCGCCCCTCTTCCTGTCAGGGGCCTCTAGGAGTTTCTGCATATTTCTAATAATTATTTTAATCTAATTTAATTTTTTTAATTTTTTTATTCCCTACAGATCCTAATGAAATGCTTTAAGAAAAAGCAAGATGAGAACTACATGAGGATGGTGCATGCTGTTTTAAACACATCCTGAAAGAAGCACCCTACAAAATAGCAACTGTACAGCCACTTACCCATCCCCCATCTCACAAACCATTTAAGCACGACATGTTGGGCACGGCTGGTGAAGTAAGGACAAACTCGTAAGAGACATTTTCATATGGAATCCTACACAAGGACACACCAGAATAAGCTGACCAGCAAAAATTTACATCTATCAGCTTTGTGTGAACACTAATTGCTGCCTAAATTAATTACAAAGAGCTATGGCCAATAGGGACAGATAGTAAGAGAGAGTCGCAGGAATCCTTACTGTCAGCTTGCGTTGATAATACTGATGATAAATGTGCTGGTTTCCAATATGAATTCTGTTTCATTTATTATTCTAATAATCATCACTTCTCATATTTGCAATTTTTTTTTTTTTGGTATGTTTTAACACTGACTAATTTTTCATTGATTAACACTAGGTCTGGTATTTTGGCCAGACTTTGTCAATCCATTTGTATCTCAATGTCTCCGAGAATATTTTGTATCTCATTTTCTAGGAGATATCCTAGTGACGTAATGGTTGAAGTGCTGGATAGTGGTCTCGAAATAAGTGAGTTCAAACTCCAGTCGAGCTATTATGTTCCTTTGAGAAAAGTACAAACCCCTTTATCCCCCAAGCTATCGGTTAAATAGTATCTCTGCTGTTCTTCTACAAGGATGTCTTTGGCACTTAATTACCCATGAAGGTTGATATGCTATTAAACAAAGAAGCCATCATTTTCTGATACAGATTCTGGTTTGTTTATATACCATTTTTCAGCATATTATAGTTATCCCTCTAAGATTTTTTCGTATTAGTAGTAACTTGTGGTTTTCACTAAATTCTTCTCAGTTATGCAGGACTCTTCGCAGTATCCTAGCTGTTCTCAATAGTACAACAGTCTCCCACAAATCTTCAACTCACTCATTTTTTTCTAGTTAATTTGGAATTATTTCAAGGGAAGCAAGTATGATTATTATCACAGTTACCTTAATTTTCCAACGTTTTTGCAGTTCTTTGGCAAGGTCCATTCTTTCACTTCCTTTCAATTTTTCTCTATGATCTGCTGGAATGGTGAAGTCCATTAGCTGATAAGTTCTTTTCTTCTTTTCAAATGATGACACTTTAAACTTTTTAAATGGTTATGTACCCAGGACACTCCTTTTTGATTGGCACGAAGATGATTGTGATTTGTAGGAAATAAAATGTTTAGGATATATGAGAATTAAAAAATTATGACCATATCAATGTTGACAATTTTGTAGAAAACAATTTATATTTCAAACAGGAAGCTGTTTATGGCTTATACCAAGAAAAACAATCCAACACACATTTATCATTCTTCTGAGTTTTATCAATGCACGCTTTTACATAATTAGTTCTTATTGTGTGATTACTATTATTGTTTTACTCTTTTGAGAGCTTTTCACACCAGCATGAGCTGATAGTTTTTCACAGGAGTCTGAGTGACTGCAAGTCTCCAGGACTCTTCTCAGTATTCTGGCCGATCTCAGCAATACAGCAGTTTGGATGGTCTCAACTCGTACTCTTATTTCACCTTCAGTGACTATACCGGATGCACCAATTACAATTAGTATCACTATCACTTTCATGTTCCATAGTTTTTTCTGTTCTCTAGCAAGGTCTACGTACTTATCTTTCTTCTCGCTTTCTTTCAGTTTTACCATGTGGTCAGCCGGAAATGCAAAGTCCACTATTCTTTTCTTTTTTTCCTTTTTTTTCTTTTTTGACTATCAGTAGGTCTGATCGTCCAGCCGAAATTAGATGAACCGTTTATATACCAAAATCCCAGAGAATTTTGTGCATCTCATTTTCCAGGAGAGATTCTGGGTTGTACACATACCATTTGTTCGTATGACTAAATTTAAACTTTAGCACAATTCCCAGTGGATCAGCTTCCCCGCCCAGATTTGTCTATGCTCATACTCTTTTTGCACTAATTTACTGCATTCGCTTTTGAGATACAATCTCTTAATTAACAAACGAATTCATACATATTGCTCTTGTTTGGTTGGTTGGTTGGTTGGTTGGTTGGTTATTTGGGTTTATGGCATATCAACCTTTGTCTGTTATGTAACGACAAATCCATTTTCATGCAAATAGTCAGTTCTATTTCAAACAAAGTACAGTTTTAATTGTCAAAAACATTTCTATTTCTAGCTATACACTTTAGTCCAACAGTTCTAATTCAGCTAATTCAGTTTAGTATAAGTAGAGGTTTTGTTTACACACAATTAAATGTCAAAACAGTTCTATATTAAACCATTCAGTTTAGAGTAAATACAGTTTCAATGTCAAAAACAGTTCCATTTCAAACAATTCAGTTTAGCATAAGCACGCCGTTTAAATGTAAGTACAGTTTAATTGTGAAAAACAGTTCTATTTCAAGCTATTCAGTTTAGTCAAACAGTTCTAATTTAAACAATTCAGTTTAGCAAAAGTATTAAGTTAGTTTTATTTAACTCATAGATAGGGTCCTATCAGGTGCAACCATTCCAGGCCAGAGTGGACCTGGGAGCAATGGCAATGAAGGGGTGCTTCGCATTCCCCAAAGCTCCAGCATCACTGGAACCTCACGATCAGATTGTTTAGTGTCCTATCTAGGACACTCATTGGTGGGGTCTTACTCCTCTGCAGAGGTGCAATAGGTGTATTCTACACCCCCAGCCGACAGGGCAATCATACTTAAGTGAGTCAAAAGTTTTGCAATATTTCCGGATGCTTTTGCTAAGGTTATGAACCACACTGGACTGAAAAGATGCCGAGTCAGTCGCCGGATTTCTCTCTATCGTTTGGAACACGGCCCGATCCTCGATCGATGCTCTTATTTGATGCACATTTTTCTGCTTCAATGTTATTAATAACAAAAAGGATTGAAGTTGTGAATTTTCACTGTATGTAATGATTTTTATATGTTTGTTATCATATTTACCAACCCCTCCGCTCGGGCAGGATATAACACAAGGTCAATTTTTAAGCGGAGTTTAACAGGTTTGAATTCAGAGTTTTCCTTCTCCTAGACTAGTTGCCTCACCAAGGCTGAAGAACAGTCTGCCCTACTATTTACCCATAGCTGGAGGGAAAATAATTGTATTCATACCTTTCCCAAGGGTATTAGTGCTACGTGAAATGCAATCAGTCTCGTCCAGGATTTTAACTCGTGTCACCGTGTCCATTTCCTATGACGATAACCATTACACCATTGTTTGTAATGATCACTAATATCATTCAATGTATGATATTGTGCGTAGCTGTTTCATCTTGTTTGTAGTTTGTATACTTTTGTTACTGTATAATATGTTTATGTGGCTTTTATCATAATTTTTATGCATATTGGCATTGTTTGTTTTTTTAATTGATTTTATACCCTGATCAAATATATAAGTTGAAAAAACACATTGTAAATCAATTTTTGTTCTATGTTATTTGCTATTTGTAGAATAATTGGTGAGAAGAATAATTGAGATAAGCTCTGTCAAACAAATATTTATGATAATCACTTTGAATGTAGGTCAAAGTTTGTTGTAATTTAAGAGACATAAATTATATATATATATATATATATATATATATACTGTAATCCACAGACAGACTGTTTCGTTCTATTAGAACTCTTCAGTGTGGCTAGACACGCAGGACGCTCGAAACCAGGATCGAAACCCATCCAACTTTACATTAGACTAAGTCTCAGACCACTCGGCCAACAAGCAGACCACGTTGGCTAAGGGAATTTTTAAGGTATTTATGTAGCAACAGCAGCAGCGTCCGTTTGTTTACATTTTTATACCCTATCAGCTATCAGAGTGCTCAATTTTTTCGAAGTGCTTTGCATTATGCGAGCTGCGGCCGACAATTCCTTCGCCAGAGTGCTCAACCCCCATGGAGGAGCGTATATAATTGATAAATATTTTTAATTATAGATTTTTTTCACTCGTCACTAGATGGGTGAAATAAATTTATAATGGAAAATACTTACGGATTTTCTTGTTACCGATGATATTTTGCTCTGCATAGGTTTCTTTATATATGTTTACATATATTAATCAGTGGTGTATTATGTTTAAGTCTATTTACTAATTTAATTGATACGGTATAAGTATAGAGATATAAACGGATAGTTATTTACTTAGCTTTGCTTTAACTTACCCAGTAGGCTGGAGCTGTAGAATACACCGACTACACCTCTGCTGAGGAGTTATACCCCCACCAGTGTGTATCCTGGATATAACACTAAGCAATCTGATGGTAAGGTTCCTGTGATGATGGGACTTTGGGGAATGCGGAGCACCTCTTCATTGCCATTGCTCCCAGGTCTACTCTGGCTCGGAATGATAGCACCTGATAAGGCCCTATCTATGGGTTAAGTAGAACTAAACATGCATACTTTTGCTAAACTGAATTGTTTGAACGTTTTGACTAAACTGCATAGCTTGAAATAGAATTCTTTTTGTGTAATTACATTTAAACTGTGTACTTATGCAAAACTGAATTGTTTGAAATAGAACTGTTTTTGACACTGAAACTGTAATCACGCGAAAATGAATTGTTTAATAAAGAACTGTTTTTGAAACTTAACTGTGGGTAAACAAAATCTGTACTCATACTAAAATGAATTGGTTGAATTAGAACTGCTTGATTAAACTGAATAGATTAAAATAGAAATGTTTTTGACAATTAAAGTGTATACTCGTGCTAAACTGCATTGTTTGTTGAAATAGATCTGTATAAAAATAGATTTGGCATTAAATAACCTACAAAGGTTGATAAGCCATAAACCCAAGCAACCAACTTTGCTTTAATGTGGCAGATAGTACCTGCTGTTGCTTAAATGCACAACCATGTAAGTATATATATATATATATATATATATATGAGAATTATATGTGTGTGTGTGTGTGTGTGCGTGCGCATGCAAATAAATGAAACTGAATATGTTTGTTACTTACATAAATTAAAAGTAAACCTTTACGTACCCAAGATATATATACAGGGGTCGGATAAAATAATGGAAACACCTAGAATCTTAGTATCATAATTTTGAAACTCCAATAAAACCATCAAACGTTTGTTACTTTTTATGTTTTGTGATTTATTATTATTATTCCCATCGTCTTATTTTACTAAAATTGTTGTTTTTTTACAGATATCATCGGATGAAAATAATCGAAATTCATCAAAACGGCTGATCTATCAGATTTTAAAAGAGGTCAAACTGTTGGTGCTCGGATGGCGACGCTAGTGTCACAAAAACCGCTGAATTATTTGTATCAAGGAGTACTTCCTCGAGAGTAATGACATCATTCGAGTAAGAATAAAAAATCTCCTCACTGAAGCAATGTTACATATTGACCCTCGAGCGAGCCGTCAATCAAAAGAAGCAAATAAGCGGAAGAACAGCGAAGCAGGTGCATCCGATCGAAGATATCGGAATATCACCTTGACCTGTGGACATGGTTGAATTCAGTGATGGTGGAAGATGCATACGCCCACAGGAAGCAGGTGGACGTAAGACAATTATATAACCAGGTGCCACAGATGGATTGGGGCAGTTCGAGTTGCAGTTAGAGTCAGTTGGGGACAAGATGCCGAATTGAGAGCCAGCGGCAGACTGAGGGCTTTGGGCCCTCAGTGACCCACGGTTGAGCAGCCTAACCAGAATGTGAAAGAAGTGCTGCTATGGCCAGAAGAACGTGGGGTCAATATGTAGCAGTATGTCCCCGTCTCCAACTCACCTCTCACACACAAGAAACATAAGCATTTCGAGAATAAAGTGTGAGAGGTTTATTTTTCAAAGAAGTGTGTTCGTTCATTATAGTCGTCATTATTTTTGACTATGTTTCCGCTAATATTTCTATATGTATTGTGTTGTTGTATGTAGCTATACAACAGCAAAACTCTGAAAGATAGCGAAAGCTGTCTAATAGGGACCGTCGGACTCTTACGCGGATTGTTAGGAAGGATCACAAGAATACAGCTCCGAAAATTACATTAGAGCTTAATGACTATCTCGAGAACCCTGTTTCCTCAAAAGCTGTAAGAAGGGAGCTGTACAAAGCCGGATTTCACGGGAGGGCTGAAATAAAAAAAATACTCCTTTCACAAACCAATATTTAAAGCGTTTAAAGTGAAAATTTTAAAAAATACAGAACTGGTCCCAGAACAGTGGATGAATGTCATTTTCTCGGACAAGTCATCCTATACTTTATTTCTGACATCTAGTAGAGTATACGTGTCGAGACAGCCTAAATGAATATTTAATCCTGACTGTCTTCTTTCCAACTGTTAAACATAGAGGAGGGTTAGGGATGATCTGGGGGCCTATATCTAGGAAATCTACCATCCCAATAGCTTCCCTTCAAGGTAGGATCAAAAGTCAAGAATATTTTAAAATTTTTATCTGATCAAATTCTTCCTATGGTCGCGGAACAATTTTCGGAGGAAAACCCAATCTTTCAGAATGATGATGATGATCATCATCATGTCGGATATCCTTGATCCTCTCTCGCCACTTCTCCCAATCATTTATCGCTTCTGGCAAGTCTTCAGGGCTACATAGCTGCTGTATGTATGTTCGAGCTGGTCGTCCTGCTTTTGCTAGGCCATATGCGGGGGTCCATAGGAGTACATCACTGATGAGTTCGTCCTTGCTTCTCCAGCAGTGTCCTGCTTGTCTGGTTCGTCTAACTTGGATAGTTTTCGTGACGGGGGGCAGTTGGCCGTGTAGTTGGTGCCTTGTGGGGTGTTGCCGCCAGGACTTGTTCAATATTGCTCGCAGCATTCTTGTGTAATTGCCGTCTAGCTTCTTCTTCAACCGTTTAGTTAGCGTCCAAGTAGTGCATCCATATAGTAGTATCGATACGACCGCTGCCTGGAAGAAACTGCGTTTCATTTTATCGGTGAGGTCTGGTTTCCATATGATCGAGAGCCTATCGATAGCTTTCCATGCTTTCGTTAGACGTGTGTCGATGTCTTTTTCGGTTGATGAGACGCTGCTTCCTAGGCAGGTGAATTTGTGTACTAGTTTCAGAGAGGTTCTGTCTTGTGTGAAAATGTCGCCTGTTTATCAATTCTAATAGCTAAAATTTCATCTGAGTGACACGAAGAGGATACTTATGAAATAGAGAATCCATCAGGCCATCACAGTCTCTGGATCTCAATATCATTGTAAAATTTATGGTGCATTTTAGAAAAACAAGTAAGGAATCGATATCCTACACCATTATCACTGAAAGAACTTGAGACTGTTTTGGCAGAAGAATGGACATAAATTCTTCAGGAAACCATTCAAACTTTGAATGTCCATAACTCGTAGAATCCAAGCTGTAATTACTGCCAATGGCGATAAAACACCATATTAAAATAAATTTGAAATTTCCTGGTGTTTCCATTATTTTGTCTGACCCCTGTATATTGGCACTTAATACATATATACACAGGCATATAAAGGTCATTCAATAAATAAAGGAATTTTTTTTAAGTAAAATAATTTTTTTCGGAATTTTTTTACATAAATGTTTACTCAACATTGTTTGTGATTGGTTTATAGCAAAGATTATTTTAATATCTGTTTAGAGGCTATTCGAAATAATACCAAATCAAACAGAGTGTTCTCAGCTTGAGGAAAGATCAGTCATCAAAGTTTTTGTGACTGAGACATCCAAACCATGTGATATTCATAAAAGAATTTGTGATGTGTTTAGAGAAGCTTGTTCTAGTAAAAAAAAAATGTTAACAAATTGGTTAAACATGAGTTTGCCACAGCAAGCCTGAGCCAAAAACACAGTCCATTGAGTAGAAATTCACTGACACTCTGGTTAAGAAAAAGTTCCGGGCATAGAGCTCTGTAAAGAAGATTATAGTCTTCTGGGACATAAAAGGACCCATCACACCTAATTTACTTGAAAATGGTTCAACTATAAACTGTCCTTCTTATTTCCAACTCGTTAAGCAATATTTACTTTATTCATTGAATTATACTTGTATAATTAATGCTTATATATATGTAAATACACACACTCATATATATCTTACATATGCACTCATGTATTTATTAGTTTGGTATATATATATATATATATATATATATATAATATATATATATATATATATATATAAAGTAAGTAAAGTTGGTGACCGTAGTCGAGGGTGATCCGAAGGATACCTTTTCAATAGTTTCTACCTCGAGGTGTAGATGAGCCGGGTACTTCATATTCTGGATTGCTCCACTTTACCCTTGATCCTCACCTTATAATGCTGAGTGTTAAGCAAGGCGGCATCAAGTACCATTTTTTGAGTCTTTGGTATGACTCGACCTGGGATTGAACCCCAGTCTATTAAACCATTCGCGAGCACTCAACTCATTAGGCCAATATAAGTTAGTAGTTAGTAAGTTGGCCGACCATAGTTGAGCAAGACCCAAAGATCACCTTTTCAAGAGATATAACAGCAATGTGTAGGGAAGGGTACTACACTTTTCCCTGGATTCCTCCATTTACCCTTGATCTGTACCTTATAATGCTGAGAGTTCAGCAAGGCGGTATCAAGTAGGATTTTTTTAGTTTTTGAACCTTAATTTCCCAGACCACGCGCAAACACTCTAACCATTATACCAATTATACAGATGCTTACTTTTTCATAATGATATAGATACATTATATATACAAACATAATGTGTACACACACACACACACACACATATATATACATATATATATATATATATATATAAACCCTCCCCAAAAGTAGGATGTGACACACAGTTTTTAAGCAGAGTTTAACAAGTTTGAATTCAGAGTTTTCCTTCTACTAGATGAGTTGCCATATGAAGGTTAAAGAGCCAAGTCTGACTAACTCTTTACCCCATAGCTGGAGGGAGAATAGTTGAATTCATACCTTTTCTAAGCGTATTAGTACAATGTGATATTCAAATAGCCTCGCCATAATCGATAAACATTATACTATGTAATATATATATACAAATATGAATATATCTAAGAATTTCTTTAAATGAGAATTCTTTCATAATTACATGCTAATTGAATTTACAATTTGAAATCGCTTGTAATATATGCCTCCAGTGGGAGATACACATCTTATTCTAAATTTTCTGAATAACCAGCTTCTCTGTTGGCAACGAAATTCCTCCTCTGAAACAATACTTAATTTGCACATATTAAACTATTTTTTCTCGATCCTATTACTTTTCCCAAGTTCAAGAAGCAGTGTCAAGATTTAAAACTCTCTTGTAATTCAGTATAATAAATAGATAAATAAATAAATATAGATACGTACATACATATATACATCCATACATACATACATGCATATATATATATATATATATATATATATATATATATATATATAAATCATGCACACTCAAGCAAAAAAAATCTATCTTCTTTTAATAGATATTTTTTAAAAAGCACAAGTAAACAAAAATAACTACATCTTGCCAACATAAAAATGGAAATAATATGAAAGAACAAGCAACTTCTTTGTTCATCTTTCCCGGCAACTTATTTTTCTTTAAATCTCTTAAGAGGATATTTAGTTTTCTCGGATTTTATTCCAAGCACTTGAATTACGATTGGATGACTGCAAAAGAATTAGTGAATTGTGACATCAATAAGCCTACATAATAAAATGGTTACTTTTCTTCAGGATACAAAAAAGAAATACAATTGTTCCTTTTTGGAAGAAAGTACTTTCATTCAGTCAAGTATGGAAAATTCAGTAACCAAATTTTCATTTTTATTTTCTCAAATGTGATTAATTAAAAAAGTGTAAATATATATATATATGTATATATATATATATATATCTCACAAAAATCTTAAGGTGTGTGTCTTAGCACACACACACACATACACACACATACAAACACACATACACACATAAATGCATGTATAGAGAGATATATACACGAATAGTCCCATTGGCATAATGGTTAGAGTGTTTGCCAATGGCCAGGGAGAATGGGGTTCCATACCAAATCGAGTCATACCAAAGACTCAAAAATGGTACTTGATGCCTCCCTCGTTAACACTCAGCATTATAAGGTACATATCATGGGTAAATGAAGCAATCCAGGGAAAAGAGTGGTGCCCTCCCTTACATCATGGTGTCGTAGCTAGTGAAAAGGAAGCCTTTGGGTTGCCCTTGACTACGGTCGACTAACTTACTTATATCTGCACAAGGGTTGTTCAAAATGTCTAAGCCACAACCAGATTTTGCCTTCCACCTGTCAACTTTGTCACCTTTGTACAGACACGGAAGTTAATACAGAAATCTGAATTAGTTTTCTTACTTTTATAAGAAACAGTAGAGAATGGCTATGAAAAATTTTTCAGCTATGATTCTCCTTTCTAAGTGAGATTTAGAACCTTTTAACTACCTTTATATGTGGGGATATAATAAACAGTTATCACTCTTAGATAATTTACAAGTCCATTTAGAGTCTGTAGGGTGTCACATGACAGTCCCAAAAGCAGGAACCGTACTCTATGACTGGGCCCTGCTTAACAACAGGGATATTAGAGATAAATATACGTTAACTCTAAGAAACAAATTCTATGCACTTCAGGAGATATCGGAAATACCTAGACCGAATGACGAAGATGAGAACTTCGTCAAAAATGCCCTCTTAGAAGCAGCAACAGAATCCATGCCAACTAAACAAAGAGCTAAACCTAGAGTCCCATGAGAGACATTAGCAGTATGATAAAAAAGCGTGTAGACGTAAAAACTACTTCCCTGTGCAATAGGAGAAACCTAACTATTATCAATGTTCAGAAACTTAAGAAGACACAAATTGAACAAACAGAATACATACAAAGTCGGATCAATAAGTTTAGAGACATGTATGATATAGACAATCTAGGATAGCATGGTTGGCGATAAACGAAAGGAGCAGAAGGAAGAGTACTGCGAGAGCTAAACTGAAAGCTGACAGCCAAGAAGAACGAATACACCTGTGGAAACAACATTTCGAGAACTTACATGGAAAACTTCCGAAAATTACGGAGGAACTAATCACAAAAATTATTAGTAATCAACTAGACATCAAACTAGGACAGTTTACGCAAGAATAACTTGTCTTAGTGCTAAGAAAAATTTTAAATAGGAAAGCTGCAGGGCTTGATGAAATGCCCCCAGCCATATGGAAGACCAGGGAATTCGACAACATACTTCTCCGATACTGTAACGCCGTATATAGGTTTGGTTTCTTTGTTTAAAGGCATATCAACTCTTTGTAGGTTATTTAATGCCAAGCCATTCTCCTAGAAGAACAGTAGTGGTACTATTTAACCCATAGCTGGGAGGATAAGGGGGTTCATACCTTTCCCAAGGGTATTTGTCCGAAAGTGAACGTAATAGCGCGACTGGAGTACGAACTCACGTACTACGATTCCGCAGTCCATCGCTTTAACCATTACACCACGAAGACACCCCCACGCCGTATATAATTAGAACACAATCGACAGATGGACAAAGGGCTGCATCTTCCCTTTCCCCAGAAAGAGTGACCTCGGAATAGCCAAGAATTAACGAGGTATGACCCTTACATCTATAGTGGCCAAGATCTACAATTCTCTGCTACGCAACCATATTGAACCTAAAATAGAGTAGATACTTCGGAAGAACGAAAATGGCTTTTGGAGAAATCGATCCACGACATCACAAACTTTGACTAGCCGTCGAACTCTTGAAGGTGTTCGTGCAAAAAATCTCGAGGCAACACTATTATTCGTCGACTTCTCCAAGGCATATGACTCCATACACAGAAGGAAGATTGAGCAAATATTTCTCGCCTATGGTCTCCCCAAAGAAACCGTCGCAGCCATAATGATGCTATATGAAAACATGCACGGAAAAGTCTGCTCACCGGATGAAGACACAGACTACTTCGACATTGTAGCTGATGAGCTGCAAGGAGATACATTAGCCCGATACCTGTTTATTATCTGCCTAGACTAAGTGCTTAAAGCGTCTATAGATTTAATGAAAGAAAATGGTTTCAAACTTGCAAATGAAAGAATCAGGAGATACCCACACTAACTATTACGGATGCAGACTACGCTGATGACATAGCGCTTCTAACAAATTCCCCTGCCCAAGCCGAATCCCTGCTACATAGTCTGGAACGAGCAGCAGGTGACATAGGTCTCCATGTCAACGCAGAAAATCAGAATACATGTGCTTTAATCAAAGAGACCACATCTCCACACTAAAGGGTGGTCCTTTGAAACTTGTAGACAAGTTCACCTACTTCGGAAACAGCGTCTCATCAACCGGGAATGACATCAACATGTGACTAGCAAAGGTATGGACAGTTATCGATCGGCTATCGGTCATATGGAAGTCAGACCTGACCAATAAAATAAAACGCAGTTTTTTCCAAGCAGCGGTCGTGTCGATACTGCTAATGCTGTGAGCTGTTGTACGAGTCCAGGAGGCACCCCGTGCCAAACTGCAGCTGTATGGCTACCTACCACCCATCACAAAAACTATCAAAGTTAAACGAACCACACATGCGGGACAGTAATGGAGAAGTAAAGACGAACTTATAGGCGATGTACTGCTGTGGACCCCTTCACATAGATGAGCAAAGGTTGGACGACTAGCTAGAATAATTGTGGAAAGTTGATGTTTATTTGATTTTTTTTCTTTTTGCTTTTTTCTTTACCTACCTCTTTCTACTTCTACTCCTGTGCCATGCAGTCATTTTTTGCATTCTGCAAGGAATGTTCAGTCCTTATAATTTTTTTCTTTGTTCATTTTACAAATATGTTTCATCAGACAATTGTACTATTTTAATGCATAAAACTTTGAATAATGAAGTCAACATGAGGAGAATAATGAAGTCAGCATGCATGAAACTTTAAATAATGAAGTCAACATGAGATAATATTTTTTAAAGGTTCTATACTGGTCTGCTGGACAGTATTGGAGTACTTTCTTGACTATGAAAAAAATTGTAATCATTTATTTATTCCTGCATATTGATAAATACATATATATATATATATAGTAAGTAAATTTGGCAACCAGTGTTGAGGGTGACCAGAAGTCACCCTTTTCAATAGGTACTACACTAAGGTGTAGGGGAGGTCACTACTCCATCCCCTGGATTGCTCCACTTTACCCTTGATATGTACCATATAATGCTGAGTGTTAAGCAAGGAAGTATCAAGTACTATTTTTAAAGTCTTTAATATGCCCCGACCAGGACTGAACACCGGTCTCCCAGACCATTAGCAAATACTCTACACACTAGGCCAATGAACTGGTTTTATACATATATATATATATATATATAAATATATATATATACTCTACACACTAGGCCAATGCACTAATTATATATATCTATCTATCTATATATATATATATATATATATTCTACACACTAGGCCAATGCGCTAGTTATATATATATATATATATATATATATATATATATAAGACACCAACTGTACAGCCACCTGCCTCCTATCACGAAAACTATTCAAGTTAAACGAACCAGACATGCAGGACACTACTGGAGAAGCAGGGACAAACTCATAAGTGATGTACTTTTATGGACCCCCATACATGGCCGTGCAAAAGCCGGACGACCAACACGAACATACATTCAGCAACTATGTGAGGATACAGGATGTTGTCCAGAAGACCAACCTGAGGCGATGAACGATATGGAAAAGTGGCGAGAGAGGGTCAGGGATATCCGCGCTACCAGCACGACATGATGATGATGATGATATATATATATATATATATATATATATAAGGGTCATTGCCTTGTTTTGAATTGGGTTTGAACAAAAATCATTTGAACCTCAAAAATATTTGTTTTGAGGCTATTCAAAATGGTTGAAAATCAGGCTTGAACAGAGGTGTGTCACTGAATTTTTGTTTGTCAAAAAACAGTTTACAAATGAGCTTGAATCAAAAGCACAATCCATGGACTCAAAACACATTTACTGTAACTATATATATATATATATATATACACAAGAACAATGGCTTTTAAAACAATGTAATTATTTTCTATATATATGTAGAAATTGTAAAGAAATATAAGAAACTGAATTGCTAATTACCTTCAAAAGTAAAATCTTAAAATAGAAAACACACTGTAGGCAAAATATCAAGCAGATTTATTTGTTGTGTAAGCTACTATTACAAATGTCTTTTTATTTCATAAACAAACAAGATAATGTTCTTATTAAAGACATGCTAGCTTAGAGCAAAATATATTTAACAATAAGCATAATTAAGATTATCCATTAATGTTAACAACATAATCCAGTTATATAGAAAAAAAGCCAAAAAAAAAAGCCTTAGAACATGACATGAATAACCAAAATAAAAGATTTAAAATTCAATTTTTGTTTCTTTTTATATATTAAAGTCTATATGCAAACAGATGAATGATTGTATGAATAAAAGAGAAAAGGAAATACCATTAAACAATAAGACAAAATAGCTTGCAACATTGTAATATTACTTGGGTGAGTCAAAGGTTTTGCAATATTTTATGTGCACTGGTTTGCTACACATATAGCACGTGTCCCATGTAGTTCAAGCCATGGGAAGTATTTGTTGTGGTTGATGGAATCATGTGCTGACTTCACTCTATGCGCGATGTGAAATCTATATGCGTAAATGGGCATTATTGTCTAATTTGAGAACTTCTGCTTGATGAATTCAAACTGGACCATAACACAGCAGAAGTAACTAAAATATTTGTCGTATGAAAGATGAAGGTGGAGTTGATAAGACTACAATGAGTATATTCAAGAATTTTTGCACAGGCTGCAAGAACCTTGACATTCAGGCCTAAAACTGTGGATTCTAAGGCCATGCTCCAAGCCATGGAGGAAAATCCTATCAGTAGTACTTGGAGAGTATCAGGCGAGCTTGGCATTTCATAGTCAAGTATGATTAGTCAATTTCATAACCTTGACAAAATATTGCAAAACTTTAGACTCAACCTAGTATGATCAATATAAAATAACTAAATTGCTTTTGTTTGATTTTGTTTTATGGCATATCAACTCTTGTTGGTTATTTAAAGCCAAATCTTATTTATTCATTCAAATATATATATATAAATATATTTGAATAATTTCTTGTAGCTATTTTATAATCCTGATGGTGTGCAAAAACCCAGTTGGCTGGGGCTGTAGAATACATTGACTGCACCTCTGCGGAGGGGTAAGACCCCCCCCAACGAGTGTCGTGGATATGACACTAAACAATCTGATGGTGGGGTTCCAGTGATGCTGGAGCTTTGGGGAATGCAGAGTACCCCTTCAATGTCATCGCTCACAGGTCCACTCTGGCCCAGAGTGGTAGCACCTGATTATTTCTTACAGTGTTATTTTGGGCTGTTATTAGGAGATATTCTGTTTCTCTCTAAAAATTTCCTTTTCAGGATTTTTCGTGCGAGATGTTGTTTATTAGTCATTTAAAGTCCCCATAGAGTTGTTTTTCTTCCCATTTCTGTTTCCTTGTTATTGACATTCTG
The DNA here is from genome assembly GCA_963585895.1 of Sepioteuthis lessoniana. Lineage (NCBI taxonomy): Eukaryota > Metazoa > Mollusca > Cephalopoda > Myopsida > Loliginidae > Sepioteuthis > Sepioteuthis lessoniana. The sequence goes on along the minus strand of OY757904.1, from coordinate 117,203,696 downwards.
TTGGTCATCGTGTTGTCAGTATCGTTTTTGATGGCTGTAATCAGTCCTCCTTCATGCTTAACCATATAGTCCTCAAGTCGTTATATCAATGCGTATTATTATTATTATTATTATTAACAAGCAGCATTTACCCATATTAAAAGTGAGTAATATTAGTCACTGATGTTCATAATCTGGATAGTATGAAATTTGATGAATAATACAGGTAAAAGCAAAAATTTAAGAATAAATCATTTAAAGTTGTATTCACATACGAACCGTGAAAAAGAAGATTTGAATAACAGATAAGATGCAAAACATTTTTTTTTCAAGAATTCATTTTAGTTACATAAAATATACTTACATTTGGCTATTCCATAGTATTTTCCTCAATATGGCTTGGAATAAATTATACCAATAATTTGAATAATTTAATCTAGTTTGTTTTCAGAATGTTTTAGGAAGTGAGAATGTTCAGCTATAAGGTAAAAAATGTTTTTCATTTTCTCTGTTATTAGTTTGTTTTTGTTTTTTACTGATAAAAAAAACTTCTCAGTGTGCTTATTCTATGAATTTTCCCAGGGGTAGTATAAATATATCTCTCTACAAAACTCCCATGAAATTTTACATAGAAGAATATTAACATCATAAGATATTCGCAATATAAAAGATATAAAAGGTATAACTTTTAAATCTTTTTTAGATGAATTCATCTTTTAAAATAACAATTAGTGTTTGTAACAATAAGTAAAGTTAGCGACCTTGGTTGAGGGTGACCCAAAGGCTTTCTTGTGGCAGTTAGCGTTAGGGTTAGCGTAAATTTTTATTTGACACAAAACATAAAACTTCTCATGAAAAAAGTCATGGATTAAATTTTTTTACAAAAATATATTCCACAGTTTGACAAAGATTAATCCTTAAGTTTGTAGGTTGCTTTTCAAAATGAAGATAAAATGAAAAAAAGTAAAGTTGGTGACCTTAGTTGAGAGTGACCCAAAGGTTCCCTTTTCAATAGCTACTACACTGAGGTGTTGGGGAGTGTGCTACTCAATTCTCTGGATTGATCCATTTTACCCTTGATCCTTACCTTATAATGCTGAGTGTTAAGCAAGGCAGCATCAAGTACCATTTTTTGAGTCTTTAGTAAGACTCGACCAGGGATTGAACCCCAGTCTCCCAGACGATTGGTGAACACTTTACTCATTAGGCCAATGAATTGCTTACTATCCATTATAACTTTAGATGAAAAATCAAGGCCTGAAATAGATTTAGTAAGTGAATACAAAATTAAAATATTCTTGAACAACTAATTCCAAAAACCAATGTAACAGTCCCTTACTCAGGTGTTTCCCCAAATCTAAAACAGCCCAGTCAGCTGGAGCTGTAGTATACACTGACAGCACCTCTGCAGAGGGGTAAACTCCTTCCCATCCAATGAGTATCCTGGATATGGATCTAAAGAAATTGATGATGAGTCTCCACTAATGCTGGAGTTTTGGAGAATATGGCATACCCATTCAATGCCATCACTCTAAGGTCCACTGTTGTACAAAGTGGTAGCACCTGATAGGGTTCTGTCTATGGGTCGAATAGAACTGTTTGTCATTTGTGCAAACAAATATCTAATTCTAAATTAAATTGTTAGATATAAAACTGTTTGATCATTTAATTGTGTGTGAACAAATAACTGATGTTTTATTGAATGGTTAGATACATAGCAATACTACCATTAAACTGTGTGCAAACAAATAATTGACAGTGAATGAAATTATTCAAGTTAGACAGAAATACTTGAAACTACTTAACTGTGTGCAAACAAATGACCTGAGACTCATTTAAAAATGTTATCAAGAAAATGGGTTTGCAAATATAACACATATTCAATATATATGTATAAAGAGGATTTGGCATTAAATAACCTACAATGGTTGATATGCCAGAAAACTAAACCCAACCAAATCTAAAAATTGAAAAGATCCTTATATATCCTATTTTTCCAAAATAATAACTTTTCCTTATTTTTGGCCAAAAAGGTAGCAGGTCTGAATATACCAGAATTCACCATGTTGACCAGCAGCAGTCCAGTAGTCAAAGAAAACAGAAGTTAGATTCTTCTGGCTGGAACAAAAAATATCAGTTCTGAATTGCACTATGATAAGTTTTATTTTCAAAGGAATTCAAGGTTGATAGGCTAGTAAGCAATTAAAAAAGAATACTAAAAATATTTACATGTACTGTACACATACAAATATTAATACTCACACAAAACATATTTTGTAAAGTATTGCTCATTACCAACAAATATGTCCGTTTCAACACAAACTCCTGTTATTTGTTTTAATTGCTTAATTTATAATTCATTTCAGCATTAACCTTTTTTTTATCACAGTTCCTGGAAGATTCCTTGGCTAAAATATTAAGCTACATTTTTTGACAACCTTGATGCACATTATTTGTTGTAACATTCACACTATCCTTGCAATAAATAATTACAATTTTTAAAATATCATTCTTAATTTTTTCTTGGTTTTTCTAGAAAGATAATAACTAAAATTATAAATAAGAAGAAAAAAAGGAAAAAAAATTTATTAATTAATATAGAATTGGACTGTTTTGAAATTAATGTTTACCTTTATCAGCAAATTTACCAAAAATAAAACATCTAATGAAGATGATTTCATGTAACTTTTTGTTTCTTTTTAATTTTTTAGTCTGTGAAAACTCATTACACTACCTAAACCAAATTTAACTTGGTAGAAAAAATACCTTTGCATTTATTCTACAAACTGTGTAAGATTTTTAGCCCAAATTGCCATAGAATTTACACAACATTTGTTTATGTACAGAAACAACATGAAACCTTAGAGTTTCATGCTGTTTCTGTACATAAACAAATTTAAAGATGAAAATATTTCTTGTTTTTAGATGTTTTAAAAGAGAAAATCATAAATAAAGATATGTAATAATAATGTATGAAAGTTTTAAAACATAAAGATTAAACTATAATCATGTGACACTATGGACCTTAGTTTGGTAGTATATAGGGTTAGATATATGTGTATGCATAAATATGTTCATTTGTTTATCAGGGTAGACATATGAGTGGGTATTGGGACATATACATTTGTGTGTATGTGTGGGCAGAGATGTATCTGTATGGGTGTGTATAAGCATACACTGAATATATGTGTTGTAGGGACGAACTCATAACTGATGTACTCTTATGGACCCCTACACATGGCCATGCAAAAGCAGGACGACCAGCACGAACATACATTCAGCAACTATGTGAGGATACAGGATGTTGTCCAGACGACCTGCCTGAGGCAATGAACGATAGGGAAAAGTGGCGAGAGAGGGTCAGCGATATCTGTGCTACCAGCACGACATGATGATGATGATGATATCATGGTAGACGTATGAGTGGGTATATATATATATATATATATATATATGGGGGGGGCAAGATGTGTGTGTATGTGTGTGTAATGTAAAGCTAGTTAAAAGTTCAGAATAAGGGATATTCATTTCTGTCTCCTTTGTGAGACAAAACTTTTGATGTTTACTGGTGAGTGGAAAAGATTAGCAATTTTTTAGCACCAAAATTTAAATGGACCATGTTTAGAAAGGAGAAGGGTTGTAGCTCTATATTTGCTGGTCAAGTTTTGAAAACAGACAATTGCAATTGGATTTCAGCTAAAGTGAGAGATGTTGGTGACAAGAGAGAGAGGGAAGATGATCAATGGTTAGTGGTTCCAGAGACATAGTAACAGTGACAGGCTAGAGTTCATGCTGCATGCCAAAAGGTAGTGGGGAGATCAGAGTTATCTAAAGGTCTCAAAGTGATGTGTCACCCTTATTTGTGAGCAAGTCCAGCCCCTTAAATCCTGTACTTCTTTTTCCTTTGTCCTTGTGGCACTTCTGTCTCCTGGGTAGCATGCACAGCTGTATACATCTGCAGAATGCAACAATGTTAGATCTGATATCATGGCATAATGGGCTACTGTATACATCTGCAGAATGCAACAATTTTGGATCTGACATCATGGCACAGGGAGATATGCACAAGGCATAATGGGCTGCTGTATACATCTGCAGAATGCAACAATGTTTGATCTGATATCATGGCACAGGGAAATATGCACAAGGCATAATGAGCAGATACACATGCAGCAGGCGAGGCAGTACCATCATAATAATAATGAATAAATGAATTAGATAAATGAAGGTTGGTTGTTGGTTGTTGGTTGTTTGGGTTTTATGGCATATCAACCTTTGTCGGTTATTTAATGCCACATCCATTTTTATGCCAATAGTCAGTTCTATTTCAAAAAATTCAGTTTAGCATGAGAACACAGTTTGATTTTCAAAAAAATTTCTATTTCAACCTATTCAGTTTTGTCAAGCAGTTCTAATTTAGCTCATTCAGTTTAGTATGAGTACAGATTTTGTTTACATACTGTTAAATGTCAAAACAGTTCTATATTAAACAATTCAGTTTAGTGTAAGTAGAGTTTCAATGGCAAAACCTGTTCTATTTCAAACAATTCAGTTTTGCTTAACCATGCAGTTTAGATGTAAGTACAGTTTAATTGTGAAAAAAATTTCTATTTTAAGATATTCAGTTTAGTCAAACAGTTCTAATTCAAACAATTCAGTTTAGCAGAAGTATGCAGGTAATTTTATTTAATCCATAGATAGGGCCCTATCAGGTGCTACCACTCTGGGCCAGAGTGAACCTGGGAGTAATGGTAATGAAGGGGTGGTCTGCACCCTCCAAAGCTCCAGCATCACTGGACCCTCCCCATCAAATTGTTTACTGTCATATCCAGGACACTCGTTTGGAGGCTCTTACCTTAGATAAATGAAGGAAATTTGACAAAAATTTAAAGTTTATGTTTAAAGTAATTTTAAGATAAATACTTTCAACCAACTGATATAATAGAAAAATAAGTCAATAATGAATATAATAGATAAGTATGTAAATGAACTATCAATTTTCAATTATATCTGAAAAAAAAATCATCACTTTCTTAGAGCTTTTGAAATGGTATCCACTAGATTTGAAGATTAGGTTTAAGATATCTCCCTTGAAAATCATGGCTTCTTGGAAGTTTTGTAATATTCTATTAGTGGAAGAAATAATTCCATTTCCAAATAACATTGATCAAATACATTTTTAAACATTTTTGGGAACAACCGTAACAAAGTGAAAGTCTAGTTGAAATGGTAGGGATTGACATACTGCTGACAAAGGCCAGCAAGAGATGTTGGCATGCCACCTCACACGGCTCGTTTTTTAAGTAAGAAATGTTTCTATGAATCTTCTGACGAGAGAATTGATGCATTATTTTTATATCCTTTAATGGGACTGTTAATTATTATTTATCTTCTTCTAAGTTTCTGTCAAAAAAGATTCATTTATTTATATATTACAGGGTCAAGAAGAAGGATCTCTCTGTTTTGAAATGTAAACAAAAAAGGTAACTTAGACAAGATTCAAAATTTAATTTTACTATAAGAAAGAAGAATATGTTCTATGTTTTTTTTTCTTCATTTCTTTTTAGATTATATCTGCCAAATGCATGCTCTCATAGGTTATAGCTCAGTCAGCTGGGGCTGTAGAATACACCAACTTCATCTCAGCAGAGGGATAAGTCTCTCCCCTATAAGTGTCCTGGAAATGATATTAAACTATCAAATGGCAAGGCTCCAGCCTTGAGAAAAGTGGAGTACCCCTTCTTTGCCATGACTCCAAGGTCCACTCGGACCCAGAGTGGTAGCATCTGATATGATATCATCTATGGGTCAAATAGAACTTTGACATTTAGACTAGCATTATGCAGGGTGTAATGGTTATCGTCATAGGAAATGGACACGGTAACACAAGTTTAAATCATGGACGAGACTGATTGCATTTCACATAGCACTAATACCCTTGGAAAAGGTATGAATCCAATTATTCTCCCTCCAGCTATGGGTAAATAGTAAGTAAGACTGATTTCTTCAACCTTGGTGAGGCAACTAGTCTAGGAGAAGGAAAATTCTGAATTCAAACCTGTTAAACTCCACTTAAAAATTGACCTTGTGTCATATCCTGCCCGAGCAGAGGGGTTGGTAAATATGATTAAATTGAATTGTTAGAAATAGAACTGTGTGACCATTTAACTGGGTGTAAAGAAATGACTATCTACTTGAATTCTTTGTGATACATAGCAATACTTGTAACCACTTCATTGTCTGCAAATAATTGATTAATATTAAGTAGAAGGATTAGAGTTAAATAGCAATAATTAAAACCATTTAACTGTGTTGAAACAATAGCAATACTCATGTGCAAAAATATTAGTTCTAACTCATTTAAAAATGAAATTGCCTACAAACTATTCATTCACAACTCATGTATGTATATCCATTTAAATGTGTGCAAAAAAATGACTGATATTAAATTGTTACAGTTATATATCAAAGCTTAAAATCATTTAACTTTGTGCAAACAAATGATAAAGAGTTAATAGAATTATTTGTATGAGATAGATACATAAAACCATTTGACTGTGTGCAAAAAAAATTGAACTCAAACATGTTTAAAATGTTATGAACAAAATATGTTCATAAATAATGTATATTTGATATATATGTGTAAAGAGAATTTGGCATTAAATAACCTCAAATGATTGATATGCCATAAAACCCAACCTAACCAAAACTCATTAGCTAATACACACCTGAAGTCTTATCCGGAAGTTCTGCTGTGCTTGCCTAATCATGGCCTCTGGTATTGCTATGATTTCATGATGAATAAAATCTTTCAGTTTGTCGGTTGTCTGTGGCCTACATTTAAAGAATTGAGCCTTCAGCTATTCCCAGAGGAAGTAATCACAAAGGGGGTTAGATCTAGTGATCTGTAATGGTACGGCTGCTGCTACTCAAAAATACAACTCCCACCTGAATGCCAAAAGTGCATGTACAGAGGCAATTTTAAATCAGTGAGATCATTCCATCAGACCCTGTAAAACTATTCATGCATATTTTAGTCAGTTCTTATAATAAAACATAAAATATAGATTAATTCATTGAATACTTCACTAGTCTGAATGGATTTGAAGTGAAAATGTAAAGGAACGTAATGTGTGTTAATATATGACAGTTTGGTTTAGATTTGTTTCTTTCTTTAATTGTATATGAATTTTTGTAGGTTATTTAATGCCCAACTCATCCTTGTTGAACAGTAGTCATTGTATTTAACCCAGAACTAGAGGCAATAAGGATATATAAACTCAAGTAAAGTTGGCAACCTTAGTCAAGGGTGACCTGAAGACTCCCTTTTCAATAGCTACAACACTGAGATATAAAAGAGAGCACTTCTCCATTCCTGGGATTGCTCCACTTTACCCTTGATAATGCTGAGCATTAAGCAAGGTGGCATCAAGTACCATTTTTTGAGTCTTTGGTATAACTTGACTAGGGATTGAACCCTGGTCTCCCAGACCATTGGTAAACACTCTACTCATTATTGTAATATAACAGTGTATATCTAAATACATATTATGATACAGTGTGTATTTATATATCTTGTATGTGAATTATTACAAGTGTATTAAAAAAATACTGGAATTAAAGTGGGAGGTTTCTTCGTGGTGTAAAAGTGCTGTATAGTATACTACGCATATACACAGGAACATAATCAACCGATAATGACGACGTCAATAACAAACGAATACACTTCTTTATAAAAATATAAATCTCTAACACTTTATTTTCGAAAAGGTGATGTTTATTGTGTGTGAGAAATGAATGGAGACAGAGATGGACTGCTATATTGACCCAAGTTCTTCTCTCAACCATAGCAGCACTTCTTCATCATCTTGGCTGCGGTTGCTCAGTCGTGGATCACTGAGGGCCCAAAGCCCTCTGTCTGCAGGTGGTTCTCACTTTGGCATCCTGTCTCCAAATGACTTGAACCACCCGGGCAACTGGTTATATTATTTTCTACGCCCACCTGCTTCCGTTGTTCTTCCAGTTATTTACACAGATGCATCACTTGATTGACAGCTCGGTCAAGGGTCAATATATAACAAAAGTTAAAGCGCTGGACTGTGGAATCGTAGAAAGTGAGTTCAAACTTCAATTGCACTATTATGTTCACTTTCGGACAAATACCTTTAGTAAAGGTATGAACCCCCTTATCCTTCCCGCTATGGGTTAAATAGTACCACTACTGTTCTTCTAGAAGGATGGATTTGGTATTAAATAACCCAAGGAAGTTGATATAACAAATAAACAAGAAACTGAAGCAAGATAGAAATAGATATAAAACACACAGTCCTCTGGGAATTTAACATACTTATTCTAGCCATTTCTCCATTGGCCAAAGCACCTCTGAAACTTATTTTTTAGTAGTTTGAAGCAGGTTTATCATATCTTTTTGAATGTCCTTCAAGTCCTCAAACTTTGGGGTGGAGCAGATAGGTCTTATTTCCCTGCTGAGGATAGCGTCAGGGCAGCCATTATGTTTGAATTTCAACCTTTTAAAATTATTACTCCACATATATTTTTTATATGCCTTACACAGTTTAATGTTCAGTGAGTGAGATAAGCAGATTATAACTGGTGAGTTCAGTTCTCACTAGGTGCCTCAAGCTACAGGCCTTGAGCTAAACTTAGTAAATGATTAATTCTATAAATATTTTTTCTTAAAAATTGGGTCTTCAATATTTAACATATAGACAAGAATATGCAGTATTTTTAAAACACCAATGACAAACTCAATTTCAATTTTCCAAGTTGAATAAAATCAATTTTATTTTTATTACACAGATTTAATCATTGATAATAAATCAATTATATGAAAAGGTAATCTAACTCTGTTAAATTAATTTATTGAATACAATTCATGTATCTCTAAATAGAATTCTTGCCCAGTTGGCTGGGGCTGTAGAAAACACTGACTCCCATGAGTGTCCTGGATATGACGCTAAACAATCAGATGGTGAGGTTCTAGTGATGCTGGAGCTTTGGGGAATGTGGAGCAATTCTGCATTGCCATTGCTCGCAGGTCCACTCTGGCCCGGTGTGGTAGCACCTGATAGGGCTCTATCTATGGGTTAAATAGAACTAACGGTATACTTATGCTAAACTGAATTGTTAGACTAAACAAAATAGTTTGAAATAGAAATGTTTTTCACAATTAAACCGTATTTACATTTAAACTGCGTGCTTATGCTAAACTGAATTGTTTAAAATGGAACTGTTTTTTTTACATTGAAACAATACTTACACTAAACTGATTTGTTTAATATAGAAAAGTTTTGACATTTAACTGTGTGTAAACAAAATCTGTACTTATACTGAAATGAATAAGCTGATTTAGAACTGCTTGACTAAACTGAATAGCTTGAAATAGAAATGTTTTTGCTGATTAAACTGTACTTACATTTAAACTGTGTACTTATGCTAAACTGAATTGTTTGAAATAGAACTATTTTCATAAAAATGGATTCAGTGTAAACTGTACTTACATTTAAATTGTGTACTTATGCTAAACTGAATTGTTTGAAATAGAACTATTTTCATAAAAATGGATTCTGTGTTAAATAACCTACAAAGATTGATATGCCAATAAAACCCAAGCAACCAACCTAAACAGAATTCAACATGAAAAAGCGATTAATTTCAAATCTTTAAACTGAAAGAAAAGACATTTTTTTATGCTTTGCTTGATGAAACTTAACTCAGTAAATACCAAGTGTTCCATAAAATTAGATATTGGTGTACAGCAAAAATTCATTATATCTATTGCTGATTTGCTTGGCAGACAGACCTTTGTAGACACACAAAGACAACCTTCTTTCAGATATGCCGTACGTTAAATAAAAAAGAATTCAGACTACATCACTCAGCATACGTAGAGAAACCTTTCACCCGTACTTCTTACACTATCACATAAACCAATATGGCCGTCTGTTTACTTCCGGTCCTAGAAAACAACTCTTTTCTTGAGAGTATCAGGGGAGGTAACTTGCATGCCTTAATATATATACTCATACACGAGTTCATCTAGCATACTGAGTATTTCATAAAATTAATTGAAAAAAAATTCAAAAAGTTTAGTAATTACTAAGTTGTATTCATCACACAGGCCCCTGTGCTGCAGTTCCTATGTGGTCCCTCATCTAACAACTGAATATCCTCATTGTTGCTTAACTTTGATGATCTGGTTTGAACAATAACTTCAAGCTAGACTTATTCAACCCTTATTCTATATATTCTAGAGACCCAGTGTGACACTATGAAGGGGGTGCGCCAAGCAGACCATCCCTTTGTCTGTTTTGGCACGAAACCAAACAAAGGGTTTGGACTGGAGATCTCAACGAGATCGAAAGTAGAAAGGGAACGCCAGTGAGGGGTTGGACAAAGGAACTCAGAGAAGGCAGTCGGCGATGGGAGACACAGAGTGACAGTTGGCAGTCAACACCGGACAGCAGAGGAGACCATTCGGCATGAGATAGGGTCCAGAAGCAAGTGGGGGAAGACCAGTCAAGATGAGTCAGCACTCATCGTGGTTTGTAGAATTTTCCGCTAGAAATACACGCTAGCGTTAATCTACAGGTAATGCAGTGTTACATAACTCCTTTTCTTGCAGTTGAGTTAACCCAAGTCCATATTGTTCGTTTGTTCTTTGTTCTTTCCTCCCACTTGATTGTATTTCTTGTAGCCATGAAGAAATGCGCGATGCCCCTATCGGAACCACTAGATGATCACCAGCCAAGATTGAAATGTTTCGAAGAAGTTGATGTATTCGGGGGGCCGAGGGGGTATCGTCACAACAGCTGACTAGGCTGCCTGGAGGGTTAATGCTTGTTAGGGTCCTATCTATGGGTCAAATAGATCTGTTTAAAACATTTTTTGTATTAGATAGAAATATGTGATGCTATGTAACTGGTAATTTTTTGTATCATACCGGACATTGGCATAATGGTTAGAGTGTTCGCTAATGGCCCAGGAGACCTGGGTTCAATCCTAGGTAAACTCATAGCAAAGACTCAAAAAATGTACTTGATGCTACCTTGCTGAACACTCAGCATTATAAAGTAAAGTAAAGATCAAGGGTAAAGTGGAGCAGTCCAGGGAAAGGAGTAGTGTTATATTCTCATTTCCTGATTCATGCAGAAATATACATATATATGCTGGATACATACTGACGCAATGAATTAATCAGACGCAAGCATGATAATGACAAAGACGCAGGAAGGAAAACGCAGGAAGACTTCTTTAACAATATTTTACCTCTCACTTTATTGCAAGGGTTCGAAAGGGTTGTTCAAGGGTTGCATGTGAGAGGGAGCTAGAGATCAAATATAAACTGTAATATCTTGACCCCACTGTTATGACCGTCACGTTGTGTCTTTCTCGTTCTTTAGTGCTGCTCAATCGGAGACCTAGGGCCCATTCATCAGGGCCAAAAGGCCCCTTCGGCCTGATGTAGCTTTCCCTACCACATTTCGTCTATAACTCCGTCCGATCTTCAACTCAACTCCCACTGGCTCGTCGAACTCAACTGAATTATATAATCATTCGACGCCCACTCGATCTTTGAAATCGAATGTTTAATCGTCATCAAGCGGAAATAACTGTCATGCAGTTTCAGAAGTCACTCTCTTCCGGTGCATCACTCTGTAGTGTACCATGGGAATTTTTCTTGCCCGTCCCATTTCATCAGCCAATTTCCGCTCACGCGATTTCCTCTCATAACTGCCATTAGAATGTATCACCTCCTTCCGGTGCATCACCTTGAATTGCATTTTTGGCCGGGTCAAAAGGTCAAAACATAACAGTAGCACCCTCCCCTACACTTTGGTGTAGTAGTTATTGAAAATGGACCCTTCGGGTCACCCTCAACTATGGTCGCCAAAATTTACTTACTTATAATTGTTTACTCAAGATTATTATTAGATGTAGTTACTTGAAACCATATAAATATGAGCAATCAGATGATTATTATTTAATAGAAATAGTAACATCAATACATATAATTGTGTTTGAAACATTAGTATTTGATAGGAATACTTGAAACCATATAACAGTGTACAATCAAATATTTATTATTAAATAGAAAGGGCTACTTAAAACCATAATATTGTGCATAAATTTTTAGTATTAGATTAGAGTATTTGAATCCATAGAAATGTGTGCAAATTATTTGGATTAGATAGAAATACTTGATATCATATCATTGTGTGCTAAAAATATCTGAAGAAATAACTACCAAAAAAAAGTTAATAAAAATGCACATGATACATAATTCTTTAGTCTTAAAATTACCCCAGATGGGTTTACAGGCCATTAAGACCAATCAATTAAACAGAATTTAAAGTGTAATGTGATACTTACTGGCCATATGCTTATATGACTTACTCAAATATTAATTTTTAGTTTTTGCAAAATTTTTTGTGTACATGTGTCGCCTGCAATTTTCTACAAGTGGCCCCAAATGGCACACTTGTGAATAATCAAATCCAAAAAAGTCAATATTCAACTGTATATCAAATCTTAAGGTTACTGAGTTATCTCTGGGTCATAACAATAAAATATTTCAACTGAACTGGATTTTGCGCAACAAAATTGTGGTTTCCTTTTAAGAATAAATAGTGGCAGTGGAAAATTTCTTTTGTATTTAAAAGGAAAAAAAAAATCATCTAATATTGGCAAGTGAGACTATTATGAAATATCACTGAGGCATAAGAAATTATTCAAGAATAAATGCTTTCATTTTTGAACTTATATACAATGTTGAATCGTAAACAAAAACCTAAAATTCTTTTATTTGATATTATATAAAAAATGTAGACAGGGAGGCATAAAAGTCATTGGAAATAGAATTGTTGACCCAATTGAGTGACTGATTGGTTAATTTTAATGGAATATCAATCCATAAGGGGACACGCTAGCCCCATACCTATTTATCATCTGTCTAGACTACATGCTTAGAACATCGATTGATAAAATCAGAGAAAATGGCTTCAAGCTGACAAAGAAAAGAAGCAGAAAGTACCCCGCAAAAACAATTACCGACACCAACTACACCGATGACATAGCAATACTGGCAAATACACACAACCAAGCCAAAACACTACTGCATAGTTTGGAATGAGCCGCCGCAAGCATTGGCCTCCATGTCAATGCATACAAAACTGAATATATGTGCTTTAATCAAACAGGCGACATTTCCACACTAGAGGGAACCTCTCTGAAACTGGTAGACAAATTCACCTACCTAGGAAGCAATGTCTCATCAACCGAAAAAGACATCGACACGCGGCTAATGAAGGCATGGACAGCTATCGATAAGCTATCGATCATATGGAAATCAGACCTGACCGATAAAATGAAAGGCAGTTTCTTCCAGGCAGCGGTTGTGTCAATACTGCTGTATGGATGCACCACTTGGATGCTAACAAAATGGCTGAAAAAGAAGCTAGACGGCAATTACACAAGAATCTCATGAGCAATATTGAATAAGTCCTGGTGGCAACACCCAACAAGGCACCAACTATACGACCACCTGCCTCCCATCACGAAAACTATCCAAGTTAGATGAACCAGACATGCAGGACACTGCTGGAGAAGCAGGGACAAGCTCATAAGTGATGTACTCCAATTGACCCCCACATATGTCCAGGCAAAAGCAGGACGACCAGCTCGAACATACATACAGCAGCTATACAGGATTCGGGATGTAGCCCTGAAGACCTGCCAGAGGCGATGAACGATAGGGAGAAGTGGCGAGAGAGGGTCAGGGATATCCGTGCTAGTGGCACGAAATGATGATGATGATGAAGTCTAGAAGTTAGGAAATTGTGTTCATAGGAGATTTGTGCAATTGTTTTGTAAGAGTTTTTTTTCCTGCTTCAAGTATTTCTAACTAATAGAAATTATTTGCTCACAGTTGTATAGTTTTAAGTATACCAATCAAATAGTAATAATGATATGGTTTAATTATAATTATTTCAATTTAATAATAGTTATTTGTTTACACACAGTAGTATAGTTTCAAGTAACTAATAATATCATTAGTAAATAATTATAGCATCAAGAAACAATTCTTAATACAAATAATTTACAATTACATAGTATCAGGTATTCTTACGTTTATTTTAGGTTTTATCATGATCTGAGGGCAAGTATTGAACTCTTTCTTTTGATTTTCTAAAAATGCTTTAAAAAAACTCCTTCATTCTAATATATATACATATATATATATATATATATAGTCATCAGCAGACAGATTGTTTCATTGTATCAAAACTCTCCAATGTGGCTACCCCCACACGATGCTTCAAGCAGGAATTGAAACCCAGCTGACTTTAAATCAGTCAATTATCTTTCTCCAGACCCATAGTTATTCTCAGCACAAGTGAAGAAATTTTTTCCATATATCTTTTTTACATATACGCAATTGGCTACATGGAGGGCTCAATTTTTGAGAAAAGCTATTGTATTTCAGCATATATAGCAGCCAGCAAATTTCTCCACTAAAGAACTCTTGACAAACACTCATCATCATCATTATAATACATCAATATCATCAGCACAATTCTGATCATTGCTGTGGCTACTGGTGTGATTTAAATCTTAAATTCAATATGGTTTTGCCCAGTCGGCTGGGGCTGTAGAATACACCAACTGCACCTCTGTAGAGGGGTAATACCCCGCCATTCCAATGAGTGTTCTGGATATGACACTAAACAATTTGATGATGGGGTTCCAGTGATGCTGGCACTTTGGGGAATACGGAGTACCCCATCGCTCCCAGGTTCACTCTGGCCCAGAGTAATAGCACCTGATAGAGCCCAACCTATAGGTCAAATAGAACTAAACTGCATACTTATGCCAAACTGAATTATTTGAAATAGAACTGTTTTGACATTTAACTGTGTGTAAACAAAATCTATACTTATACTAAACTGAATTGTTTGAATTAGAATTGTTTGACTAAACTGAGATATGATACTAAACAATCTGATGCAGAGTACCCCTTCATTGGCATCACTCCCAGGTCAGCTCTGGCCCAGAGTAGTAGCACCTGATAGGGTCCTATCTATCAGTTAAATAGAACTAAACTGTGTGCTTATGCTACACTGAATTGTTTAAAATAGAACTGTTTTGACATTTAAACTGCATACTTGTGATAAACTGAATTGTATAAAATTGAACTGTTTATTTGTATAAAAATGGATTTGGCATTAAATAACGTACAATGGTTGATATGCCATAAAACAAAACAAAACAAAACAAATATACATGCGATACTTCTGTATCCAATATACATGTGTTTTATACAAGGAAGAACAATAAAAATGCTGATGTATAAAACCATAATCTACTCCTTTACTTGTTTTTCTTTATAAACCAAAATATACGTGTGGGTTGAGTAAAAGTGAGCAGGAGATGAGTGAAATACACATATACACAAAGGGATGATGGGAGCTGTTTTTCTGTGAAACCTTTCTGCCTTTCTGCTTTGTCCTGCTTGGGTCAAAATTCTTTCCCAGTTTATATAATTTTCCAAATACTCAGGCACCCCCCCATGGCCATACTTCTCACCTATGCTCTGCATATGGACACACCTTCTGTTTAGCATGCCACCCATGCGGCACTTCCACTGAAGAACACCTGCCTTCTGTTTACCTTTGGAAATAAGTGGACATCCTGTTATGTTATCAACACAACATGCACAGCATTTCCACAGGAGTATCATCCTGTTTACTAAAGAAAACAGGCACCCATCCTGTCATGCCACCCATGCAACTTATGTGGCATGTCAAAAGAATCTTCCAGTTGCTATCTATCACATGTAATACTTGTATATCTAGTATACATGCAATACTTATATATCTAATATACATTCAATACTGATATATTGTAACACTATGTAGGTGGTCCACCAAGCAGACGATCCCTTTGTCTGTTAAGGCGCGAAACCAGACAAAGGATTTTGGACCCGAGATCTCAATGTGACCTGGATCATTGGCGAACACTCTACCAACTAGACCAATGAGTCGGTTAATACTTACATATCTAATATACACAAAATAATTATATATCTGAGAAGCATACAGTACTTATATATCTAATATATATGTAATAATGCTAATCTTAGAAACATACAGTACTTATATATCTAATATATATGTAATAATGCTAATCTGAGAAACATACAGTACTTATATATCTAATATATATGTAATAATGCTAATCTGAGAAACATACAGTACTTATATATCTAATATATATGTAATAATGCTAATCTGAGAAACATACAGTACTTATATATCTAATATATATGTAATAATGCTAATCTAAGAAACATACAGTACTTATATATCTAATATATATGTAATAATGCTAATCTGAGAAACATACAGTACTTATATATCTAATATATATGTAATAATGCTAATCTGAGAAACATACAGTACTTATATATCTAATATATATGTAATAATGCTAATCTAAGAAACATACAGTACTTATATATCTAATATATATGTAATAATGCTAATCTGAGAAACATGCAATACTTATATAGTTTGGTTTGGTTTTATGGCACATCAACCATTGTAGGTTATTAATGCCAAATCCATTTTTATACATATAAACAGTTCCATTTGAAACAAATCAGTTTAGTATCAGTATAGTTTTTGTTTACACAAACTTAAATGTCAAAGCAGTTCTTTTTCAAACAATTCAGTGTGGCATAAGTACACAGTTTATTTCTATTTGACCCACATGTAGGACCCCATCAGGGGCCACCACTCCAGGTCAGAGTGCCCTGGGAGCAATGTCACTGAGGGGGTACTCCACATTCCCTAAAGCTCCAGCATTGCTGGAACATCACCATCAGATTTTTTAGTGTCATATACCAGGACACTCATGGTGCCCGTGGTGTAATGGTTATCGTCGCAGGATGTGGACACGATGACACGAGTTCAAATCCTGGACGAGCCTGATTACATTTCACATAGCACTAATACCCTTGAGAAAGGTATGAATCCAAATATTCTCCCTCCAGCTATGGGTAAATAGTAGGGCAGACTAGGTTCTTCAGCCTTGGTGAGGCGACTAGTCTAGGAGAAGGAAAACTCTGAATTCAAACCTGTTAAACTTCGCTTAAAAATTGACCTTGTGTCATATCCTGCCCGAGCGGAAGGGTTGGTAAATAGGATATACCAGGACACTCGCAGGGTGATTCTTACTCCTTTGCAGAGATGCAGTCAGTGTATTCTACAGCCCCAGCCATCTGGGCAAACTTATATATCCAACACACATGCAATATTTATATACTTAATAAACATGCAATATTTATACATCTAGTATACATTCAATACTTATATATCTGATGTACCTGCATTACTGAAATATCTAATGTACCTGAAATACTTACATATCTAATATGCATGCTATACTTATATATCTAATATATATAGTCCTTAGTCGAGGGTGACCCGAAGGCCCCCTTTTAAATAGCTACTACACAGAGGTGTAGGGGAGGGTGCTACTCCATTCCCTTGATTGTTCTACTTTACCCTTGATCCTTACCTTATAATGCTGAGAGTTAAGCAAGGTGGCATCAAGTACCATTTTGTGAGTCTGTGGTATGACTTGACCTGGGATTGAACCCTGGTCTCCTGGATCATTGGCGAACACTCTACTCATTAGGCCAATGACCCGGCTTATATATCTAATATATATGCAATTTACCATTTCTGTGGAGGAGTACATGGTATAATGATTAGCACGGAAGAAAATGGATTCCAAAACCCAAGTTGGAATGCTGGATGAAGCTGTTTGCATTTCCTTTTGCACTAATGCCCTTAGGAAGGGATGAATCTATCTCCACCCCAGCTATGGGTAAATAATAGAGCAGACTGGGCATTTTAGTCTGGATTAGGCAATAAGGCGAAGAAAAGCTTTTAATTCAAACTGGCAATACACCACTTAAAAACTGACCCTGTGTTACATCCTCTCTTACAGCAAAGAGGTTTGGTGAATAGATGTAATTTTCCACTTAAAACAATAATTAAAATCATTAAAGTTATCTCAATAGAATATGGACAGAATAATAATCATGATCATATTCCATTCTGTAGGAATATGGTCTTTTATGCTTTTATCCATTTCATAAGAATATAGTACCAGAACCAGAATGTATAATCAATATAATTACAGATATCCCACTTATATGATGAAAAAATTCTATACATGTATATAGTGTACACACATATATATCTATATCTATATATAGATATATGTGTGTACGTATACATATATTCATATACAAATATATAGATAAAAATATATACATATAAATCAATATATACATTTATACCTATACACACATATATATACACATGCATAAATATGTATGCACTTATATATATATATTCACATGTGTATACATAGATAAAAATATATGAAGACAGACAGACAGACACCCCCAGTTAGATCCTATCTTTTATAAAGGTAATATACAGCAGTATAATACCTTTATGATAGATAGATAGATAGATAGATAGATAGATAAGTGCATGAGTATATTCAAATAGTATATTGTAGCACCCAGCATCAATACATGACCATAATGTCTGTCACAGAGAATGAAATCTTAAGAGTTGACATGAGACCATTGTTATGTAGCTGAATAAAAAAAAAATTAAAAAAGAAAATATAAGAGTAATAAGTCGGCAAGTCTAGAGTGTGTGACTGCTTAGTGACTGTTGCTGTTTGCTGCCACGTAGTCTGTTGGTGAATAAATTTCAGTCTTTGTACAACTGATAAAACTTAAAGATGCATTCCAGCTGTGTCTATTGATTTTCCCCAGTCAGGTGATTCATGGCATGTGCTTGTTTTCCTCATTTGCTGCTTCTCACTTCTTCTTCCTCTTCTCCTTCTTCTTCATCTTCTCTTCTTCTTCTTCTTCATCTCACTTCTCTTCTCATTTTTCTTCTTTTTCTTATTCTATTTCTTCTTCTTCTTCCCACTGCACTTTGATAAGATTCCTGCTGCTTTCATTTTCTTTACTTAGAAAAACCAACATTTTCTAAAAACCCCACATATAAAAATAAAAAAAATTTAAAAAATAAGAAAAAAAATCATTATCTTTTTTTTTCTCTCTTTTTATTCAATTCTATTTTATCAATTTACTTATATTATTTTTTTCGCAACATTAAAATTCCCCAATAGTTTACTATAAACATTCAGATCAAACATATTTTTATCATAACTGAAATAAATTTTACACTTTTGCACAGTAGCATAGTTTTACTAAAAAAAAAAAAAAAAGACTTATTTACAGGGTAAATAAAATTTACAGGAGTAACTTCAAATCTAATAACTTACAATCCTCAGTTAAAGCCAAACATAAACTGTCAGATACATATCTATATATTAAAATTCTTTTTATGTTCGTATATAAACAAACTGTAACCAAGCAAAAGCAGTACAGCATAGGAAAATTAAGCAAAATATTCTTAATATGCAAAACTTAAACTATAAATCAATTTCCAGTTCAATTTGCAACTGAATGATCATTTCATAGGGTTGTCATTAGTACCAAATCATCCAAATTTTCAATATAAAAAAAATAACTATGAAATGCTATTTAAGCATTCTCTGCTTTTCAAATAGAAGCATCACTCTCATCATGGACAGCTGTTGTGATGAAAATCCAATGGGTTTATGCGTTATTTATTATATACACATAAATTACATATATTACATACATACATACATACATACAAGCATTATGATTCAAATTCAATGCTTAAAACATCTTTAATCAGTAATATTTTTACTGTGCTTAATGCCAAGAAAAATGTCAAGCAATATTACATTTTTCAAGTATAAATAGGAATCAGCATAAAACAAGATAAAAACTCACAACTTTTCACACAGTTCATCCTCAAGTGAGCTAGTATTTGACACATCTCAATTTCAATTGAAATGAGATATATATATATATATATATATATATATATATATATACACACACACACTAAACAACAATAAGATGTAAACACAACATAGACTTTCATATCAGCAAAATACATGATATCCACTTTGTCTTTTAAAGCAACTAAAAGTGGCAGATGTGAATTTTACTTTCAGAATAAAATCAGCTCCATAATCTCCAATATAAAATCTTCCTTACAAATTAAATAGGCCATGTCTTACTACCAAGAGGAACTAAATTTTACACTTTTTCACAAAAGCTGCAGGAGTACTACAAGGAGACACGCTAGCCCCATACCTCTTTATCATCTGTCTAGACTACGTGCTTAGAACTTCGATCGACAAAATCAGAGAAAATGGCTTCGAGCTAAGAAAAGAAGCAAAAGGTACCCCGCAAAAACAATCACAGACGCCGACTACGCTGATGACTTAGCGTTACTGGCGAATACGCCTAATCAAGCAGAGACACTACTGCATAGTTTGGAACGAGCTGCAGCAGGCATTGGCCTCCATGTCAATGCGCACAAAACTGTATATATGTGTTACAACCAAACGGGCAACATTACCACTCTAGACGGAGCCTCTCTGAGGCTAGTGGACAAATTCACCTACCTAGGAAGTAGCGTCTCATCAACAGAAAACGACATCGACACACAACTGACAAAAGCATGGACGGCTATAGATAGGCTCTCAATAATATGGAAATCAGACCTGACCGATGAAATGAAACGCAGTTTCTTCCAGGCAGCGGTTGTATCGATAATGCTATATGGATGCACTACATGGATGCTAACCAAACGGCTGGAGAAGAAACTTGACGGCAACTACACAAGAATGTTGAGAGCAATATTGAACAAGTCCTGGCGACAACACCCCACGAGACGACAACTGTACGGCCACTTGCCTCCCATCACGAAAACTATACAGGTCAGACGGGCCAGACATGCCGGACACTGCTGGAGAAGCAAGGACGAGCTCGTAAGTGACGTACTCCTATGGACCCCCACATATGGCCAAGCAAAAGCAGGACGACCAGCCCAAACTTACATACAGCAGCTATGTGAAGACACAGGATGTAACCCAGAAGACCTGCCGGAGGCGATGAATGATAGGGAAAAGTGGCGAGAGATGGTCAAGGATATCCATGCTGGCGGCACAACATGATGATGATGATATTTTGACTTAAAAACTTACCCACAAGGTAAATAAAATTTTCCGTAGTTAATTTAAATCTAATGACTTACATTCCTAGTTGGGGCTAAATTTAAAACTATAAGATATATATCTTTCCCCAACATCAAGTTCAGCTGTGAGCATGGATTTTCCTGACTCTCTCTCTCGTCATTCATCCCAATCACCCATGGCTCCTGTGATCATATAAAGCTGTGGTAGGTAAGATCTCATTGGTTAGTCAAGACTGGCTCATCCATGTGAAGGGGTCTATAGGTGAACGTCACATGAGTTCATCCTTACTTCTCCAGCAGTGTCCCGGATGTCTGGTTTCTCTTATTTGGATGGTTTTAGAGATGGGAGGTAGGTGGTCATACATCTGCTGTTTTGTGTGATGTTGCTTCCAGGATTTGTTCAATGTAGCTCGTAACATTCTTGTGTAGTTCCCATATAGCTTTTTCTCTATACATTTTATCAGCATCCATGAGGTGCATTTATACAGTAGTCTTGACACAACCAGTGCTGGGAAGAAATTCTATTTAATTTTATCAGATAGATCAGAAAAAAACATATTGGAAGAAAAAACAATTCAGAAAAAACCTATCTATATATTATTAAAATTTTCATCATGTTTATATATAGGTATTTACCCAACCCCTCCACAAAAGCAGGATGAGGCACATGGTCAATTTTAAGTAGACTTTAACAGGTTTGAGTTCAGAGTTATCCTTCTCCTAAACTGGTTGCCATACCAAGGTTAGAAAGCAAGTCTGCCCTACTATTTACCCATAACTGGAGGAAGAATAGATGGATTCATAACTTTATCCAGTGTATTAGTGTTATGTGATATTGTTGTGATGCTGACAAAAGAAAGACATGGGGAACGCAAAAAGGGTGATAGAAAAACATATATATTCAAGTAACAGAAACAAGATACAAGTGAACCTGGTTAAACAGTAGTTAGTTGATAGGAAGCTGAGAGTCCAGTGGGGTAGTGACTATCTGTCCACTACGCAGATAGTATCACACATGATTGTCATGCTGATTAGGTTAACTCCATCTAAAGCTCTCATTGATGTGTATTTATGGAGGAGGGCGAGTCCATTATGCAGGGAGTACAACAGATATGCCAACAGCCTCATCCAGGATTTGAACTCAGATCACTAGGTCCATTTCCTATCACAATAACCATTAGACCATGAGCATCTCCTATATATATATATATATATATATATATATATATATGTTGAAGTGATAGATTGTGATGAATATGATAGATCTCAAACACACATTTGATCTTCCCAAGCCACTCTAATCAAACTCATACATTACAAAAAATCCCTCAGATTATTAGAATTTTCAGTAATTTTCAAAACAAACCACCAAAAACAACATCCAGGTTTCTATCAAATTTTGCTCTACTTGGCAGACATTTTACTACATGAAAACAATATCAAAATAGAGAATGGATATAAAAAAAATTAGAAAACTAAGACATTTTTCACTCTATGCTACCATAAGATTGAGGAATCTTTCCTTTTCATTTTCCCATTTTCTTTTCTATTCTTCCATTTCATTACAGTCAATGTCTTTGATGAAACAGAATATGCCTAAACCCCTCCCTCCACCTTTACCCTATTTCTTTTTCTAAAACTAATTCCTCTTCCATATGATCAAAAATCTCTAATGAAACCTGATACATTTGACTCCATCACCATACACCAAAAACCACTACCACCATCACTTTCACCACATGTAACTCTCCCTCTCTCTATTACTCCCATTACTTGCCTCTTATCTTTAGACTCTCTCCCTTCCCCTTTCATATCTTATTTTTCTCCATTATCTTATCTGTTTCCTTAGTTGCTTAAATGTAGAAAAACTAAAAAACATGTTTAGTCTGAGGAAGTTCTTGGAATAAATAAGAATGAAATATCACAACTACTAAACTTTCATAAGTGTTTGAGTTATCCATTTTCCACTTATTTTTATCATATATATATATATATAGAGAGAGAGAGAGAGGAGTGTGTGCGTGTTTAAGCTAGAAAAACTATAGCATAGCAAAATTTAGAGCAATATACTAAATGATTAGCAAATAGAATAAAGCAATTTTCAGTCCAGTTTGCAACTAAATAAACATTTTGTAAGGTTGTCATATTGATTGCTTCCCTTATAAGGGAAGCAATCAGTATATTCTAGACCTCCCTTCAACTTGGTAATATGGAATTGTATTATTTTCTTTCTAATCTTCACCTATTTTAGCTTTATACATTGCTGCAAACGATAACAAATGTAAAACTGAGTCAATTGTATGTAATCAGTTAATTTTTTAACACTTTCAAATAATCTTTCAGTTAGATAATTCAGGATTGGTAAAAAGTGACTCTATATAAAAAATTTTGCCTTAGTTTTCCTTATTTGCTAAAAGTTTTTTCTTAAATTCACTTTTTTTTTTCTTTTTTTAAATTGAACTTGTTTAAAATTCTTAACAGAAACTTTGTTTTAAAACATTATTTGATTTTTTACTTTGTCAAATCAAACATTATTTTTTTTAAATATCTGAATAAGAGGAGACAATCATTTTTAACATCTAAATAAGAGAAGATCCTTTATTATCTAGAAACTATTTAAGTGGTTTTGATTAATTTTTTTAATCAGTTCCCACCTCTCGTCTCTCAAACCCTCCAAGTTAGATGAGCAAAACATGCTGGGCACAGCTGGTGGAAGTAAGGATGAAATCATAAGTGATGTTCTGCAGTGGACTCCAACATATGGACACACCAATATTGGCTAACCAGAAAAAAAATAACATTTATCAGCTGTGTGCAGACACTGGATATCATCTAGAGAACTTACAATAAGGGATGACCAATAAGGATGGATAGTGAGAGTGAAGGATATCCATGCAGACAAGCAAGCCTTAATGATAATGATGAGGATGATTTTTATCACTTTTTTGGTTTAGATAAAGGATTGTCAACCATTATTAATCAAAATAAGCATTTTAATTCATTTTGATTTGTAGCTGTTTTTTTATCATAACTCACTCAGACTATTAATTTACAACAATAAGGAAACAGCGCAGCTAAGAAATAATAAATAATCAGCTCCAGCTGGGATTCAAATTCACATCCGCGTTGCTGCTGGGATGTCAGGTTAGATAGGAAAGTCTCCGTGGTGCAGTAGCTCACATGCTGGACTGTGACATCATAGTAAGTGAATTTGAATGTGTGTCATACAACTACGCTTAGGAACAGAATAAACTCCCTTATCCCCCAACCAACCATGTGTTAAATAGCACCCATACTGTACTACTACAAGGTTGGCTAAGGCATTAAATAACCCATGAAGGTTGATATGCCCTTAAACAAAGAAACTAAAACTGATTCAGGTGAAATGTAACAACTGTTTTAATCATCTGATCTATGACAACCCATTGACGGATGAAAGCCCCACTCTAACCTTTTAAATTCATCCTTTGCTTTTCTCAGTGCCAAGTTTTTTTGTTATCATTTTATATACTAGCAATATCACTTCGTCTTTTATTCACTTCTTCCTACTTTTAGATAAAGAATCTGACAACCAGTATTATCAATTTTGACTAAATTGTTGTATCAGATTAAACTCTGCCCTGTCAGTTGCGGGTGTAAAACTTGCTGACAGCAACTCTCCAGAGGAAGAAGACCTCCCCACAAATGGGTGCCATGGGTGTGACAAAATACTGCATCAAACAGTGAGACCCCAGTTCCAGAGCTTTGGGGAATGCGGAGAACCCCTTAATTGCCATTACTTCCAAGTCGTTTCGAGTCCTAGCTGTGCTTCAAATTATCTATAATTGATATGAATACTAGATAAATAGAATTAATAATGTTAAGTAGCAATACTTGAAATCCTTTAATTGTGTGCAACCAAATGAGCTCTAACAACTTGTTTGAAAATAAAGTTACCAACAAAGTATTCATATACAAGTATATATATATATATATATATATATATATATGTGTGTGTGTGTGTATGTGTGAAAACATATATATATATATATATATTCTGCTGACCATCTTTATTACAAAATATTTACTTTTCTCTCACTTATTCAACAACGATCCTTTTCATATATGAAAAAAAAAAAAATATATATATATATATATATATATATGTTATATAAAAAAACAAATATATATATGTTATATAATAAATATATATATGTTATATAAAAAATATATATATATGTCATATAAATATATATATATAAAAATTATCATTATTATATATAAACAAGCATTGAATAACCCACAAGGGTTGATATGCCATAAAACATCAACCCACCCCAAAACTAAATAATACTATACTTTATTTCTTTGTATGTTTTGATAAAATCTAAACTAGTATTTTCATACATTTTAAAGCTATTGCTTATCATAACTCATTCGGACCATTAATTTACAATAACAATTTTTTTGTAACCCTTTCATATACTCGTAATATCAGTACATCTTCTACATTTTTTTTTTCAGATGAAGCATTCAGCTACCAGTATTATTGGTCTTGACTCATTTTCACATGCCCCTTACCATCAAAACAAAACACTAGCAAGGATCATCTTTTGGAGAGCACAAACAGAAAATAGAAGCTCTGTTAAAAGTTCATCTGACTTTTATTTCTTTTACAAATTCTGGGAGAAACCCAGTGACAGCATGAGTTCTATCAGCTGGGTCTGTTACTTCAACACAACCCCAATAGGACATCTTGGAACATAGGTGCTGAATACAACGTTACTTCTTTGCTGTCTTCTCAAAGACTGTCTCAGAAAGACCTAATGCCTCATCGCTCACATGGTTCCACGTTGTTTTCAGTGACGTCACCAGTCTCATTCTCCATTTTCTTTTCTTGGTCAAACTGACATATAGATTACACCTGCATATTTGAGGTTATGAGTTTGACTCTAAGCATTCTGTTATCTACCAGCAATTCAGTAAGAATATAATATTTTCTTTTATCTTATCACAATTATAAATAACTAGCAGAAGTACTCATCAATATTGGATAAAAAGTTAAGATTTGAATCACAGCTGGTTTTAATGACAGTAAACTGATTTCTCAGACCTGATTGTGAGGCAGTAAATGATGTTTTTGTCTGCATCAAATAACTGGATATATATATATAATAGTACTGAAATGTATTAGGATTTTTGTGATTAAATCATTATTTAGAGATAGATATTTTTCTAAGCATTGGTGAAAGCTTACCAGTACAAACTCAAAAGAAGCACCAAGTTACCTGCATATGTGTTTGCCAAAGTTCACATTCAGGTTTCCCATTAGCAGTCAAAAAGGCTGTGGAGTCTTCAGATGCAGACTTATCAGTAAACCTACCAAATCTGGGTTCTGGTCAATAAAAATGGAGGAAAAAAAAAAGTCAGCAGACTACTTTTTCTTAGACTTGCTTGATTGTCATTATAATGGTTGGTGAGATTAAGGAGATATGTTCCTTTGGCAATTTTCAGGATAAAGTAAGTAAGTAAAGCTGGCGACCATAGTCGAGGGTGACCCAAAGGCTCCCTTTTCAATAGCTACTACACCAAGATGTAGGGGAGGGCACTACTCCTTTCCCTGGATTGCTGAGTGTTAAGCAAGGTAGCATCAAGTACCATTTTTTGAGTCTTTGGTATGACTCGACCTGGGATTGAACCCAGGTCTCCCGGGCCATTGGCAAAGACTCTAACCATTATACCAATGTTCAGGATAAAAATTACATACAACCCACAATGCTGCTTTTTTCGGTGGCTGCCCAGGGACCACTCTCATCTGAATAATTATTTGTTTTCTTTCTCTATGTTGGAACCAAACAAAAGGTTATTGAATCAGAAATAACCAAAACAAAGGTTGAAAATGAAATGGAAACTTTTATAACATTAACAAAATACAATACTTACCAGCAGTGTGAAGAAGGTAACCACAGCTAGTGGTGACTACTTAGTCAGCATAAATTACCTCACCTCACCTCACAATAGAGTCTAACATATTGATGTGGAATAGGACATACCCATTAATTTTCAGCAGTAGGGGATATAACACACACACTCTCTCTCTCTCACCTCCACCATTTTCCTCATTTGACAAAGTATTACTTCTAGTGCTACTTCAACCCCAATACACCTGTAGTTTTTGTGGTGGATAATCCCCCTGTGTGTTGGACTCGGGATTGAACCAGCGACCTTTAGATTTCAGTCTAAAGCGCTTATTACACCACTAGGACACCCCTCTTTGCGTTCCTCCTCCACTTTCCTCCTCTCTTTCTCTCTCTCTCTCCTGTCCACTCTCTCTGTGCTTCTCCCTTCGTTTCTCTTCCTTCTGCTTCTCGCCAAGAAAAATGACGCCGAAAAGAAAAACGAGTCGGCTTTTATTCACGCCACCTTACCCATAATCCATTTCCTTAGCCTATAAAGATTCCGGTCGGGCGCCTCCTCTCTTTTTTCCTTTAATGGGCCGAAGGTGGATTATTGAAACAGCGGTGAGTATTTTTCTTTTCTTTTCATTGAGTCAAATCACTGACCTGCACGCCAGACACAAACGAACCCTCTTCTGTTGGGAGCTGCCGTTAGTCCCACTTTCATGTCCACACTCCCCCCTGGTCTCAAGATCACACATGTGGCATGGCGGACGTGGTCGTTTGTTGCGGGCACTCCTACGAAGGGGGATTGTCTGGACTTCTTCATCTGAGCTCTCTGAAGTGCCATCGGAACTATCGGTATCAGCGTCGGTGTTTGCGGCCGGATCATCAGGCACGCAGGGCATAGGTCGGATCCACAGTTCGTCATTGGATGATTCACCACTGCTGCTACTTGCCAACGGATTCGTGTTTAAGGCGGGCCGGATGTCCCTCACATGGCATGGAGTGCCATCAACCAGTACGGCCTGCTCACTGACGATGCCGGTGATTTTTCCCCTTCGAAAACGGGTGGTGCACCGGCTATTGGGAGGCTTCACCCAGACGGTGTCCCCTAACTCATACGGCCCTTTTGTTCCCTGCCGATCAGGCAGACGCGCATCAATGCCCTTTGGCGTTGCATTATACCTATAGACCGCTTCCGCGATCGTGCATGCTTTCCTAGCCGCGATCCTCTTCACGCTTCGGTGGCACCGCTCTGCAATGCCGTTGCCACTCGGCCTATACGCACATCGGTGTCTGAGCCTGATCCCCCACTCGTCTACGAAACGCCTAAACTCCATGCTGCAGAAGGCTGTGTCATTGTCCGTGAGGATCTCTTCAGGTGGCCCCCTTTCGTAAAATATGGACTCCAATTCACGGATGACACTGGAGGAGTCCTGTCTTACTAACGGGCGCCAAATCGCGAACCTCGTCGGTCCGCAATCTATTAGTGTGAGGAAGTGCTGGCTGCCATAATGGGTTACGTCCATGCCCAGTCGGCTCCAAGTCGTGTCTGTTCCCAGCCGACCCTTCCGCCATCTAGCCGGGGCGGGGTCGATTGACTGGCATGTTTGGCATTCCTTGACCACCGCTCTCACTGCACTTTTTGACACTGACGGATTGGTCAATCACACAAAATAGTATGTCCGTCTCACTCCGGGGTGCCCACTGTCGTGGTGTATCTCTCTGATCTTGTCCGCCGCCTCAACAGAGGCAGCACATAGTAACGGTACTGGCCCAGCTTCTTTCTTCATGGCGTCATACCATCTCTGTGGCACTCGAGTCAGCCTATCAGCGAGGTTACAGTTTGAGGTGACAAGTACCACATCCACAGACAGATTGTATTCCGTCACCAGCTTTTTTATGGTCTCCAGCCTCCGTCTGATCAGCATCTCGCTGGCCGCCTTGGTGCGCACCCTGGCCTTGCCTGTCAGCGTGTCCGATATCCAGTGGTATACGCATAGCGAATCAGTGTGTATGCGTAATTTCCTGACTTTCCACTGGAGTGCCAGGTTGACGCCTTTCATCACCGCATCGAGCTCTGCCAGGTTGATGTGAGCAGCGTCATTCGTCGGTCGCAACCAGCAGGCGTCCTCAACCGCAGCTCCATCCTTCTCCAACAGCACACCAATCGCCAAAGAGCTCGCATCCACCCACACATTCAGTTCGTCTCCCTGTACGCACCACTCTCCTTTTGCGGGGTCATCCTGCTTTACCCTTGCGATGGTCTCCTTCACCATGCGAACCAACAGATCGTCCGTTGTTTCGTCGTCCCAGCCTTTGGTGACTGCGCTTGCTCTCCTTTTTATGGTGCCTGTTGCCACACGAGTCCATCCACACACTGGTAGGTGCCCCACAAGTTTTCCACACAGGGAGAAGACAACTCGTCTCGTGAAGATATCGGGTACTACGGGAACTGCAGTTCCGCGCCCCCACTTCAAGGTCCCCCGCTCCTGTCGAACGTTCAGGCCCAAGACACGGGTGCCATCCTCCAAACGTTCTGGGTTCTTGCAGATCAGACCAAACTTGGCCAGCTGGGACCTTACGCGTGATGACGATACAACGTCTTCGTTCACGTATATGTCATCAAGGTACGCCGATGTCCCCTCTTTTATTGTTTCCTGCTGTGACAACACCGCGTTGATGATGGTCTTCATTATTTGGGGTGCCACGTTCAGCCCGAAGCCCAGTCTGGTAAGGCAGTACCTTCTGCCGGCAAATACCACCGTTTGAAACGGCCACATCGTCTCGCTGACCCGGACCTGCAGGTATGCTTTTCTTAGATCCAGTAGGCACACATTGGAACCCAGCTGACGCCATTCTCGTAGCTTGTTGGCGCAGACGTCAGCATTTGCCGTAAATGCATCAACGTGCGCGTTTAGTTCGCGGTAGTCCATCACCGGCCTCACTTTTGCTTTGTTGTGCTGAGCAACTGCCATCAGCGGGATCAAACCTTTGGGTGGTCCAAGTTTCTTATAAGGGTAAGGAATTAACCAGCCATCCTTAATCCATTCGCGGAGCTCCTCTTCGTATGCAGGCCTTATTTGGTCGGGCACATGGTACTCGGCTACTCCGTTCCGCAGTTTAACTGGTTCCTGATTTCCTGACCACCTCCATGAGGCGGTCCAAGCCTTCTGGTGCGGGTCAAATTCGACACTAAAGTCAGGCTGGTCGATCCTCAGTGCTGCGCACACCGGGGTTTTCTGAAACTGTACTGCCCCCGCCTGCGTTATGTGGACACCACCATTGAATTCAGGAATTAATTTAAGGTCGAACCTGTCCCCCATTATGCCGAAATAGCTTGTAGTTTTTGTGGTGGATAATCCCCCTGTGTGTTGGACTCGGGATTGAACCAGCGACCTTTAGATTTCAGTCTAAAGAGCTTATTACACCACTAGGACACCCCTCTTTGCGTTCCTCCTCCACTTTCCTCCTCTCTTTCTCTCTCTCTCTCCTGTCCACTCTCTCTGTGCTTCTCCCTTCGTTTCTCTTCCTTCTGCTTCTCGCCGAGAAAAATGACGCCGAAAAGAAAAACGAGTCGGCTTTTATTCACGCCACCTTACCCATAATCCATTTCCTTAGCCTATAAAGATTCCGGTCGGGCGCCTCCTCTCTTTTTTCCTTTAATGGGCCGAAGGTGGATTATTGAAACAGCGGTGAGTATTTTTCTTTTCTTTTCATTGAGTCAAATCACTGACCTGCACGCCAGACACAAACGAACCCTCTTCTGTTGGGAGCTGCCGTTAGTCCCACTTTCATGTCCACAACACCTAAGTAATATTTTTCAACATAAGTCTAGCTTAATTGTGGCACAAGGCCAGAAGTATGAGGCACCAAGTGAGAATCAAACTGACAATGGTCTGCTAATCATTACATGATATGAAATGCCTAATTAAGTTTTATTTATCTATTTAATTTTAGAGTAAAAAAACTATTCAGTTTTTATGTGTGCACTTTATTAAGTTTTAAAGTTTGGTGTTAGCTTTGCAAAAAATCATGAGTTTTATGTTTTCAGTAATTGATAATACAGTTTTTGGAGTCATGATGTGATTGTAAGAAGCATAAAAGGAATTTGTTTTTATGTCTACATTTTGAACCAAGATCTGATCTTTGGTTTCAGAGTTTACATTGATCTGAAAAGATAATTTTTGAAGTTTTCTCCTTAACAAAAATTTACATTTAAAGTAAAAATTACATTTAAAGAAAAAATGATATTTGTTGGATAGTAATACATTTTCTTCTTTTCCAGGTTATTTTTTGATAGCGTTTTTGAGGTTTCAATGTACATGTAGCTTCTGTTACCAGAGACCTGTTATTCTAATGAATATTTTCCAGGTTTCTATGGCATCTTCAAAGTCTTTTACAATCTTTGCTATAAATTAAAATTTACACAAAAAAGTTTGGTTTGGTTGGGGTTAATGGCATATCAACCCTCCTAGGTTATTTAATGCCAAATCCTATTTATACATATTATTAAATATATTTGATTTGTAAACACATTTTGTTGATAATATTTTTAAAAGAGCCCGATTTCATTTTTTTTGCACACAGTTAAATGGTTTCAAGTATTTCTAACATAGAAAATTCTATTTACAATTAATCATTTGTTGGCACAAAGTTAAATAGCTTCAAGTATAGCTATGTAACAGTAACAATTTCACATTGGTCATTTGTTTGCACATATTTAAATGGGTATACACGATTTGGAAGTGAATAGTTAGTAGGTAATTTCATTTTTAAATGAGTTAAAACTAATTTGTTTGCAAACTAAAATTTCTATTATTTCTACACAGTTAAACGGTTGCAATCATTGCTAACACTAATAATTCTATTCAATATTAATCATTTGTTAGCACACAGTGTAGTGGTTACATGTATTGCCATTTACCACTAATTACTTTATTGAAAACTATTCATTGTTTATGCACAGTTGAATGGTCAAAGAGTTCCATTTCTTACAAGTCAATTTAATATAAGTCATTTGTTTGTATACAGTGTAAATGTCAAACAGTTCGATTTGACCCATAGATAAGAGCCAATCAGGTGCTACCACTCTGGGTCAGTGAGGACGTTGGAGCAATGGCAATGAAGAGGTACTCCACATTCCCCAAAGCTTTAAGACATGAGCTTCACTATCAGAGGGCTAAATGTCATATCCAGGACATTTATTGAGAAGGAGGGTTCTTCCCCCTCAGTAAAGAGGCAGTTGGTATATTTTACAGCCCTAGCCGACTGGGCTAACAAAACAGTTAAAAATAAATCCATAAAACAGAATCTCGTTTGGTTTGGTTTTATGGCACATCAACCATTGTAGGTTATTAATGCCAATTCCATCTTTATACATATAAATAGTTCCATTTAAAACAATTCAGTTTAGCATAAGTACACAGTTTAATTCTACTTGACCCATAGATAGGACCCTATCACGAGCTACCACTCAAGACCAGAGTTGACCTGGGAGTGATGGTAATGAAGGGATACTCCACATTCCTCAAAGCTCCAGCATTACTGGAACCTCACCATCAGATTGTTTAGTGTCATATCCAGGACACTTGTTAGGGAGGGAGGTGTTACCCTTCTGTAGAGATGCAGTTGGTGTATTCTACAGCCCCAGCCAACAGGACACCACAAAACAGAAAAGAGATTTACTGATTATATCTTCTTTTAATACAAGAATGAGGATGTATGCTAAATATGGGTAGATGTACTGTTATCAACCATATGGAAATCTGGTCACCTTGATGAAATAAAACAAGAATTCCTACAAGTCGGGTTATTACTACAGTATAATTCTACAACTTAGACTCACCAAGGATGATGGAAACTATTTTGAACAAATCCTGAAAGCAGCATCCCACAAAACAGCAATTGTACCGCCACTTACCTCCCATCTTATAAAACATCAAAGCAACACAAGCAAGATATACTGGGCAATGCTGGAGAAGTAAGGACGAACTTATAAGTGAGATTCTCTTATGAACTCCAACACAGACCCACCAAAAAGTTACTCATTAGCTTTTTACAGACACTGGATACTGTCTAGAGGACCTACTAAGACATATGATCAATAGAGAGAGAGAAATGGCAAGAGAGGGTCAAAGGAAATCTTGCAGTTGGTACACCTTGATGATGATGGAGAAAAAGTTCATTTGGTCAATTTTCTTATATGATATCTGTATTCCTGAAATGAATGTGTTGCTGTCCCTGCATGCCTGCTGGAATAGGAGAAATAGATATGTCATGGAAAAAGTTTTCATAGAGAAAACTGGTGCACTAAAATTTGAATTCATATTTCAGTTCACTTAGTGACTTATATCTTAAAAGCAAGAATTGGTTTTGGGTGTGGGATTAGGTTTCAACTTAAGAATGAAAGGATAAATAGACTAAGAAGGCAGTTAGGTAGTTATAATAGTATCAATATATTGATACTCCAATGAACAATAATATATTTTATATGATATAACATATTTTATATTTTTTATATTTCATTTTCGAAAAGGGACAGAAATTTTTAGAACAATGACGGATTTTAACAAAATGATCACATAAATTTAATTCAATAAAGAAATTTCAAAATTTTAGAGAGAAATAGTTTTTGATTTTAGTGACACCGAAGAGATTTATTGGCATAAATATTTTTGTTTTATGTCTAGATTAATTGCTCTGATTAATGGATACTATGTAATTATTTTATATATCCAGCATAAAGAACTCCCAATAAATGTTATTAGCAATGTTTAAATATGAATAATTACTTTGGTAAGCAATTTTGTTAATTTTTTTCTTACGTTTACTAATTGAAATACTATACAATTAAGTCTTGGAGTAACATGGTTTCCTGTTTATTATTTTCAAAAGATTCCCTTTCAATGAGTGCTCCCCAATTTTTCATGAGAAATATTTTTTTTAATGTTAAGACCTTCCTCCACTCCCTTGTCCAGTAAGTATGCCTACCAAATTTGGTAATTCTAAATTAAACTGCTGAGCTATCTATAAAGTGTCCCATTTCCAAATTCACTGGTGTCAGTAATATTATGGTTTCTGATTACAGCTCTAATCCTACTAACCATGCAAGGGAGACACAACCTGAAAGAAATTGTCTGTATTTTACTTCATGCTAATACCTTTGAGAAACACATGTCTCTTCTCTGCTAAATTATAGGCAAATAGTAGGGCAGACTAGGTTCTCTAGCCTTAGTAAAGCAACCAGTAGAGTAGACTAGGTTTTCTAGCCTTGTTAAAGTAACCAGTCTCAGAGAAGGAAATTCTCTATTCAAACCATCAGTACTCTCACCGAAAAATTGACCTTGCATCATATCCAGACTGTGGCAGAGGGGTTGGGTAAATATATATTCACCAATAAATAGAAGTGTTCTTACTGTAACATTTACCATTGTAGGAAATGGAATCAACAACTTGAGTTCAAATCCTGGACAAGGCAACTTGTGTTTCACTTTGAGCTAATACCCATACCCTTAGGAAAAGGCATCAGCCTATCCGTTCTCCACTCAGTTATATGTAAATAGTAAAGCAGATTGAGCTCTTTAGCCTTGGTGAGCCAACCTGTCTGAATTCAAACATATAGTATTCAACTTAAAAATTGACCTCGAGTTGCATCCTGCCAATGGTGGAGGGGTTGGGTAAATATTTACTTATTATACTTGGCCTGAGGGTTGTCAAAAGGTTTCTTTTAGGGAACTTTCTTTACCCAAGTATTCTCACATATTAAGGTTCATCCTGCCCTACAATCACTGTTTTGAATACAGTGTTGTCCTCTGAGTCTGCTTGTTTCTCCAACAACAGAGAGCACAGGGATCCCTATTTTACTCATAACTAGAGATAGAAGTATATTCTGGGCATTCCTAAGGATATAAGTCTGAGAACCAACTTTGGCCAGAATATGAATTCAGCTCATCAAATCTTTTTTTTTTTTTTTACACTAATAACCACTGCACCACTATAAAAATACACTTCTGGAAAGCAGATAGTTATCGAAAATATACTGAGATTTTAGATTTAACAACCTCTCTATGAGAGTCATTTTGACACATGGTCAATTGATGAGTGAGCAAGGAAAAAACTGTCCCATCTTCAAAGCCAATGTTACCTAGCTGTCAGACAAAACTGATGCACTCCTTTGGTGCATCAGTTGGTGGTGCTGCCACAAAGTTGAAATCCTTAGAATCAGGCTCATCTCATTCCATATCCAGCCCAAAGACCAGAACATGTCTGAAGGAGATGAACTGATACCACACTCTAATCCAAGCTCAAAGGCAGGGAAAAGTGGGTTATCAGAAAATATATTGATTAAAATACAAACAAACAGAAGACAGATAAATATCATTTTGAATAAAAACAAGAAAAAAAAAACAACAAAAAAACGATCTATTACAAACGTAAAACATTCTAGTTACATCCATATTTAATTCACTTATATATTATTTTCAAATATAAGAAAAATCTCACACACACACACACACACACACAAAAGAAACATCAAACAAAATTCAATAAAAGAAGTGTTCTCATTGTTGAGAGGAGAAATGCAATCATTTTTTTTTGTTTTTTGTTTTTTGTTTCAATTTAAAGTCAACACAATTAGTTGTATTTATGGCTTCGCCCAAAAGATGATGAATTAGAATTATTCAGGTAGTGAATGTATTTCTACACTGAGTGTATTATATCAATGAAGGGAAGAGAATTGCCGTTCATAATGATAAAACTAGTATAAAAAGAATGAATGAAGATAATGCTATACTTTAGAAAACAAGACATCTTTTTTCTTGCTCTTCTTCACTTTTTTTTCTCCAAACATTCGAATAAAGAAGATCCAGTTAATGTGTTGAGTGTCATGATTCCACGTTCACAGCAAATAGAAAATATTCAAAAACCATATTTGGCTTGTGTTTGCCTTTTAGTCAGTTTATTTTGTGACCACTGGTTTTTCAGTTCAAGTTCTCTTTCTTTGGCCTGTAAAAAGAAAAAAAAATTAAATAAAATTGCCATTTATATTTTTCTTTCATTTTTGGCAAAGATTTTCAACTTATCTTCTTATACGACTCAAATGTGGCACAGGGCCTTTTTGGTTGAGTTAGATGACTGATTTTATGGCAAATCAACCCTAGCTAGATTATTCAAAGCCCAAGTCAGACTTTCTCATTTTTGTTGTTTGTTAGGGTTTTTTTTTTTCAAGCAATTACTGTAGTTGATAGTTTATAAAACACTTCAATTTGGGCAAGCATTTAAAAAAAGAAGAGGGATTTAAACTATGAATGTCAAGTGAAAGGTTTTCCCCTGACATTCATAGCCTTCTCCACTGTCAGGTCATTTTTACTTTTATATGCATTCCTATTCTGATAAAGTCCCAGTATGTTGGTTGGTTGGGTTTTATGACATATCAACCTTTGTAGGTTATTTAATGTCAAATCCATTTTTAAACAAATAATCAGTCTTATTTCAAACAATTCAGTTTAGTATAAGAACACAGTTTAATTGTCAAAAACATTTCTATTTCAACTTATTCAGTTTAGTCAAACAGTTCTAATTCAGCTAATTCAGTTTAGTATAAGTATAGATTTTGTTTACATACAGTTAAATGTCAAAATATTTCTATATTAAACAATTCAGTTTAGTGTAAGTACAGTTTCAATGTCAAAAACAGTTCCATTTCAAACAATTCAGTTTAGCATAAGTACGCAGTTTAAATGTAAGTACACGGTTTGAGTGTCAAAAACATTCCTATTTCAAGCTATTCAGTATAAACAGTTCTAATTCAAACAATTCAGTTTAGCATAAATATGCGAGAGCGATGCGGTTTGTGTAAGTGGTTTGAGTGTGGGTCATGGTTATCTTTCGATGGCTGTTTTATTCTCTTCTATAGAAGCCACTCTTATAGAAGAGCAGCAGTAGTTCCCCGATCGA
The DNA here is from genome assembly GCA_963585895.1 of Sepioteuthis lessoniana. Lineage (NCBI taxonomy): Eukaryota > Metazoa > Mollusca > Cephalopoda > Myopsida > Loliginidae > Sepioteuthis > Sepioteuthis lessoniana. Next base: position 117,166,681 of record OY757904.1, on the reverse strand, counting down.
ACTAGCGATCCTGAGCGTAAAGTCGTCAAACTCACGTCCAGGACCCGTTTAGGTATTGAGTTTGGTCGTACATGGGATTATTCAAATACCTTTACGTACATCATGCTGCTTCCCATGTGTACGAAAAAAAAAAAAAAGGGGGGGGGTAATTTTGGTTTAAGTTTTCTTAAGTTTTAACTTAGTTAAAGTCCAACATTAAGGTACTTTCACTGGTACTGACTTGTGCTTTTTTTTGCTGTATTGGGACTTTTCCTAGGTTTTTTTCATTTTTTTTTTTTTTCTTCTTTTACTACAGTTGGGAACCTAGCAGGCTTCAGGAATTATAGAGCTTAAAAAATTTTCTCTTTCTCTTGGTGGGGGGGGGCCTGTGGTAGCATTAGGTGTTTTAGGCAGACCTAACTGATAAAATGAAACGCAGCTTCTTCCAGGCAGCGGTCACATCGATACTGCTATATGGATGCACTACATGGACGCTAACAAAACGGCTGGAGAAGAAACTGGATGGCAATTACACAAGAATGCTGCGTGCAATCCTGAACAAGTCCTGGCAGCAGCACCCCACAAGACACCAACTGTACGGCCACCTGCCCCCTATCACGAAAACTATTCAAGTTAGACGAACCAGACATGCAGGACACTGCTGGAGAAGCAGAGATGAACTCATAAGAGATGTACTCTTATGGATCCCCACACATGGCCGCGCAAAAGCAGGACGACCAGCTCGAACGTACATTCAGCAGCTATGTGAGGATACAGGCTGTTGTCCTGAAGACCTACCTAGGGCGATGAACGATAGGGAGGAGTGGCGAGAGAGGGTCAGGGATATCCGTGCTACCAGCGCGATATGATGATGATGATGATAAATATGCAGTTTAGTTCTATTTAACCCATAGATAGGACCCTATCAGGTGCTACTATTCCAGCCCGGAGTGGACCTGGGAGCAATGGCATTGAAGGGCTGCTCCACATTCCCCAAAGCCACTGGAACCTCCCCATCAGATAGATTAGTGTCATATCCAGGACACTCATTGGGGAGTGGGGTTCTTACTCCTCTGCAGAGGTGCAGTTAGTGTATTCTACAGCCCCAACAAACTGGGCAAAAAGTCCAAATATTTAACAATTTGAAAAACTTAAAATGTGTTTAGATATATGCAATATGCGTTTAATATGTGTTTAGATATATGCATGGTTAAGGGTCGTCACTAAATTTTCTTTCTGCCTTGAGTTATTCTATATGAAGTAATGGTAAGTACTACAACTGTAATTCATTGTTACCTTAAAAGAGTTGCTGTTGTTGGTTTAGAAGTGATGAGCACCTTGTTTACATCAGGGATACTGCAGCACTAAAACTCTACTAGCTACTAACCCAAAGTTGACCCTTGACCTTGTAAGATTCAAGGTGATTTTCTGGAAATTTTTTTTTGAAACTAAAGCTGTCAAATATGGTATGCAGTTTCAAGTAACTAATGATACACTTTTCTGAACAACTAAATACCCTATGGTATGTACAAAATTTTAGAATAGCTTTAAGAAGAGCATACATTATAAATTCAAAAACATTAAAAAAAAAAAAAAAAAGACCTTTTTCTCAACCACGTCTCATCAGAGAACTCTGTAAGAAAACAAGCAAAGTAAAGGAGTAAACATAACATAGTTGATGATGATGAAATATGATAGATTAAGTAATTCTTACTACAAATAACTTGTACAGGATTAGATGATTTCAAGTATACAATTTAATACTAATAATTTATAAACACTTTAATGGTTTCAAGTTACTATTCCTATTTGATGACTATAATAATTTTTTGCACACATATGGTTTCAAATATCACTATCAAATACAAATAAGTTGTAGTAATATGGTTTTAATAATTCAAACAATTATATGGTTTTAAATAACTAATAATAATCCTTTCAAGAAACTGTTTTTAATAATGTGCACACAGTTATATGGTTTCAAGTATTCCAATCAAATAATAATTTTCAAATAGATCTATTTAATCCAGATAGGCCTCAAACAGGTTCTAGCACTTGAGATCAGAAAGGACCAAGGAGTAATACCAATAAAAGGGTGACTTGAAACTCTTTGGAGCTCAAAAACTAGAGCCTCATCACCCAATAGAGATTAATGTCACACCCAGGAAAATCAAGACCTTATTACAAGAGACATCACAGGGATTCAGTGACAAAAATTAACCAGTTTTTTTTTTCCCTTAAAAGAAGACTTCTGAGTGTACCTCTATATTTGCAATAGGATAGTGTTACAGAAGAGGACAGCCATCATAATAATGAATGAATGTCTTCATTCACAACTCAGCTAAGAAGAAATATTTGGCAAATCACTTTTTAATATGATATTAAACTGGAAAATTATGTCTTTTTATATTATGTTGTTTTAAAAATCAATCATTATTTTCCAAAGAACCTAATATATATTAAAATATAAGAGACAAAATCTTTTCATGTACAAAATAAAATATCTATAAAAATTAAGCTCTAAAATAACAAATATTTATCACTTTCTCGGAATCTTTTAAGTTGAGTATCAAAAAGAGGAAAAAATTATTCATACATATTAGTTTACCTGTGCTGTCAATATCTAATGAATTCAACACTATCTGCCCAGCTACCTGTAAGTTCTTCTCTTTCTCTCTCTCTCTCTATATATATATATACTCCTCTTTCTCACACTCTCTATATATTATATATATACTCCTCTTTCTCTCCCTCTATATATATATATATATTATTCTATTTCATATTTCTCTACCTGTACATGTTTGTTTCTTTCTCTCAATATATATATATATATATATATATATATATATATATATATATATTCCACTTCCTCTCTCTCTCTATATATATATATATACACTCCTCTTTCTCACACTCTCTATATATTATATATATACTCCTCTTTCTCTCCCTCTCTCTCTCTATATATATATATATATATTATTCTATTTCATATTTCTCTACCTGTACATGTTTGTTTCTTTCTCTCAATATATATATATATATATATATATATATATATATACATTCCACTTCCTCTCTCTTTCTCTCTCTCTCTATATATATATACACTCCTCTTTCTCACACTCTCTATATATTATATATATACTCCTCTTTCTCTCCCTCTCTCTCTCTCTATATATATATATTTATGAATGTATGTGCAGAATAGAGTTGGGCAGTTTGGCAATTTATGTTTCAGTATCAGTTTCATTTTTTCTGAAATTCTACACTCAATTAGAAGACAACTTAAACGATACTCAGGAAGATATTCATTTCTTCTCTGACCTGTGGGAGTTAATGCCTTAAAAAATTATAAAGTTAGCAAAAAAAAAAAAAAAAAAAAAAAGCAACGTCTCATTAATACAAGATAGCTTCAGATTTATTTCAATATATAATGTGGGAAAATTTGATGATATTTTAATGTCAGACTTTTTTGTGAAACTTTTAATTTTGGAAAAAACAAACTTTAAAAATTATAAACATTTAAAAAACGTCAACAAAAACACAGCTCTTTTGTTCATTCTCTTTTGAGCTAAACTGTTTTAAAAAACGTTAAATTGTGAAAAAATATCATTCCATTTTAAAAAGAATTTTGTCTGATTTTTATTTTGAAAAACATTATTTCTTTAAATGAGGTTTAATATTATTTCATGGTGATGGTGGTAGAGTAATTCTTTGACTTATTTGTATTATTATATATACAATTGTGCTTTTAAAAAAAAAGATTGATATAGATTGAAAAATAGATATTATGAAAAGCTATCTAAAACAAACAATTTACATTGAAAATTTAAAATGTGCAAAATTTGTAAACGTTCATTCCAAAATGTTTACAGAAGAAATTACTTTAAAATTGTTGGTACTAATTTGCGACATACACATGTTTAGACTAGGTACCAACAATTGTGACGTCATAGACCTATTTTATAAAACCAAATCACTACCTTTGATTGAAAAAAAATTTACCAAAAAATCAGGGAATTATCTTATTTTAATGAAATTTTCAGTGTTCATTTATCAATGAATGAATTTTATAATGCAAGTTATTGTATTTAAAATCTTTTATTTTTTTAGGTCACTAAACTTATTTTTGGGCCACAAAATATCAATGAGGTTATATATAATTGAAATTAATCTCTGTATAAACCGAAGGAGTGAATAGGAAAAATATTTTTTTTAAATGTAATATTTTGGAAGAAAATAAATACCCAAAATCTGAAAATTAAATAAAAATTTTTTTTTTTTAATTCTTTTGAGATTTTTTAATTACTCTGTTGTATATGAAATATAATTTTCTTTGAGATTATCAAGGAAATAATCATACTTCAATATTTATTCTATTTGAATAGGTGGAGCTAAACTTAAACTGTGATTTCTCCATTAAGTATTACATCAGCCCACTAAACTAAGCTTGTGATTAAATAATTTATTTTTTTTAAATATGAATTTAAAACTAAAGATTACACTGGTTTACAAGGAAATTGAGGCAAGCACAAAAATACCCGTTTTTACCTAATTTGAAGGTACTGAATTCAAATTTGAAATCCATTTTTACTCATCACCTCTAGTTTTTTAGATATGCATATATTTTTTAGTTATTATGCACTAAACGTAAGTGATAGCATTACATTATATATATATATATATATATATATATATATATATATATATATATATATATAGTTATATATCAAGACAAATTTTGACAGTTAAGGCAGCAGGTCCCAATCCACACTCTGGCAGTCATTGGAAGAGGTTGTCTCGCAGGCGGCGCAGGAGGTTGGTGTCCCTCAACTATCGTGTTACACATCTTTTGGGTTACTAAATATTAGTATTACATTTTCGAATGCACATTTAGTCTTACTTTGTTATATTTTCAGATTCTCCAATGGCTTCAAGCATGTCAAAATATCAAGGATGCCTCAACAAGGCCAATTCTTTCTGCTACGTGTGTGGGGACTTCACAACAGTTGCACAGTGTCAAACCATCACTTCCCTCCTCAGAACTGCCTACTTTCACTATTTTGACTGTAAAATTGGTGATCAGGACAAGTCTTGGGCTCCACACATCTGTTGTAAACCCTGCTACAATGGACTAACTGCATGGTTTAATGACGAGAAAGCGGCTTTCAACTTTGCAGTCCCGATGGTTTGGAGAGAGCTGCGAAACCACGTAGATGATTGATATTTTTGTTTAACTAATATAACTGGTTTAATGCATCTTCGAGGAAAAAGATTAAATATTCCAACCTTCGATCTGCTATGAGACCCGTTCCCCATTCAGATGATCTTCCTGTACCCACACCTCCAGTAAATAAGGATCTTCTTTCCTCATCAGATGAAGAAATGCCTTCAAGGGAGGATTCTGCCGAGTCGATATCTTTGGAATATACTGAGTCTACATATTCAGGAACAAGTGGCAATGAGCCACACTGGATCACGCAAGAAGACCTGAATGATCTTGCCTGTGATTTGTATCTGTCAAAACAGCAGTCAGAGCTCTTGGCTTCTCAGCTTAAACAGTGGAACCTAGTCCAGGAAGATGTAAGGATCACCAGTTTCAGGAATCGGAACAAATAAGGTCATTGGCCGTATGGGTATGCAAGCGGGCTTCACAAAGTACTGTTGTTTTCTCTGTCTCCGGGATAGTCGAGCTGTATCACAGCATTACAAGCAGAAAGACTGTGAGTCTAGAAGCACTTTTGTTTCTGGCAAACACAGCCTCAAGGAGAATCATGTGGTGGACATGAACAAGGTGCTTCTTTCTCCTCTTCACATCAAGCTTGGTTTGATGAAGAATTTCGTGAAGGCGTTGCACAAAAATAGTGCTGCCTTCCAACACTTGTCTACTGCGTTCCCAGGTCTTATAGAGCTGCAAAGCACAAAACGGGCATCTTTGTCGG
>OY757904.1:117110754-117155754 GCA_963585895.1 Sepioteuthis lessoniana | reverse complement strand
CAGGACACGCCCTTTTTTACCCACACGAAGAGCAATGCGGTTTATGCATGTGGTTTGAGTATGAGTTATGGTTATCTTTCGATAGATATATATATATAGTGTAATAAAAATACTACCAATATTTTAAACAGTCACCAGTATGATACACGTGAACTTTGCTAAGCACTTTCAAGTTAATGCCATTTTCCTTTTCAAATACACACTATGATTATGGCTTGGACCAATGCACACTGCACGTTTGCTGTTGACATGTTTTTTCAAGACAGGTGATTTGTCTCTATTTTTCTCTCACTCTCTCTCTCTCTATATATATATATTCATATATATATCAATATATGTATACTTTTTTCTTTCTCTCTTTCTCTCTCTAAATATATTTTTTCTCAATATCTCTCATTTTATATATATATATATATATATATATATATATATATATATATATATATATATATATTTCTCTTTTTCTCTCTCACTTTATATATAAACATATTTCTCTCAGTCTCTCTCTCTATATATAGTGTCCTGGGTAAGATACAAAACTTATTTGATGATGAAGCTCCAGTCCAGGAGCTTTGTGGAATGTGGAGTATCCTTCATTGCTATTACTCCCAGGTCCACTCTGATCCAGAGTGGTAGTATTTGTTACAGTTCCATCAATGGGTTAGATAGAATAGTTTAACCATTTGCCAATGTGCAAACAAATGACCAATGATAAATTAAATTATTAGTGTTACATGGCAAACAGTGTGATTATAAATATATAATGTTGATCAGAATTATCAATGTCAAAGAGCAATAATTGAAACCCTTTAACTTTGTGCGAACAAATGATTAATACTAAATAGAATCATTCATGTTAGACAGGAATACTTGAAACCATTTAATTATGTGCAAACAAATGATTATTATGAAACAGAATTATTAGAGTTAGATAGCAATACTTGAAACCATTTAACTCTTTGCAAACGAATAAGCAATGGCTTGTTGAGAATATTACCTACAAACTATTCACTAACAAATCATATAAATGTAATATAACTATAAACAGAATATGGTTTGGTTTGTTTTGTTTAATGGCATATCAACCTTTGTAGGTTATTCAATGCCAAAGCCATTCTCCGAGAAGAACAGTAGAGATACTACTTAACCCATAGCTGGGAGGATAAGGGGGTTTATACCTTTCCCAAGGGTATTTACCCGAAAGTGAATGTAATAGCGCGACTGGAATACAAACTCGCTTACGATTCCGCAGTCCATTGCTTTAACCATTACACCACGAGGACACCCCCTATATAAACAGAATATGACATTAAATAATCTACAAGAGATGATATGGCAACCAATTAATCGACATATATATTTCTCTCTCTTGCTCTATAGATAAATATACATTCTACTCACTCTCTCTATACATATAAAAATTTCTCTCACTTTTCCTCTCTCTCTCTCTCTCTCTATATATATATATATATATATATATATATATATATATATATATATATATATACACACACACACACATTTCTCTCTCTCTCTCTCTCTCACTCTCTTTCTCTCTATATATAAATTTCTCTCTCACTCTCTCTCTCTCTCTCTATATATATAGACACACACACACATATTTCTTTCTAAGCTAACAAATATTTATATCTAATCTCTTTCTATACGTATATTCTCTCTCTCTCTCTATATATATATATATATATATTTATTTGTGTCCGTCTCTCTGTCTGTCTCTCTCTGTCAATTCATATCTGTTCCAGTCAGTTCATATCTATCATAATAGTTGTCATCTACCTAAACAGAAGCTGAAAACAAAGAGAGTACCAATTAAATAAGATTATTTCTTCTTTTGATACCTGGAAGATGATAGAAGTGAAACAAATTAAGAATCAGAATTAATAGAAAACAAAATCTTGTAGCTTTCATGTTGTTGGAGCAGGAGCAAGAAATATTTATTCTAATTTGATAAAGTACATTTAACTTCCACTTAAATTAAAAAATATAGGAAAAGTCAACACGGAATAGAGGCTAACAAGCTGGACTGTGACAATGTAGTAAGTAAGTTTATTATTTTCTTTTTTGGACTAATTTTCTTGGAAAAGGCATGAATCCCCTTATCTCCGAGTTATGTTAAATAGTACCACCAATGTTTTTCAACAAGTTTGGTTTGGGCATTAAATAAACCATGAAGACTGAAATACCATTAAAAAATGAAACAAAATTCAAAAATACAGAAAAGTATTTTGCAAGTTATAAGTTTATTCATATATCTGTGCTGTCAAAAAAATATTAGTTCAGGTTAAAAGCACAGTAAGTATAACCAAAAGCCAAACTATTTTAGACTTTTTTCCTATGCAGGTATTATGAGGGAATGAGAAAGTTTTGGTAAATGGGACAAGACAAGTTCACCTACCTAGGAAGCAGTGTCTCATCAACCGAGACAGACATCAACATGTGACTAGCAAAGGCATGGACAGTTATCAATAGGCTATCGGTCATACAGAAGTCATACCTAACCAATAAAATAAAACACAGTTTCTTCCAAACAGCAGTCATGTCGATACTGTTGTATGGATGCACTACATGGATGCTAACTAAAGGTATGGAGTAAAAGCTTGATGGCAACTACAGAAGAATGCTGCAAGTAATATTGAACAAGTCAGCTGTACGGCCACTTACCACCCATCACAAAAACTATCAAAGTTAGACAAACCAGACATGCGGGACACTGCTGGAGAAGGAAGGACAAGCTCATAAGTGATGTACTCCCGTGGACCCTTTCACATGGACAACCAAAGGCAGGACGACCAGCTAGAACCTACATACAGCAGCTCTGTGCTGATACGAGATGTAGCCCTGAAGACCAGCCAGAATCAATGGATGATAGAGAAGGGGGGCAAGAAAGGGTCAGGGATATCCGTGCTGATGGTGTGACATGATGATGACTGTTACATTTAGATTCCATACACAGAATGTAAAAGTTATAATAAAAAAATTGTTGGTACATACAAATTTAAAAAGACAAATAATTAGAGACATATACAAAAATAGATTTACCATATGAAGAAATTTTATTGAAATTGCAAGAGCCCTTTCATCTGAGATTTGTCAAGCAACAGCTTTCAGAAGGCATTTAAAAAACAATGTAAATAAGATTAAGTAAAAGGGGGTTGAAAATGAAAATGATAGCAAGACAAAGGGAGAGGAAAGAAAAAAAAATAATTAAAAACCACCCTAAGGCAAGCAAGAGATATCTCCTAATAAATTCAAAGAGTGTTTGGGGTTTTGCTTGCATAGAGAAGGCCTTTTAAGTAAAATATAAATGGCCTCATGGACAAATAGATATTGTTTTGTCCTAGGTCTATGCAAGGCCACAAAATAATTATCGCTGTAATTAACCACACAACTATTTAAGGCATTCAAATGCTCACAGATAGCAGAATCGAACAATTTTTAATGTCCAGATGTTGTATAGTTACGAATATTTCCTGGAACATGCTGTTTAATTCTAACCTCAAGGTGTTGGGAAGTGCACCCTATATATGTGGCATTACAGCAACATTGAAATTTATGAATTAAATTGCTTTGTTGGAAGATAGGAAGCACATTCTACTGAATAGAGCAAAATGCAGCTCAAGTAGTAAAGATGGTTCGAACCATAGCCACATTATAACAGCGTATAAAGGAAGAAACCTTATCGGCAATCAACTGGCTAGGAGATCCAATTCAAGGAAGTCTAACATTAACTGGGCATTTAGAAGGGTCAAGTGGCTTGATGTTATTCCTAAACTTATTAACAGTTTTGTTAATGGTGTCAACAATGACTTCCTCAGGATACCCATTATGCAAAAATAAATTTTTCATCTGTTCAAATTCACTTTTCATCCTATTATCCAAACAAATCTTAAGAGCCCTGAATGTGAGACACTTGATCAGGTAAACCTTTCTGGCCTCTAGTTCAAAGGCATCCCAATTCAAATACGAACTGGTGAACATCATCATCATCATGTCGTACGGCTAGCACGGATATCCCTGACCCTCTCTCGCCACTTCTCCTTATCATTCATCACCTCTTGAAGGTCTCCAGGGCTACATCCCGTATCTCCACATAGCTGCTGTATGTATGTTTGAGCTGGTCATCCTGCTTTTGCTTGGCCATATGTGGGGGTCCATAGGAGTACATCACTTATGAGCTCGTCCTTGCTTCTCCAGCAGTGTCCTGCATGTCTGGTTCATCTAGCTTGGATAGTTTTTGTGATGGGAAGCAGGTGGCCATATAGTTGGTGCCTTGTGGGGTGTTGCCGCCAGGACTTGTTCAATATTGCTCGCAACATTCTTGTGTAATTGCGGTCTAGCTTCTTCTCCAGCGTTTAGTTAGCGTCCAAGTAGTGCATCCATACAGCAGTATCAATACGACCGCTGCCTGGAAGAAACTGTGTTTCATTTTATCGGTCAGGTCTGATTTCCATATGATCGAAAGCCTATCGATAGCTGTCCATGCCTTCATTAGCCATGTGTCGATGTCTTTTTCGGTTGATGAGACGCTGCTTAGGCTTTCTATATATACATGTTATGAAAGCAAATGAATGGCGTTCAACCAATATATCCAAGAACGATAATTTGTTACCCTTCTCTTCATAGTGAGGTTAAAGAAGGATGTAAATCATTCAAACAATGGAAAAATGACAAAATTTTATTACATGAACTAAAACATGTGAAGGTCTCATCCACACGACGTAAATAAATATAAGACTTGGGAAACTTGTCAAAGACAAGTTTCTCATAAAACCCAACAAAAATATTAGCAAGAATAGGGCCCAAGGGAGAACACATCGAAATACCGTCTACCTGATGGTACATGGTGTTATTAAAACAAAAGGAAACTGACTTAGTAGCCAATTCCATCAATTCCACGAAAAGACTTCCAGGGAAAGAAGGAACGTGTTAACGGACTGCGATATAAAAAGTTTGCACAAAGAGAAATTACTTCATCTAGAGGAACATTAGTAAACAGTGAAGTAATATCAAAGGACACCATGAATTGAGAGTCCACAGAAGGAAGGAGTTGATGAAAAATAGAAGAAAAAAATAAATGAATCGTCTACACAAAATCCCGAGTAAAATGCTAAAACAGGATTAAGTAATTGAATTAACAATTTCACCAATGAATGTTGTATAGAATGGTACATAGACATAAAAGGTCGCAAAGGAATATCAGATTTATGAATTCAGGGTAATCCATACATTCTTATTATAAATGTAATACTTAGGATAAAACAGAAATAGTAACTGTTTCAAAAATCTTCCAAAAATAATAATTAAAACTAATGTAGCAGTTTTCATATACCAAATGTAATTATTATTATTATAAAACAGAATTAGTAACTGTTCCAAAAATCTTCCAAAAATAAATAGTAAAAAACATAAAACTTTTACACAAGTTAACCCTTAAGTTTTATCCAAATTTTTCGAGAAAAATATGAAAACAGCCTAAATCACAAAAACAGAAGCTGCATTTCCCTCCAATAAAAATGCTTCTCATAGTTCCCAAACATTTCTGAGCAATTAACTATCAAACATTTCTCAAAGTGTCATAAAATACCCACTAAAAAAAACTGATATGCATTAATATCATCTAATGCAACACTACACTAAGTGTTGGTATACAAGTCATCGACTGACAGTATATGCCAAGTTCCCAGTTTCACATTATCATAACATATATATAACATAATGTAAGAATGAAAAAGCATAAAATTATTTTAAATTGCTTAATATTATTCTTTTCCTATGATGAGATACAACAGATAGAAATATTTGAAATTTGATCCTAAATTAAATAATAATATGGAACAAATATGGTACCAGTCTGTGGCACATTCGAAAAATTCCATGCCAGTAAACCACATCAGATAGTTTGAGAAGCACTGATCTAATGAATTTTTAAAACTGATAGTTTCCTAATAAAACTATCAAACAAAAGTTATCTCCCTTATTCATGACTGGTTTTGTCTAATACTAAATACCAAATTGCATATCTAGTTAGCTATATCTTCTCTATACAATAATATTCAAAATAAACCTATACAAAAGTTTTACTGAGAGATATGACAACATTACTGGTCAAAAATATATTTTTCTGTCTCCTTCAACCTGTACGATGAGATCACAACTTATAATACTAAATGAGTCAAAAGTTTTGCAATATTTTGATAATTATTAATTTACAGCATTTATATCAAATGAATGAAGTAATTCAAGCTGTCTATGGTACCTCCTATGGTTGTAAGTATCGTGGTAGTAAGTGTGCTGCCACGTTGTGCATTGTTTCATTCTGTGTGATTTGAAAACTGAACAGATGAATGTGAAATGTAGTCTAATTCAGGAACTTATGCTTTATGAGTTTCAATAAGGCCATAATCCCACAGAAGCAACCAAAAGCATTTATTGTGCAAAAGGAAAAGGCGCAGTTGATCATTGTACAGTAATCAGATGTTCAAAAAATTTTAATTGGGTTGCAATAAACTCGACAATCATGTAAGGTCAAGTGTGTCTAAAACTGTAGATTCTGAAGACATGCTCTAAGCCATAGAGGAAAATCCAGCAAGTAACACTCGGAGAGTATCAGGTGAGATCGGCATCTTAAAGTCCATTGTGGTTTGTCACCTTTACAACCTTAGGCAAAAGCATCTGGAGCTGCCAAATTGTGGTCCACATAAATAAAAGACTGCAAAACGTTTGACTTATCCACGTAATATCAACTAATGAATTAGTTTTTACAACTGATAGTTTCCAAATAGAACTATCAAACAAAAGTTATCTCCCTTATTCATGACTGCTTTGGCAAATAAATCGGTTTTCTCTCATAGAAAATTCCCAAAGGAATATTTAGTCAGCTATTTGCTCAACATAAAATAAAAATCTTAATGCGAAATATGGCAGCATTAATGGTCAAAAGTAAAATATATTTTTCAATCTCTTTCTAACAATATAATGAGATCATAACTTATAATATCATTAAAGAAAAATGAAGGGAAAAAAGGTAAAAATGGTTATTTCCCCAGTGAACTAAACACTTATTGGTTGAATAGCTAACACGCATCATATTAGGAATTAATTTACACATTTTTTTCACATATACGAGTAACTTCAAAGGTAAATATCTTACAGCAAAATTCTACTGATGGCCATTACAGATCTTTAGTATACAAAGCAGCTTACATTTTTTTTTTTAACCAAAAGGCACCTGAGATCTAAAGATGCAATGCATACCTAAGAAAGCACAAAGAAAGAAATGCTTAAAATGTTGGGATAAATAGAATGCAAATAAAGGTATCAGTCCAAAAGTTTAAAATGACATCTAGAAATCTCCAGATGACACATACATCTAAATGAAAGACAAAGAAAGTAATGGCTGAAATAGTGGGATAAAAGCAAGAAAGATAAAGATACCAGTCTAAATAATAGTTCCCAAACACAAAGATCTACTAATTATCACAGTAGAATTATTTTGAATAAATAGATAAATGGACATCTTAAATCTTGATTTTCTATAATATACTTATGAATGCACACATCTATATATTTACTATTGGAAAATTGCAGATCCCTGAAGAATGAGATTAATTTTAATCAGGACTTTACAATATGTTTTAGGGACCAAGTACTGTTGATACACCCCTTATTTTGGAACCTGTGCATGTACTGATCCATATATGTAATCATTTACCATAATCTAATAATATTACGAGCTCATTTGAGAAGATTGGAACACAGATTTAGGATGTTGCAATTTCATTTTCTGCTGGTATGAGTGTGTATCTATGTGGATATATGTATAGATACATATACACATAAATATTTACACATGCATACAAACACAGATATATGTATCTATTATTGATAATACTTAGGTTCCATAACTATGACTGACCTGACCTGAGAGTCATCTTTAAATGAAAGCTTTGTTGACCGCATAGCTTCTTTTGTCCGCAACATGAATATATTAATTACTATAAATAAATAAATAATTATATATATGCAACCTCCTTCTAGAAATGATTTTGCAATTATTCTTTAGGGCCCCTTTCAATGTGTTAGATCCTTACAGAGAGCTATACTTGTGGTCTTCAAGGAAAATATGGTAAGCAAAAAAATTATATATAAAAAAAATAAAATTAAGACTTGATAGGTAAACAAAATTATTATTATTATTATTATTATAAATATATTCTCAACATGATCAGCAGGATTTTATATGCATATAGATAAAGAATCCACTCAAACATTCTGTATCCACTAGATAATATATACTGGGTTTTAATTCTATTTCAGGTTAAAAGATAATGATATATGATTCAATTTTTAAGACTATATAAAGATTCACAATAACTATATATATATATATATATATATATATATATATATATATATATATATATATATATCATTTACTTGATTCATCAGAAATAATTACTAAATACAGTTGATAATCTTAGAAAATCCAGATAGAGTTTTTAACTACAATCCCAGAAATAAATATGATAAAAAAAAGTTTCTGAATTTTTTGCATGTTCATAATCAATAATGTACAATTTTTATTTTGGTAACTTAAGAAATAAAGATGTCTTCAATCACACATATAAATTATTGAAAAATAAATGTGACAAAATCATAATTTTATATTAAAGCAAATTAGAAATAAATTGTACTCAGAAATCTTGTCAAATCTAAATTTTTTCCAAGTAAAAAAGGAATTATCATTCCATTTTGAATATAAATAACTTGACTAATATTGCCGGGAGGCAAATATTCTTTTAATGCATATGTAATGATTACATTAGGAGGTTGTTGCTGCTGCTGCTAATAATAATGATTCCATTAAAAACTCTGAAATTGTTACAGTACAGTAAATCTGCATAATAAGTCAGCAGTTTTTCATAAAGTAAATGCATTAATAGTGATAAATATGACAAGATTTTTTTTTTAAAGGACACTCATCAATTTTCCCAACAGAAACCACCCAGATTTTCCCTATCGAATAATCAAATTCAAGATGTGTGTACCGAATCGAAGTTGCAGCTTAATACATTTTTAAGCTGGAAAAAGTCATTTCTATAGGAGAAAAATCATAACTGACGAACATTCTAAGACAGTCAGAGTTGCTTCCCTTGTCAAAAACTCTACGTGAAATTAAGTTGCTTATTACTATGTACAATTTCCTTCAAGAAACGTAATACGCGCAAAGAGATTTTTTATTTTTTTCCTTAATATAATATTTATTAAAAACCATTTAACAGGACATTTTATAATTGGATTAGGAAAATTTATGGGGTAAAAGAACTATCTATTCCAGATATGTTGGTTATGTTTTTTGTTTTGATTTTTAATCAAATTAAAGTATAGAGATACTTATTTAAAAAAAAAAAAAAAGACACTTAGAATCACGGCCAATAAAAATAAAACATCCAATGAAGGTTTACTACAAAACCAGTACATTAACCATTGTTTTACAGTAGAATGATATGCCTAGTTAATAATTAACCAATATATACATATATAAATACAACTTTCTTTTAATTTATTTTCATAGATCATTTATCTTATTTACAACTCATTTTGTATCACTGAATAGCCTTTCTCAAATCATTTCAATTTAATTATATATATATATATATATATATATATATATATATATATATATATATATATATATATATATATATACACACACACACACACGAGCATATTTCTCATAGACACAAACATACAGGCTGGGGTGTACACACACACACACACATACATACACACTATATATATGCATTTACCCAACCCCTCCAAACGAGCAGGATGTGACACAAGATCAATTTTTAAGTGGAGTTTAACAGGTTTGAATTCATTTTTTCTTTTTCCTAGACCAGTTGCCATATCAAGATTAACTTCCCAACTATTTACTTATAGATCGAGGGAGAATAGTTGGATTCATACAATTCCCAAGATTATAAGCACTATGTGAAATGCAGACAACCTTGTCCAGGATTTGGACTCTGGTCACCATGTTTATTTCCTACAATGATAACCATTATACCACAAGTGTGTGTGTGTGTGTATATATATATATATATATATAAAGATCAATTGTTGAAATTCAGTAATTCATTTTCCTCATCTTCATTTTTAGGATGCCCCATGACTCACATTTCAACTAGGCTTTTAACCAGCCGTCTTCAGATAAATTTTTTCCAGTACACTGTCGAAACTATTCTAGAAATTAACAAAACACCAGCTATGTCATTCCTTTAATAAGTAACAATTAGAAATAATTACAAGCAAAATTTTCTCAACAAAAATTGATGCTTTTAGCTGAAAAAATTTGCATCTTTTAAAAAATTTTATTGGACTTATTTTTGGACTATTAAATATCCAATCTTAATTAAATTTTGTGAGTAGATAGCTATGAATTAGATCTACAAGTATCATTGTTCGACAGACCCAGTGGGAAATGTATAAACTATTATTAAAATTGTTTCTCAATACAATGAAAGTTAAATTTGAGTCCCCACAGAATTGATAATTATAAGGCATAAATGGACAAAAGAATATTTCCATGGCATAATGGTTATCAACATAGAAATGGTATAGGCAAGCCATGTTCAAATTTCAATTTAATTCATTTTGTATTCACTGCACACTAATGCCCTTGAGAAAGGTATAATTCCATCTCTCCTCTACCCATGGTTAAAATAGTAAGACAAACTGGGGTTTGAGACTTAGTGGGGAAACCAGTTTAGGAGAAAAACATCTCAAATTCAAAATTCTTAACAACACATAACCCAGCATGACAGATTTGATTTTAATGGCAACTCAACTCATCTGGCGTTATTTTATGCCAAGAGGTGAGAAAATTGCATATATTGTATGTTCATATTTATATTTTTTGAGTTATTTCTTAATTTTTTTTCTTTCTTAATTTTTTATATCAAGTATTCTTATGGAGGTGCCGGTGGTGTAATGGTTATCGTCATAGGAAATGGACACAGTGACACAAGTTCAACTCCTGGAGGAGACTGATGGCATTTCACATAGCACTAATACCCTTGGGAAAGGTATTAATCCCATTATTCTCCCTCCAGCTATGGGTAAATACTAGGGCAGACTGAGTTCTTCAGCCTTGGTGAGGCAACTAGTCTAGGAGAAGGAAAAACTCTGAATTCAAACCTGTTAAACTCCGCTTAAAAATGGACCTTGTGTCATATCCAGCCCGAGCGGAGGGGTAGGTAAATATATATATCAAGTATTCTTATCAAATACAAATAATTTGCAAACAGATATATTTAACTCAGAAACGAGACCCTAATAGGAACGACTACTCCAGCTCAAAATGAACCTGAGAGTAATGGTAATGAAAGGGCACTTCATACTCCCCAGAGCTTCAGAACAGGAACCTCACTACCAGATACAATTTAGAACATTCCTTTTCGGGGAGATCTTACTTCTATGCATTGGATACAGTCAACATATTCTGAGCCCTGCTGACAAAATGAAAGCATGGCAGAGTAAGGTCAATTACTCCTTCCCTAGCCTTGGCTGGGCCGTCTGGCATTTGTGCTGGATGGGGTATTGAAATCAATGGCAGATTCGGGGCCGAAAGGCCCCCGGTTTCAGCTGGCCCACCTTCGGGTGGGCGAGCTGCAACACTGACACCTTTGTCCCCCTTGTATAGCACTGGACCTTCAATTGCTGTCCACTTTAAGCTATAAGCAGGCATACGTGCCTGGACCCAGACTTGGGTCCAAGACCAGCTAGGCTCATCAGACCCACATTGCACTAGGTGGGTCGATGACCATCATAGACCAGCAGGGTTCGAGCCTCGGCTCTTGCCCAACCTTCCTCTGCCCTAAATCCCCACTATAATCAGCTTTTGGGTCATTGACTTTGTGTCAAGAGAGCCTTCGAGTCACTCTCAACGACAGTTGGCCAACTTACTTATTTATAATGTATAAGAGGCACTTTAGGTCATGGGTATATCACACAAGATTCAAAGTTTTCAAGTAATGTGGATGAAAGTTGAAAGGTGCATATATTAAGTATATTTGGGCAACTTGATTTGCTCTTTGTCCTAAAAGGGTTAAGAGTTTTTTGTTTTTTTAAATTAATCAATCCTTACCCTCATTAAATTTTCTTGTCTAATTATTCAAGTGTTAAATACAAAATATCAAAAAGGAATAAAAGCATTTGATTTGCATAAAAGTATTAACAGGAAAAAAAAAATTAAAAATTTATTCCCTGAGTTTATTGAAAAGAACAAATTTGAAAATCAGTTTATAAAAAATTAATTTACAAACAATAAAAGATGAACAATCTTAATATGTCAATTTCTTTAATTTTGCATCCTATATAAAAAAAAATACATAATAAAAATAATGAAATCCTTACATATTTCGACTTTTCTTTTTAAATCGTAAAAATTTCAGGTGAGCAATATTTTAGTAACACAAGGCACAATTTGGCAGCTTCAGATGTTTTTGTCAAAGTCAAGAGGGTAAGAAACTGTATGGACAGAGAGATACTGAGCTCACCTGATAGTCTCTGAGTGCTACTCACAAGATTTGCTTCAATGACTTGGAGTATAGCCTCAGAATCTGTGGTTTGAGGCCTACCCAACCTTGCATGATAGATCTTTCTATAGATCTACTGGGAATTGTACAAGAAATTGAAATTTGACCATACGAACAAATGGTATACGGACTACCCAACATCTGTCCGGAAGAATGAGACACACAAACTCCTAACCTATAGAATTTTGACATACAAACAGATCACCTAATCTGGACCAGAAGATCAGACCTTATAATAATCAACAACAAAAAAAAAAAAAAAAAAAAAAAAAAAAAGAAAAGAATATGTTAAATTGTGGACTTTGCAGTTGGAGATGATCACAGAGTAAAATTAAAAGAAAGCGAAAAGAAGAATAAATACCTCAACCTTGCTAAGGAATTGAAAAACTGTGGAAACATGAAAGTGATGTTTATACCAATTGTAATTGGTGCTCTTGGTACACTCACCAAAGGATTAATAAAGGGACTGGAGGACTTGGAAATAAGAGAACAAGTGGAGACTATCCAAACTACTACATTATTGAGATCTGCCAGAATACTGAGAAGAGACTTGAGGAGACTTGTTGTCACTCAAACTCCAGTGAAAGACCATCAACTAACACTGATGTGAAAAACTAATCATTACTGTTATTTTAAGAGCAACCCTACACCAAGAGGGTATAGGAAAAGAATGATAGAGATCTGGGAAAATTCGCTAAATCTCAGACAACATGCCAAAGACTTGCTGACCAAGTTAGGATGATAATAAAGAAAGGTTGGTTTTCTGACCTTAAAATATTAGAAATACACCAATAAATAAACAAGGAATCAAGGCAACACTACCCTTATGTGATAAACAATACACACCAAATACTGAAAAAAAAAAAAGAACAATCTCATGAAAATGAACTACAAAGTAATAACACTCAAACTACACAGAACAAATACTTACACAAGAAGAAATGAATACAGAAATGTTAAAGAGAATTATGTCTGAAAAGAAGACTAGATTACCATTGCTAAGAAACCAAGAATAGAAAATAGTCAAGGCAGAAAAAGAAAAAATAAATGAATTATTAACACATATCTTAATGAACAACGTCATGTAATTAAATGAATTAATATATGCAGAAGCGAAAATAGTCTGGAAAAAAAAGAAAAAAAAAAAAAAAAAAAAAATCAGTGCTCCCCTAAAAACATGAACAGAAACTCAAAACTTGGATGGGAAATTCAACAGGAAATGCAGATAAGAAATCTACAACAACAAGCAGAAATGATAAAACAAGGAAGAATGCTGGAACAGGTTGACATGAAAAAAGAAAAGCAACACAATAATTAAAACAAAAGTTACAACTCAAGGAAAGAAAATTAGAAGGTACAGGTGAAAGAAAGAAAACAAAAAAGATATTGAGACAGAATAAAACAATACAGACAAAATAGGACATTCCAAAAAAAAAAAAAAAAAAAAAAACCACTACCTGCAAGTAGGTTGGTGGGGTTTTATGGCATATCAACCGTTGTAGGTTATTTAATGCCAAATCCATTTTTATACAAACAATCAGTTTTATTTCCAACAATTCAGTTTAGCATAAGTACAGTTTAATTGTCAAAAATATTTTTATTACAAGCTATTCAGTTTAGTCAAACAGTTCTAATTCAAACAATTCAGTTTAGCATAAATATGCAGTTTAGTTCTATATAACCCATGAATAGGGCCTTAGCAGGTGCTACCATTCTGGACCAGAGTGGACCTGGGAGCAATGGCAATGAAGGGGTGCTCCACATTCCCCAAATCTCCAGCATCACTGGAACCTCACCATCAGATGGTTTTGTGTCATATCCAGGACACTCGTTGGGGAGGTCTTACCCCTCCTGCAGAGATGCAGTCGGTGTATTCTACAGCTGCTGCCGATTGGGCAACTGCAAGTAGGGGGCAATGCACAAAGACAAACCAACAACCAGATGACAAGGAAAAAAAAACAATTCTAGAACAAAATATGAGAGCAAAGGGAACACGGCAGCAAAGCCGAAAGGCTCAAAGAAGCACCAAAGGTGAAAAAACAACTTGACTCACTCAAAGCAACACTCAAAAAAGTACCGAATTAGAAAATGTTAGACCATGATGGCAAACATGGATATTGGTTTAAAAGATTCACTTGCCTACCCAGTTGATCCACTGGGAACTATGTTTGAATTTGACCATACAAACAAATGGTATATGCACAACCCAGAATCTGTCCTAGAAAATAAGACACACAAAATCCTTTTGGATTTTGAGATACAAACAGATTACCAAATCTCAGCCAGATAACCCTACCTAGTGATAGTCAACAAAAAAAAACAAAAAAAAACTGCCAAATAGTGGACTTTGCCGTTCTGGCTGACCACAGGGTAAAACTGAAGAAAAGTGAAAAAGAGAGATAAGCCTTTGCAAGAAAAAAACTGTGGAACATGAAGATGATGGTGATATTAGTTGTAATTGGCACACTCAGTACTGTCACCAAAAGACTGATAGACAGACAGGAGGATTTAGAAATAAGAGAACGAGCAGAGACTATCCAAATTACAGCATTCTTGAGATCAGCTAGAATACTCAGAAGAGTCCTGGAGACTTGAGGAAACTTGCTGTCACTCAGATTCCAGTGGAAAACCATCAGCTAACGCTGATGTGAAGAACTCTCAAATGAATATAATAATAATGGTAATAATAGCAAGATTTGACAACACACACGTGTAGGCTATGATGAAACAGTTAAGCAAATGAAACAAACAGGCACAAAAGGAATGCAAGACTAGGCATGACTGGGTGGAAATGGTGATACACAAGAAATTGTACAGGAGATAAAATCTGCCGATACAGAAAAATGGTCTATGCATAAACCAGAGTCTGTCCAAGAAAATGAGACATATAAAATTCTTTGGGACTTTGAGACACAAACAGATCATCCACTCCTGGTCAGAAGATTAAACCTAGATTTAATTAACTAAAGAACTTGTCAACTAGTGAATTTTGCCATTCCAGCAAACCACAGAGCGAAAATGAAATAAAAATCTGGACAAATTCCTGAATCTTGCCAGAGAACTGTTTAGTTTGGTTTGGTTTGGTTTGGTTTCATGGCATATCAAACATTATTGGTTATTTATTGCCAAATCCTGTTTTTACACATATATTAAATATATCATTTGAAAACACTTTTTCTAGATACACACTGTAAAAGGATCAAACAGTTCTATTTCAAACTAATTTAGTATAAGTCAACAAAGTTAAATGGTTCCAATTATTGGTATGAATAACTAGCAATTCAACAAAACATTAGTCATTAGTTTACACACAGTTAAATGATCAAACAGTTCTCTTTCAAACAATTCAATTTAACATAAGTTATTTGTTTGTACTCAGTTTAAATGTCAAACAGTTCTATTTGACCCATAGATAGGACTCTATCAGCTACTACCACTCTGGGCCAGTGTGGACCTGGGAGCATTGGCATTGAAGGGGTACTCCACATTCCTCTTAGCTCCAGCATTGCTAGAGCCTCACCATCAGATTATTTAGTATCATATCCAGGACACTCATTCTTTACTCCTCTGCAGAGATGCAGTCAGTGTATTCTACAGTACCAGCAGACTGGGCTAACCAGAAAACTGAAAAAGTTGAGGAACATAAAAGGTAAAAATGGTACCAATCACAGTTGAAAAGACATTGGGAGAAGAGACCAGGTTAAGAATCAAGACCATTCAGACCACAGTTCAGTTAAAATCAGCAAAGATACTTAAAACAGTCTTGCAGATAATGAAGATTTGCGATCACTCAGACTTTAATGAAAATCCACCAGTTAAAGCTGATGTGAAAAATTCAAAAGGAGTAAAATAATAAGGATTTTAAAAAGTATTCTTTCAGTTTTAAAGACCAAGGTTTTTATTATGATTAAAAAAAAATCATCTAAGCACTTCATATCTATTATTCCCCATAAAACAAAGTAGACTTGAGCAATCACAGCACATTACCATATTCTTGGGAGAGACAGCAAAGTAGTTTCCCTTTGAGTTCTCTGGAATTAGAATTCAGTTTTTTCTTCTCCCGAGTCTAACTCAGGCTCAACAGATCCCAATCAGTCCAGCAATTTTATCCATAACTTTTTAAGAGAAGTGGATTCATGCCATTTTCTAAGGTAAAATTAGCATAAAGCGAACACAAACAGAACCAACTTAAATTTGAAATCAATTGGCCATACATTCAATAATAAGTTTTACAGCACTCAAAAACATGTTACAAAAGGTTTCATCTCATAATTAACCGAAGCAAAAATTGTAACTCTTTCAATCAAATATTAGTACAAATAATCTTTTTATAAATATAAGTTCAGAAGACCTTTGATAAGCACTGTTCATTGGATCAATTGTATTTTTAATGGCAAAATAAGTTTCTTTGTTAATGGAACGAAAATGTCCCAAAAGTTTTATTATGAAACTACAAAGATTTTTTACAGATATTGACACAAGGTATGATTAACATATGTTTTCTGGGGACATATACAATCCATTAAGTACAAGCTTATCTATTGAAATGATAAGTGCAAATATATATATATATTAAGAGAGAGAGTCATCTGAAAAGACAAAGATTATATTCCTTGTCGAAATAAACTTATGACGACAATTTAATGATGGTCAAGTTTTCTTATATATATATTACAAAATAAAAAGTGTATTTTATATATATATAGATAGATAGATAGAGAGAGAGAAGTTAAAATGTGTATTACCTATATATATATATATATATATATATATATAGGGAGAGAGAAAGAGAGAATAAAACATGTATACATATAGAGAGAGGAGAAAATGTATGTACATATGTATATATACAGGCCCATTGGCCTTGTGTGATAGAGTGTGCACCAATGGCCCAGGAGACCAGGGTTTGATCACAGGTCAAATCATACCAAAGACTCAAAAGAAATAGTAGTCAATACTTCCTTGCTTAACACTCAGCATTATAAGGTACGTATCAAGGGAAATGTGGAGCAATACAGGGAAATGAGTAGCCCTCTCCCCATATCTCAGCATAGTAGCTATTGAAAAGGGGGCCTTAGGTCGCCTTCGAGTACGGTCACCAACTCTACTCACTACTTATATATATATATATATATATATATATATATATATGAGAGAGAGTAAATGAATAAAAAAAATAGAATAAAAAGTATACAGAGAGAGAGATACAATGATATATATAGAAAGAGAGAGAGAGAATTATATATATATATATATATATAAATAACTCTCTCTCTATATATATATATATCATTGAATCTCTCTCTTTATGTATACTTTTTATTCTATTTTTTATTCATTTATATATATACACACACACACACACACACACAACACAGATTGACAAAAAAAATGTTGCTATAATTTAAGAAAAGGCTATTCATATTCAAGGGGCGTAATCCATATCGCTTGAGAAAATGAATAATGTACCTTATTCAATACTGTCATGAAAAGCAATTCTTTAAAAACTGGATTAATGTAAATGGCGTCAGTTTTCCCTAAATTCAAACATTGCAAGAAAATATGTTTAAATTAAGCAACACAAGTTCCCATTGAAAAAAATTAGTTTAAATTAATCATAGGATGGAAAGCAAATAATGTTTTATTTATTCATCTATTTTGTTATATTATTATATATTAAATGTCAATGGAAAAAAAAAAATCACACCAATTTTGAAAACCAATTTTATTGACAAAAAATATTGTCATTCATTCACTTCCAAACAGATATTCACATTCTATAATTGTAAGAAAAAAAACAAATAAATTCATCATAAAATGTAAACTGTGTCATCAAAATATATTAAATAATCTTCATCTATACTAAGATGAAATTGAATTTTCTAATTGTAAAAAATAACCCACAAAGAAGGTAATTACCTTAGCTAAACTCTCTACAGATACAGCATAAGTAAATAGACAAAATTATTTGACATTTAATGAACATATATCTATAGATAGTGACTCTATATATTTATACTATAATAACTACCTGATCATTCTCAGGATCAGGTGTGCATTACCTCCCTCTCATACCTATGAATGTATGCTTTTACTACATAAGTCAACCGACAAACAATGTTGCTACCCTGTTGGTAGACCTTAGAATATGCTGACTGTATTCCCTGCAAAGGGGTTAGACCTCTACCCAACCAAAGAAAAAGAGGGAGTTCTCGGTTATGACACTAAACTGCATTTGATGATGAGGTTCCAGGTCTGGAGGTCTGCGGTGTGTGGAGTACCCCTTCATTGCCATTACTCCTAGATCCACTGACCCAGAATGGTAGTATCTGTTAGTGTCCCATCTATGAGTTAAACAGATTCTTTTAAAAATTATCTATGTACAAAAAAAAACATTAAAAAAACTCTCAAGTTTCTTTGTTTTAATGACATATCAACCTTCATGGATTATTTACTGCCAAATCCATCCTTGTAGAGGTTCACAGGTGGTATTACTTAACCTATAGCTGGGGGAATAAGTTGGTTCATACCTTTTTAAAGGGCATTAGTCCAAAAGTGAAAATAATAATGCAACTAGAGAGAAAACTTGATTACTATGATGTCATAGTCCAGCACATTAGACACTATGCCACAGGGACACCCTCTACCAAAAAATACCTCTTAGGAATCAACTACACAAATAAGGCAAATATGAATGTGCAATGAACACGATTCCCTAACCTCAAGGTATAAAATAACCCTAGATTGGTTGCCATGCTGTTAAAATCAATCAATCAATCAAAGCAGGTTACTAAATTAATTCTTAGTACCACTAGCTCTACCTGTGACCACTTCACCATCACACCCATCCAAGATAACCTCCCTATAGCATGTTCTCTTGCTTTTACTAAAATGCAAGAGCAATATAGGAATTGTAATTTAACAACTGCTTTATTTCTTAGACTTGCATAAAATTTAACTCATCTTAATAGTATACAAAAAATGCCCATGACCAGATATCATATTGATGCAGTTAAACATGGTAAAATGCAGTGACAAGCAATAAATATAAACACTTATCAACAAATCCTTAACATTCTTATTCCATATGTTCTAAAAATTATCTTAAAGTATTTCATTTTTAATGTTAAAAGTAAAAGTTGTACAATCCAAAAGTGAATACAGGGTATTTAATGAAAAATATCATTCATCATAAAGTTTTAAATGAACAAAAATTATTTTCATCAGTTTAATTTATTCAATTCATTTTGTTATACTGTGTGTGTGTGTGTATATATATATATATATATATATATATATATATATATATATATGATGGACTCCTCATCAATAATGGTATATGAATGCCTAACAGTTCAGTTAAAGATGCAAAACATAGGACAACCAACAAAGATAATTTGTTTATTGTGAAATCCTGCATAGAACTAGCCACACTTTTTGGATGAGGTAATAACAGAACAATGGTTACCTAAACAATACATTTAACATTAAGGTTTTTTTCCTTCAACAAGACCAGTTGCCTGACCTAAGCTAAAGAGCTCAGTCTGCCCAACTATTTACTCATAATTGGAGGAAGTAGAGGATGATTCATACCTTTCCAAATGAAATGCAAACAGCCCCATCAAGATTTTTAACTTGGTTCACCGGGTCCATTTCCTTATGATCATCATTATGCCATGTGTTCATCCACATATACACTATATGTATTTACCTAACACCTCCACATGAGCAGGATGTGACACAAGGGTAATTTTAAAGCAAAGTTTAATAGGTCTGAATTCAGAGTTTTCCTTCTCCTAGACTGGTTACCATACCAAAGTTAGAGAGCCAGTCTGCCCTACTATTTACTCCTATTGCAGGATGGATAATAGTTGGACTCATACCTTTCCCAAAGGTATTAGCTCTATGTAAAATGTAAACTGCCTCATCAAGGGTTTGAACTCTGATTGCAAGTCCATTTCCAACAACAATATCCATTACACCACAAGAGCTTCTATGGATACACTAAATATACCAATTTTCAGCAATTCAAAACCTGTCAGTATGTTTGAAAATGTTTACATGAGGAAGTGTGAAGCATTATACAGGAAATAAAACATTTGTGACACCAACAGCAAGTTTTCAAGTCCGATTTTTTGCCATACATAATATATATATATATATATATATATATATATATATATATATATATATATATATATATATATATATATATATATACACACACACCCGCACATATAGAGTGATTTGGTTTCCTTGTTTAATAACATATCAACCTTGATGGGTTATTTAATGCCAAATCCTCACTGGTTGAAGAACAGCAGTGATACTATTTAAACTATTGCTGGGGAGATAAGGGGGCTCATACCTTTTCAAAAGTATTAGTCTGAAAATGAACAGCACAGCTGGAGTTTGAATTCACTTCCTTTAAAGCTGCAATCCAGCACTTTAGCCATTATTCCACAGAGATTTTATATATGAGAGAGAGAGAGAGAGATAGATAGATAGAGAGAGAGAGAATAGTTTGAACAAATAGACACAGAGTCAATGATGAACATAATTATTACACATAATAATGCCAGTATGTGTTAGGCATAAATTGCCGGTATATAGCTCATTTTCACATTTTTACTGACATTTAAATTATAAAATACAAGATGCCATATTTTATAAAAAACTAACTATATAAAACTCCTATAATGTCAAATTACCCAGTTGGCTGGGGCTGTAGAATACACTAACTGCTTCTCTGCAGACGGGTAAGACCCCACCCCCAAACAAGTGTCCTGGATATGACACTAAACAATCAATAGTGTGGTTCCAAGAATGTGGAGTACCCCTTTATTGCTATCGCTCCCAGGTCCACTCTGGCCTGGTATGGTAGCAACTGATAGGGTCCTACTTAAGCTAAACTGAATCGCTTGAAAAAGAACTGTTTTTACATTTAAACTGCATACTTACACTAAACTGAATTGTTTGAAATAGAACTGTTTATTTGTATAAAAATGGATTTGGCATCAAATAACCTACAAATGGTTGATATGCCATAAAACCCAAACAAAAAAAACAAACATATGATGTCAAAGGGATAAAGCTCTTTTGTTTATCTCTTATCTCTATTTTCTTTTACATATCTAATATTAATTTATAAACTATCTATGTATAAGTAAAATTCTTATATTTGTATGTAACTGTAATCCTGAAAAATAAAAACAACACAGCATGGCATGATTTTCATAAAAGCAATATACTTGAGAGGCTCTGATTTAGAGAATAAAGCTATTTTCAGTGCAATTTGAAAAAAATAATTTTATAGGATCTTTATTTACACTGAGCATCCTTTTTTTAATCATTCGAATTCTAATCTCACTTTCTTCTCTAGTTCATAGTTTTTTTGTTTTCTTTTTTTTCATTTTCAAAATTATAAGTAACAGAATGAACCAAAGAAAGTGAGAACAGAATTATCTTAGCATATATTTACCTACCCCTCTACACAAGCAGGATGTGACACAAGGTCAATTTTCAACGAAGTTTAAAAGGTTTAAACTCTGACTTTTCCTTCTCCTACAGAGGTTACTATAACTAAGTTTATGGGCCAGTCTGCCCTACTATTTACTCACAGCTGGAAGGAGAATAATAGGATTCATACCTTTCCCAAGGGTATGAGCAAATAGTCTCGTCTAGGATTTAAACTTGCATCGCCATGTCCATTTTCTATAACGGTATCCCTAGCCGCATATCTGACATTAATAATAAAGTTCCCTCCATAACAAGTTGAGCGCACTCAAAAAGCATTTATAATCAGCTCAAATAGGCATCTTTAATCCCCAACTATTTTACCATACTTGCAACATCTACCCACCAGATGAGTACCAAGCACAAAACTCAGTGTCAACAGAATGTAGCTTGGGGTCCATTTTATAACATTGGCTTCTAAACCAGTTTTGCCATTCAAAGCATAGAGTAAAATTTTTTTATTTTCAAACAGGTTCTTCTCAGCTTAGTTAGGAGGAGCAGCAAGTTTGCAGTTATTTTAATATTATTATAATAACATAGGCTGCTGTATTAATGTAGTTAAGTACTTTGCGAAAAATTCTGATATTGGGGTGTTCCTTTTAACTCACTGTTGATGGACCAGCTTGTATATAATCATATTTGAGATACAGATATATCATCATGATGTAGTGCGGCTAGCACGGATATCACTGACCCTCTCTCTCTCCACGTCTTCCTATCATTCATCGCCTTTGGCAGGTCTTCAGGGTTACATCCCGTATCATTACATAGCTGCTGTATGTATGTTCGAGCTGGTCGCCCTGCTTTTGATTGGCCATATGTGGGGGTCCACAGGAGTACATCACTTACGAGCTCGTCCTTGCTTCTCCAGCAGTGTCCGGCATGTCTGGTTCATCTAGCTAGGATAGTTTTCGTGATAGGTGGTAGGTGACCGTATAGTTGGTGCCTTGTGGGGTGTTGCTGCTAGGACTTGTTCAATATTGCTCTTAACATTCTTGTATAATTGCCGTCTAGCTTCTCCAACCGTTTAGTCAGCGTCCAAGTAGTGCATCCATATAGCAGATGCCACAGTGCTCATAGTCCTCTCCACACTGAGCTCTTGGCTAATAGCTGAAAATGAAAAATCTTGTAATCTCTGATTTAATAGCTTTACAACAAAAATGTGGCTACCCAAGACAGAATTCACTCCACCCAGATAGATGTACCTCAAGGCGTAAACACTAATACTGACCACTTAGTTTTTAACAATTAAAGACAGTTATATATATATATATATATATATATATATATATATATATATATATATATATATCCCAACCCCTTTACATGAGCAGGATGTAAGAAGGTAAATTTTTAAGCAGAGATTGATACTAATAATATACTTTGATATACTTATAAATAAATAGTGGTTAATATTGGTGATAGAGCAGATATATCAGAGTTAAGATAGTGTAGAAATAGCCAGTTTCTTGTCTATGCAATCACTGGACTATTTTTCCACCTTCCAAACTTATATATATATATATATATATATATATATATATATATTCATCATAGAGGTAGCAATGAAATGGTAATTAGAATATGTATTAACCCAAACCCTCCACACAAGCAGAATATGACACAAGATCTATTTTTAAGCGAAGTTTAACTGGTTTGAATTCAGACTTTTCCTTCTCCTAGAGTGGTTACTATATCAGGTTTAAAGAGCCAGTCTGTCAAACTATTTATCCATAGTTGGAAGGAGAATAGTTAGTTTCATACCTTTCCCAATGATATTAGTACAATGGGAAAAGCAAAAAGCCTTGTCTGGGATGTGAACTCAGATTACTGTGTCCATTACACCACATATAACACCTTATTAGGATATCTAATGTCTTAAATAAAAGCATCAATATCTTCACAGAATTCTGATACAACAGAAAACAGACTTATGGGTTGTCTAATTCATTATAGAGTATTCATAAAAAATATTTCTTTAGTTTATATAAAAAAAGAGTACACCTTTTGTTGTTTGTTTTTTTTTTTAATTTTGGCTGCAAACAGGATCACAAATATTTTCTTTTTTAATTCGTAAACTTTTAATATATTCATTATATTTTTCAATACAAATTATAATTAGGGCAAGTGTTCACTTAATAGGTTAATTAATTGAATAACATATCAACCATTAATGGTTACATGATGCCAAATCCTATATATATATGATTTTTAAGTGAATAGTTTGTAGGTAACTTTATTTTTAAATGAGTTAGAGCTCATTTGCCAGCACACAGTTAAATGGTTTCAAGTATTGCTTTTTATTGTTTGCACACAGTTAAATGGTTTCAAGTATTGCTATTTAACACAAATACTTCTATTTAATATTAATAATAATCCCTAGTGAAAAACTAAACAGTTCTAATGGATCCCTACATGGGACTAACAGGTACTACCACTCCAGGCAAAAATGAATCAGGGAGTAATAGCAATGAAAGGGTTCTCCACATTCCCCAAAGCTCCAGAACTGGAGCCTTACCATCAGATGGTTCAGTGTCCAATCTAGGACACTCATTAGAGTGGGTCTTACCTGTCTAAAGAGGTGCAGTCAGCGTATTCTACAGCTCCAGCCAGGACTATCAATTAATAGTTTACTGATCACGTATGAATAACAATTTGGCACAGCTATCTTATTGGTTCTAAACATATTGGAAAAAAATTCTTGCTGGGCTGTGAAATGAGATAGTTTAAAACTCTTGTCATTGAGAGGAGCAGAACTAATCTATTCTTACCTACATAGACTTTATGTTGGACTCGTCCAGTGCATATCAGAGTAGTTTATGCATTGGGCCTCATTCTCTATTTTTATCTCCTTTTAGATGGATATCAATGTGTGTATATTCTTTAAATATATATTTCTCTGAATGGCACCATGTATTTTTTTTCTTGCTGTGACAATACAAATAGACACTTTTACAACAGTGGTGATAGAGGATTTTTCAACAACTCAAGTAACTACATAATTAAATAAAGTTTAATATTTTGGAAATAGGTGTCCATTTACTTTTGCCATGTCTACGTATTTCTCATTGCTGAAAAGTAAATGATTTTTACTTAGATATTGCAAAACTGATTCTTTTTTAAATATTTTGAGGCTTTTACATAGAAGAGATGAGTGAAAAACTGCAGTATAGATAAATTTAAAAAAGTTGGTCGTACCTGGTAAGCTAAGTAAGTAATTTGATGCTTGCTCCTTGACTGCTTACTTGGAGCATCTTTACTCTTTTTATGGGAGTGTTTGGGCATTTCTTGAGTAAGCGTTTTCGTAAGTTCAGATGTGTCAATGAAATCATCTGTGTTCACATCCATAATTTGAATTTGTTCTTTACCACGTTGGTTTTTACCTTGTAAGCGTAAGAACTGAAAAAGAAAATCAAAAAGAAACTAATTAATAAACAAAGCATAGACAGCAATATAATTGTAATGATATTAAAAACAAATCACTTGAACTGAAAAACAAATGAACAAAATAAAGTGATATAAAAAATGAGAGAAAATAAAATCTGTTTGCAAAGTATTAAATGAATTTTTAAAATGACAATTTTTATTCCCCTTAATTTACCATGATTATGTGTATACTGGGCCATTGGTCTAATGAGTAGAGTGTTCGCCAATGATCCAGGAGACCGAGGTTCAATCTCAGGTCGAGTGACACCAAAGACTCAAAAAATGGTACTTGATGTCGCCTTGCTTACCACTCAGAATTATAAGGTGTGGATCAAGGGTAAATTGGAGCAATCCAGGGAAAGGAGCAGTGTCCTCCGCTATACCTCGGTGTAGTAGCTATTGAAAAGGGAGCTTTCAGGTCACCCTCGACTAAGGTCACCAATTTTACTTTTATCTTATTTGTGTATAACAAGTACAGTTAACTTTGAACAATAAAATTCAAGAAAAAAAAATCCTCGGGTATAATACACACCGACTTTTTAAAATTTTTAGCAGCAAAATTTAATTTAAATTTAGCATTTGTTCAATATTCATCAATTCATACTGACTAAAAACCAGAATTTATATAGTTTACATTATGTCTTAAAATGCAAAATTTATGTAGTATTTAGAGCTAACAGACATGGTCACACAAAAATGCAATAAACTTGTATCAAAAATAATCTCACATTAGGAGAAATAAAATTATAAACAAACACATTCCAAAGAATATTTCTCTAACTGCATGAAATACATTATTTTGGACTATAGATATAATTTACTTTGGGTCATCCTGTGCCAAATATGTCAAGGAATATGCGAAAAGTAATATAGTTCTTGAGTATAATGCACACTCCTAAATTTTAGCCTGAAAAATCTAGAAAAATTAAGTGCCTCATACACATAACTTTAGTAGTTGGTGGTATAATGATCTGTAAGATAGTGTTTCATATCTATAGATAAAATTACCCTTGATACAAAAAGACCCAAATATGTCATTATTTTCCAAGAACAGCTTTTCCCAATTTGTCTCCAAAATCTAGTGGGTCTGGTACCAATTATCCCCTTGCATAGAGAATACAAGTCTTCAATTCAAAAAGAACAGACCAATATATTTTACTGCTACACCAACTGCTGAACCAAAATATCAATTCCAAGTTTATTGAATGATAAAGTTTAATTCTCTAAGTAATTCAGGACTGACACACAAGTAAGTAATTGAAAGAAAAAAGAAGAATACTAAAAATATTTATGCAGATTGTACACATACAAAATTAATACACGCACAAAAACATATTTGTAAATTATTGATTATTACCAAAAATAAATACGTAAAAAGACATCTGCTTAACCTCCTGTTATTTGTTTTCCATTTGCAGGTTTGATTTACAATTTATTTTAGTATTAACCTTTTATCACTGTTACCCAGAAGACTCCTCTACTACAATATTAAGCAATATTTTATTACAGTAACCCATTACTCTAATTCGCTACATACTCTACACTTATATCAGTGGTTCTTAAACAGACTTACAATAAATCCCCAAATATATTTCTTACTTCAGGATGGATTTTGTTATAGTTACCAAATTTCCGATGTTAGCCAATAGAAACTGATATGGCTTTAGCATATTAGTTTTTGAAAATTCCAAAAGTTTCAAGCTTTTTAATAAATTGAGTAGAGGGATTGATTTAAAAAGAAAGCATAGTACTGAAATGATTCCTTGTTTTGTGTCTAACAGGTAAGGTACACCTGATTTTTATATTTTTGTTTATAAACATCTAACTGAATATTTCCGAACCAGAAATAAATGAATACCTACTTTTAATAAATAAAGTTTAATAAAAAAAAAAAGTTTTACCTTTATCTGTGACTTTTTCTTTTTACCTTAATATATGATTTTTTTTTCACCCAAGACATATTTTTTACCTTTATCCATATCTTTTTTACCAGGAACTTTTTTAAAAATTTTATCAATATTATTTTTTAACCTGAAACTTATTTTACCTTTAGCCATGATTTCTTTTACCAATATTTTTTTCTTATTGGAAGAAAACCGGACTTTAAAAAAGAAACATATATTTGTTTTATATAGATGATGCCTCAAATATAGCCATAAATGTTAACAATCTCAACAATATTTAATTAACATACAAGTCTTCACAAAAACATGGCTCAGTGTTCCTAGCTCAAAATTCTGCCTATAGGGCATGTTTTCAGGAAATTTAGATAATTCAATAAAATATAAAGGCTTTTATAAATGAAATGCACTTCATATAATTCATGCCAGAATATTAGATCCTTGATAGGGAAAACATCTTCCAAACAACATAAATCTAAAAATTTAGTGAAAAAGAAAAAAAAAAAAATCATTATGGCTTAATAATAGTAGCAAATTACATAATTTTTCAAAAAAAAAAAAAAAAAAAAAAAAAGAAAAAAAAAATCTGTGCATCATCTCAAATAACAATCTCACATTAAGAGAAACAAAATTATAAACAAACACATTCGCTACATACTCTACACTTATATCAGTGGTACTTTAGAAGACTTACAATAAATCCCCCAAAATAACTATTTGTTTAAACATTTTGTACAAATGCCAGAATACTAACTGATTTAAATTTATATATGCTTACATGATAATATCATTTCATGGATAAAGCTGTTTGCATTTCTCATAATACTAATACCCTTATGAAAAGTATGAATTCAATTATTCTTTGGATAAATAGCAGGGTAGACTGGGCTCTTTAACTTTGATATGACCACTAGTCTAAGAGAAAGAAAACTCTGAATTCAAACATGTTGGATTCCATTTAAAAATTGATCTTGTGTCACATCCTGCTTGAGCAGAGAGGTTGGTAACAACATACATAGCAACATCTTAAGTTGCATGATAACAAAAGGGAATTAAGTAGCATCTCAATTCCTCATTTTGTAAATGATAACAGTTACAAGCAAAAGAAGTGAGCCACCAAGCCAAGAAAAACCAATCTGTTTGATTTTACAAAGAAGCTATAAGTATTCAACAATGCAAGAGTAATATCTCTGGTTATTCATGGCTAACATGAAAGTTATTACACTCATATGGACACAGTTCAGATACCAAAATTTATGCAATTTATGTTTGGTTAACATTAACATGAGAAATTTGCCTGTTTATGGTCAAGCAGCTCATAAATTTCACATGCCTTACATTTTCAGCGTTATGATACATTCACACATCTGTATATCCCCTCAAACTGTGTCAATGTGAATTCAACAACCTACACTGCAATCCTGAATGGCTACGCAGTTTCTGAGTAAAAATTAAAGCGAATTTTAGCTACATGATTCATTTCTTTTGCTCACAACTGTATATCTATTTCTTTATATATTATTAATAAATAAATTTTAATTTGCATAGAATTCTTGAATTGTTTAAATCAAAGCTATTCAAAGTATAACACATACGAATGTGCATATCATGAAAAGGCTGTGGACATTGGAAATCGACTGGACAAGGCTGTTTTTGTATCTTTTCATGTTAATGTTCTCAAAAAAGAATGACTTCACCTCTTCTCCAGCAAACTATGAGTAAAACATGAGGTAGACTAAAATCTGCAGCCTTGGTAAGGCAAGCAGTCTAGAAGGTTTTGGTTTCTTTGTTTAATGACATATCAACCTTCATGGGTAATTCAATGCCAAAGACATCCTTGTAAAAGAACAGTAGTGATATTATTTAACCCATAGATGGGGAGAAAAAGAGGTTCATCTTTTTCCCAGGAGTATTAGTCGAAAAGTGAACATAACAGCACAACTGGAGTTCAAACTCGGTTATTTTCTGGCTGCAGTCCAACACATTAGCCAGTCTAGGAGAAGAAATGTTGAATTTAAAACCTGAAGGGTGCAGTTCACAAAATCTGTGGCACAATGCTGTACCATACTTCTTTTCAGCAATGTGTAACAAGTTCTACATAAGCTGTCACAAATATTAACAAAATCATTTGCAAAGCTTTAGATTAGTCTATGGTTATTGTCAAATCAATGGACAAACATAATTATTACACATATTAATGCTGTGAAGCAGCTCACAAATTTTGCATGCCTTATTTTCGGTATCAGAATGCATTCAGATCTGTACATCCCCTCGTACTGTACTATACTCTAATCTAGACATTCATGTTAGATGGAGTATCAACTAATGGCAGATTTGAGGCCGAAAGGCCCCAAGCTTCGGTTGGGCCACCTTTGGGTGGGTGAGCTGCAACCTCTGTCCCCTGTGTATAGCACGAGACCTTGCTGTCTAGTTTAAGCTATAACCCGGCATACATGCCCAGATCCAAATTTGGATTCGTGAAACTGCTTGCCTCATTAGACCCACATTGCACTTAGTGGGTCGATGAGCAGCACAGACCAGCAGGGTTTGAGTCTCGGCTCATGCCCGACCTTCCCCTCCCATTTATCCCCACTTTAATCGGCCTTTCGATCTTGTGTCAAGTCTTGTCTGGTGGGAGGCAGCGACAAATATCATACTCTAATCTAGACTGACCACTGATACTACATATAAAAGCACACTGCTAAACACTAACAGCTTCTGAGTAAAAATTAAACTATGCAAATTCTAGATAAGTGGCTCATTTCTTTTGTTCACCACAGGATATGTATTGATATACATACATTTTATCAACATTTTTATGATTCAAAATTTCAATTAAAAGTTGAAATTATTGTTATGTAATGCCCACAACCAACACCTTCAGTGTCTAGCTATAGCAAACATGACTATCAAGGAACAGGTCTAAAATTCAATCTTTGCTTAGCACTGTGAGAAAATGAAAGAAAGATATAAGCTATTGTTTAATTGATTGTAGGCAGTCACATGAGAGATTTAGTTGGGTTCAAAAAATTAGTGAGTTAAAATTCCTGACTTGAAGAGAAACAGTCAAGTGATTTGTGATTTAGGGAAGTTTCTGTTACCCGCAAGGGTTGGACAACAATTTATAAAAGAAAGAGGGATTATTTCCTCCACTGACTTAATGAAACTGCTCCATGTCTTCCTTTAAAGAAATTTAATGTCTAAATTAAATAAGTTACTTCTGTTGCAAGCATATTTGTCTGTCTCTCCTTCTACTAATGAGAACAAGTGACAACCTTTCACCTTGAGACCTTCTTCAACCATTCTATCTTCTTCAAGACCTTACAATAAGTTACATTACATGAAATGACATTCATCTGATGAATTGGTTTATTTACATAATGAGAATCATTCAAAACATACCAATAAGAAAATCCAAATTATTTATTAGATAATACTGAAAAAAAAATTCAAAACTATTTGAATTTAAGTTTTCTTTTTAAGGAAGGTACGCAAAAACACACACACACACACACACACACACATATATATAAACACATACATACATACATAAACACACACATACATACATATATATGTTCATATAATGTATATACATATACACACATACAGAAACACAAACTCATGACCATATAAACAAACATATATATACACACACATACACTCTGTATATTATGTGTTTGTATATATGTACATATTGTATGACATGTGCATGATTATATATATATATTATATATATATACACACACACAATCATCTCATGCTAAGAGCAAGGATTGCCTTGACTCTCTCATCATCTCAGAATGACTTGTGCAAATCCTCAAGAGATTATTTTCTATCATTAGACCAATTGATATTTGTAGTACATAATATATGGAGATTATAAACAGAAATAGTGCAAATGTAACAATGTCAAAGAAATCAGTGTCACCATTGGGTAAGCAAAACCATTGCTTTTTTTTTTTTTTTGTAGTAAGCTTTTGTTTATGGCGTAAGTTTCTTTGGGGAGGCAATATGCTAGAAGTATTTTTCCATCTCTCCTTTTCATATAGAATCAAATGTCTCGGAGAAATCTACAAATAAAAGTGTTGCCTTGAGACTTTTTACACAAATTCTTTTGATGATTTGGCAGATAGTCAGAATCCGTGAAGATGTGGACTGACTTATCTGGAAACCATTCTGATTTTTCAAAAAATTTTCTTAACTTCAGGTTGAATACAAGCAAGAAGCAGGGCATTATAAATCTTAGCAACTATAGCAATAAGAGTTATGCCAGCATAGTTCTTATTGATTCTGAAGTTGTTTTTCTTCAGGAAGGGTAGAAGGCAACCTTTTGTGTATTTCATTATTGTGTTTTGGTCATACACAGTATTGCATAATCTAAGAAGTATGCTATCAAATTTACTCATCTTCCATACTTCAGGAGGTATTTGGTCAAGGCCTGCAGCTTTTGTACACTTGATTTTTTTCAGAAAGGGATCAAGTCAAGATTACCATGAGTATATATATATATATATATTATATATATATATATATATATATATAAAAAGGTTTGAATTCAGAGTTTTCCTTCTTCATAACTGGTCACCATATGAAAGTTAAAAAGCCCAGTCCCCCTATTATTTCTGCATAGCTGGTGAGAGAATAGTTGGATTCATACCTTTCCAGAGGATATTAGTGCTATGTGAAATGCAAACAGCCTTGTCCAGGATTTGAACTCTGGTCACCATGTTCATTTCCTACAATGGTAACCTTGTTCATTTCCAATGACAATAAAGATTACACTATAGGTACCTCTATATATATGTATGTATAAGCGCATGGATGTGTGTGCACATACAAACTTAGTGTAATATTTATCCTCACGGGAAATGGAACTGGCAACACAAGTTGCAATCCAGAATGAAACAGTGTGTATTTCATTCAACACTAAAACCCCTGGTTTCTGGTTTGTTTAATGGCATATCCATCTTTGTGGGTTATTTAAAGCCAAAGCAATCATTATAGAAGACCAGTAGTAGCACTATTTAGCCCATAACTGGGAGGATAAGAAGGTTTATAATTTTCCCAAGAGTATTAGTCTGAAAGTGAAATTTTAACTTGCTTGCTACGATTCCGCAGTCCAGCACATTAAACATTACGTCATGGAGACTCCCCACAAATGCCCTTAGAAATGATATAAATCCATGTTTTCTTCTCAACTATGGGTAAATAATAGAAAGAGAACCCTAAATTTAAAGCAGTTGTACTCCACTTAAAAATCTGACCTTGTAAAGTAGCATATATATATATATATATATATATATACACACACACACACACACGTGTGTGTGTGTGTGTGTGTGTGTGTGTGTGTGTGTGTGTGTGTGTGTGTGTGTGTGTGTGAGAATGTATTTAATATATCTAAGTGCATGTATGTGCACATATCAATAATTACTTATAACAAATGTATTAGAATAAAGAAAATATTGAATACACCATGTCTCAAAAGTCACAAAGGAAATTGATTTATCTCCTTCAGACAATCCCAACATAAATGTCTGGTAAAGATGACTCCTTTCACAACTTTTGGGACGTCCCATCAATAAAAAATACAACCAACCAATGACAACAAACAGTTTAGATTCAGTCTGTAAGTGAAATACTTTATAAATAAACCGAATAGCTAACAAAAAATAATAATAACAATAATAGTGGTATATATATTTTATTTACCTGTTCATCCTGTAGAAGATCATCCATATTAGATAAGTTTCGATCTGAAGATGAAGGTTGAGGCTCAAAGGAATTTTGCTGGTAGAAAGGCTCAACAGACTATAAAATAAAAGAAAGATTTTTGTAAAT
This sequence comes from Sepioteuthis lessoniana, assembly GCA_963585895.1. Classification (NCBI taxonomy): domain Eukaryota; kingdom Metazoa; phylum Mollusca; class Cephalopoda; order Myopsida; family Loliginidae; genus Sepioteuthis; species Sepioteuthis lessoniana. The sequence goes on along the minus strand of OY757904.1, from coordinate 117,122,447 downwards.
ATGAATTGTTTACAGAAATGATTTATTAAAATACATGTCATCTCAGTAAACTTATATTTGTTTACAACACTAATTACACTCTAATAGTAGCAGCTGATTAGGGTCCTATGTATGGGTCAAATAGAACTGTTTGACCATTCTAAACTGTGTGGAAACAAATGAGGTATGTTAAACTGAATCACTGGAAATAGAACTCTTTGGCCATTAAAGTTTGTGTGAAGAAAAGATTGATGTTTAATTAAACTTACACAATACTTGGAACCATTTAACTGTGTGCAAATGAATGTGTAATGTTGAATAGAATTATTAGTGTTAAATAACAATACTTGAAACTTTTTAACTGTGTTCCAAAATGGAATTATTTGTATTACATAGCAATACTTGGAAACATTTGACTGTGTACAAATGAAAGAACAGTGTTCAATTGAATTATTATGGTTAAATAGCAATACATGTAACCCCTTGTGTCAGCAAACAAATGATTAATATGGAATAGAACTATTAGTGTTAGATAGCAATAATTGAAACCATTTAACGATAGAAACAATAGCAATACTTGTTAGTTCTCACTCATTTAAAAATGAAATTATCTACAAAATATTCACTTACAAATCATATATGTATATCTGTTTAAATGTGTGCAAACAAATGAATGATGTTAAATTGTTACCATTACACAGCAATACTTGAAACCATTTAACTTTGCTGCAAACAAAAGATGAACAGTAAATAGAATTATTCATATAAGATAGAAATACTTAAAATCATTTAACAGTGTGCAAAAAAATGAGCCCAGTTTTGTTTAAAAATGTTAACAAAATGTTTACAAATTATATATATTTACATATGTATAAAGAGGATTTAGCATTGAATAACAACAATGGTTGATATGCCATCAAACCAAACCATTTTCTATCCTGTTTCTGAGAACATCTATTTACCCAACCTGTAAGCCATTGGCAAGATGGGACATACGGTCAATTTTTAAGCAGAGTAAAGCTGATTGCCACCAGGGGGCCATAGACAACACCTCAACATTGCAGATCAACATTTTTTGTTTGCTATCCATCCTAAATGAGGTCTTCTCAGAAGAAACATCATGTGACTGAGTAAGAGGTTGCGTGGGTTTAAACTGATCCTCTCAACATCTTCTCTGGGGGAGAAGCTCCAATGCCAGGGATGCCTTTCTGCAACTCCAGGGGGCCATAGACAACACCTCAACATTGCAGATCAACATTTTTTGTTTGCTATCCATCCTAAATGAGGTCTTCTCAGAAGAAACATCATGTGACTGAGTAAGAGGTTGCGTGGGTTTAAACTGATCCTCTCAACATCTTCTCTGGGGGAGAAGCTCCAATGCCAGGGATGCCTTTCTGCAACTTCATAGCAGCCTTATGATGGCCATAAACCCTAGAAGAGGATCCATCCACTCTTTGACAGGTCTTATTTTTCATTATGCCAGATGTTTAGCCAACCTTCGCATCCGACTATTATGGTGAGGAAGCCAGTTTAGTCACTGGCCACTTGACTATATGGCAGGCAGCAATAGGTTACATGGTACCAGTATTACTGATTGATTAATTTTAATGACATGTAAACCCAACTAGTTTTATTTTATGTTTAGAAATTGGGGAATTGAATTCATTGTACATTTATATTTTTTGAGCAGTAGTTTTTATTTTCACACAGACTTATAAGTATTCCCATCAAATACAACTGACTTGCACACAGTTATATGGTTTCAGGTATTCCTATCTGATACTAATAGTTGTTTGGTTTCAAGTAATTATTTCTATTAAACAAAAGTCATTTGTTTGCACAGTCATGTGGTTTCAAGTAACTAACAATAAACCTTTGTAAACAATTATAGCTTCTTCATATAAATAATTTACAGTTATATGGTGGCATCAAGTATTCTAATCGAATATGACTGATTTTTAAACAGATCTATTTGACCCATAGACGGACCCTGACAGATTCTATCACTCCAAGTCAGAGTGAACCTGAAAGTAATTATAATAAGGGAGTACTCTCTACTCTCCAGAAGTGGATACTCACCATTAGATGCAGTTTAGTGTCATACTGAAGACACCCAATTTTTTTTTTGCAGGGGAAAGGTCCTATCCCTCTGCAGGAGATACAGACAGCATATTTTTAAGCCTTACTGATAGAGTGACCACTCTTTGAGTAAACTGACAATTATTAACCAATATGACTTTGGTGTTACTAGCCAAAAATCCTACCAATAGAGTGTTTTCAGCAAGTTGGCTGAATTCAAATATACTATTTTCGTAAGTCTTATAATTTATTTTATCATTAACTCAAGCAAAATCATTTCCTGTAGACTTGTTGGTCAGATTCAATTTTTTTTTTTCTGAGACACAACTAAATGTATCTTGAGTTGTTTACATGCTAATCAATTATTGAATTTGAAATCTTGTCACAATATTTGTATTAAAGAAAAGAAAATAGTAAAAAAAAATTCTAATAAATAATGGAACCTAGAACTTTCTTAAGATAATAGAAAAACTTAATGAGAAGATGTAAACACATATCAAAAAAAAAATTCTCATCGACACAGTTATAGAAATTATGTGACAAGAAAGCAAATAAAAAGATTTATGCATTTTTAAAAATTATTTTCTTTAGGTAAAATTATAAAAATAAGAATATATTATTAATAAAAGTAACAAAAGGTATGACGCTGATATTGAAAATGAAAGTTTTGATAAAAATGATAGACATTATAATGTTATTGCTTTTGATTCAGAAAAAAAAAACTTTGTTAATTAAGTTTATTCAATAATGTTTGTTTAAACATTTTCAGATGTTTAAACCATTTAAGCAAGATGAACAAGACATGCTGAGCACTGAGAAGTAAGGACGAACTCATAAGCAACATTCTCAAACAGCCTCCAACACAGACACACCTGTGTTGGCCAACCAGCAAAACCATACATTAACTAGCTTCGTGCAGATACTGGATGCCATCTAATCTACCAAGAGTGATGACAGATAGGGACAGATGGCAAGAGAGAGTCCAAGGAATCCATGCTGTTAGCACGTTTTGATGATGACATAGCAAGACAATATAAATAAAGTTGGCAACCTTAGTCAAGGGTGACCAGAAGGCCCCCTTTTCAACGGCTACTACACCAAGGTGTAGGGTAGGATGCTACTCCTTTCCCTGAATTGCTCCACTTTACCCTTGATCCATACCTTATAATGCTGAGTGTTAAGCAAGGAGGTATCAAGTACCATTTTTAAAGTCTTTGATATGACGTGACCTGGGATTGAACCCAGGTCTCCAGGACCATTAGTGAACACTCTACCCCAAGACAATACATAAAGACTGTTTACAGTAATATGCAGTTTAGATTTGAAAACCTATTAGTAGTTAAATTTATTAAGTATAATGGTTTCTAGGCTGAAGGCTATCTTATTTAATGATAAAAGATTTTTTAATTATAGCTTCTAGTACTATAGACATTTTTTCAATAAATATTTTATAATTGTGTTACCAAAAGTATTGGACTAACATTAGTAGCATCACAGTCTCTAAGTTTGGTTTCTTTATTTTAATGGCATACCAACCTTTATGGGTTATTTAATGACAAAGCCATAGGACCAGAAGTAGTATTATTTAGGCCATAGCTGGGGGGGTGGGGGTGAGAAGGTTCATACCTTTCCCAAGGCTGTGAGTCTAGCACATCCAGAGTGTGAACTTAATTAAGATGATGTTACGGCCAAGAACATAAGCCACTATTCTACAGGGACTCCCCAACAGTCTCTAAGACCCAAGAGTTTCATCAAATCTAAAAATAAAATTACCCTCTTCTTCAAAAAGAACCAAGTGTGTCACCATTTCCAAAAATAAATTTGCTCTGTTTTGCCGCCAAAATCAAGTAGGTCAGAAAACCAGCTATTCCCATGCTAGAGTAGAAGTCAAGTCATCAGACAGAACAGCGCTAAGATATTTTACTGCTACTTGAGCAAAAATATCAGTCCTGAAATTCACAATGTTTTTCCTCTAATGAATTCAGGACAACACAAAAGTATACAATAAAAGAAAGAATACTTAACAACATTTATGTACACTGTATGCATGGAAAAATTATTACACACATGGAAACATATTTTGCAATTTATTGCTTATTACTAAAAAATAATACATAAAAAGACATCTGTTCAACTCAAACTCCTGTTATTTGTTTTCTGTTTGCTTGTTTTATTTATAATTCCTTCAGCATTAATTCTTTATCAATGTACCTGGAATAATATAAAGCAACAATATTGCACCAGCTCATTGGTCTAGTGGGTAGAGTGTTCAGCAATGGTCCAGGAGACCAGGGTTCAATCTCAGGTCGAGTCATACCAAAGACTTTTAAAAAATGGTACTTGATACCTCCTTGCTTAACACTCAGCATTACAAGGTGTGTATCGAGGGTAAAGTGGAGCAATCCAGGGGAAGGAGTAGTGCCCTCCCTTACACCTTGGTGTAGTAGCTATTGAAAAGGAAGCCTTCAGGTCGCCCACAACTATGGTTGCCAACTTTACTCACTTATTACCAACTCATTATGCCTAATTTTCAGATTCATGTTACTTTTGTAACATAGAAATAAAACAGTCTTGCATTCTACATAAATTAATATGAACTTTTAAAGTACTATCTTTTAAAAAAGGGCAAATTAGTGAAAATGCTGTCATTCTTTGACCAATATAAAAGATCTTTTTTTGGTTTTGTTCCTTTTAATACAGGAGATCATCATGGCACGCTAACAACACAAATTTCCAAGACTCACATCATCTGTACATATTAGCAAGTGCTCTAGACGAAATCCAGTGTCTACACAGAACTGATGAATGTATGCTTTTGCTAGATGGTCAACATTAGTGTGTCCATGTGTAGCAGTCCACAGGAGAACATTGCTTATGAGTTTGATTTGGCTTCTCCAGATGAGTCCTGCATTTCTTGCTCATCTTACTTGAATGGTTTGTGTGATGGGAGGTATATGGCCATTCAGCTGCTGTTTTGTAGGGCACTACTTCAAGGATTTGTTCAAAACAGCACACGGTATCCTCATGAAGTTCTCGTCTAGTTTTTTCTCTAGGCATTTCGGGTAAAGTCTAAGTGGTGCAGCCATATAGTAGCACACATATGGCAACAGCTTTGTAGAATTCATGTTTCATCAGAAAGATCAGATTTCCATATGACCATTAACCTGTATATAGCAGTCAATGCTTTACCTATGCATATGTTTATACTGCTTTCAGTAGATGAAATATTGCTACTGAGGTATAAGAATAGGTCTACTAATTTCAAAGACTGACTATTTGATGAGGAGATGGTACTATCTGGACTAAAAAACACGAACTTTGTTTCGTAAGAGTGAGCAAAGAACAATGCCTTTGGTAGTCTGCTCCGAGCTATGAAGCAGAGATTCAGTTTGAGAAGGTGTATTTGCAAGATATACCATTTCATCATGGACAAGAAAGTTACTTTAAATGACCCCCCAAAAGTTGATAGGTCATAAAACAAAACAACAAACCAACCTTTACTTAAACTAAACTGAATAGTTTGAAATAGTTTGCATTTATTGTGTGTAAACAAAAAAACTGTATTTAAACAAAAGACTGTACTTATGCTAAACTAAATTGTTTGAAATTAAGTGAAACCATTTAACTGAGAGGAAAAAACGAGCTCCAGCTTGTTTAAAAACTTTATCTTGAAAATGTGTTTAGAAATCATTTATTTAATGTATGTATTAAAAGGATTTGGCAATAGATGACTGACAATCGTTGATATACCATAGAACCAAACCAAACCATGAATATGATAATGATTTATTACTGAGACAAGTACAATGGTGGTCATTTGGAACACTGTAAAAAATGCATCCTTTGAAGTAAAAACATCAAATCAATGTTTTTTTTTTAGTTGTTATTATATCAGCTTCCAGGACAAGCAATCTTTTTTTGAGTTTCAGGTCTCAATAATAAATCATTATCATATTAATGGGTTGCATTTATTTTGAGACAGTTTGGAATAAGTTTATCTCCAAATAAGTAGTAATGCAAAACATTTTTCCTCTCTTGTCCAAGGCATTGTGATCAAGGATTAATAGTTATTATAGTTTACTATTTTCATATTAGAAACACAAAATAACATAACATTATTATTAGCTGTAGAGTTACTAGCAGTCACCTGGGTCCCATATATATTGACACACACAGTATTTTGTTCCATCATTAGGCAATATATACCTATATGTTATATTATACATCATTATTCATCTTGTTTCTAGGAATATAGTAATGTGCACTGAGTGAAATGTTTTATCATTAAGTGAAATAAGTTATTTTTCTGTAGAATATCAAGGAAGAAATATAAAGTCTCATTTATTTTTAAAAAGTTATTGAAAATAATTCTTGAAAAATGAATAAAACATTAATCTTTTCAAGTGGAAAAAAAACTTACACAAATGTTTTCTTTTTTTTAATAATTCATTTTATTTTCTTTATTTTTTCAAATTTCTTCCTATATTGATCTAGAATCATATTTAATTACATTAATGGATTTTTTTTCTCTATTTGATAATAAATAAGAGAAACACTCCTCAGATAGGTTATCAGACAATATAATGAGCAAAATAAATCTCTAGATTTTAGACAATTTTATAGACTCACATATAACTTTATAAAAAAAAAAAAAAAAAAATTCTGAGAAATGACCACCAAGAATCAGGTCGCTGATGGCAGTGTCATTTCTCAATGAAGGCTCACTAAATATAACCTTGTGCCAAAGTTAATTGAATCTAGAAATATCTCTAAAAAAAAAAAAAAAAAATTTAAATAAAATAAAAATCAAGATATCATTTTTATACTAATATTCTTTGTCTAACATAATTATTAATGTACCCTAACTTTAAAGAATGAAATTCCAGAAAAAAATTCTAGTTTATAAAACACACCAACATTTAGAATTTGTAACAACAAAAATTTGGCATTTGTTCACCTTTTTATCAGTTCATACTTACTAAAAATAAAGATTTTTAATAGTTTACATTATGTCTTAAAACACAAAATTTACATAGTATTAGAGCAAACACAAAAATGTTCATATAGCAAAAATAAGCTTACATTAGGTGAAATGAAATTATGAATAAACACATTCCAGTGGATATTTCTATGTAACAGTGTAAAACACATTATTTTGCATTTATATATATATAACTTTCAATCATCTCAACTCAAATATGGTGAGATATGGGACTGGAAAAAGTTAGTTATATAGTTTGTATGTATAATACATACTCATAACTTTTGAGCCGAAAAATTTGGCAAAAAGAGTGCATCTTATGCACAAATAAATGTGGTATATAATTTATTTTAAAAATTGACATTTGACTTTAATTCATAGAATGATTTTTTGTCTTTGCCTTTCATCACATAGCTCAAAGGTGGCAGGTGCTATGACCACCAAATTATATGTGATTAGTAATGGGACTTTTGTACATGCTTTTAGTATATTAGATACTGAAAATTAAAAAAAAAAATCTATGTATAAAGTTAAAAAGACAATTTTCAGCAACATGTCTACTTTATATGGTTAAACAAAAGGATAAAAAAAAAAATTCACTTTAGTAAAGCTGACAGACACAAAGTAAGGATCAAGTTTAGCATTACATTTACTCTGTAAATTGAACATATCATCAAAAAGTATTGTGATTTTCAGAAACTAATTTTCGAAAAACAGGCTCAATGATTCCATTACTAACTAAAGAAAATTTAGTGGCCATCCTTGAGTTATGTGAATACTTAATGTGTAAGTATTATGCTAAACAGAATCATTAGCTTTTTGTTTAAATTACTGCTTAACTGATTTTAATAGCATGTCAACTAGTCTAGGGTTATTTTATGCCTATAGGCTCAGGAATTGTGTTTATTGTAAGTTCAGATTTAAATTTTGTATACTTGTTTCTTAAATTTTTTTTTTTTTTGCACACAGCCTAATTGAATACAAATAATTTTTACACAGATCTATTTGACCCTAACAGGTGCTAAGACTCCAGGTCAGAGTGGACCTGGGAGTATTGCCAATGAAAGAGTACTCCCCAGTACTGGAGCCCCATCAACAGATGTAGTTAAGTGTCATACCCAAGATACTTTTTGTTAAAAGTAGTGTTATATCTGAAAATTTCCAAGCCAGAAACCTAAGTTGTGAAACCAAGACCCCAAAAAATAGTGTTGCGTGTTTATCTATAATAAGAGAAATGGGTAGAAAGGAACAATAAATGTTAATTTCTCAACAGGGAAGCACTTAAATTCTTTTGTTGAAGCCACCTCATAAGACATTCAAATGAAATGTGATAAAAGGGTTCACGTTGGAGATGGTTCAAATGATTGATTGATTTTAATGGCATGTAAACCCATCTAAGATTATTTGATGCTAACAGGTTAACGAATCACATTCATGTTAACATTTTTTGCATCATTGTTTCTCAAGTGGTTTCTTTTTAGCTCACAGTCCTATTGAAGACAAATAATTTTTTAACAGATCTATTAGACCCACAGATGGACCCTAAAAGTTACCACCACTCCAGGTCAGAGTGGACCAGGGGGTAATAGCAATGAAAAGGTGCTCCACACTTCCCAGATTTTCAGAAGTGGAGCCTCACCATCAGATGCAGTTAAGTGTCATACCCAGGACACCCATTTTGGGGGCATAAGGGGCTTATTCCTTTGCAGGGGATACAATCAGTGTATTCTAAATCCTGCCGACAGGTCAGTATTTTCAAATGTGGTATGCATTAATATATCCTTCAAAACTATAATTTCTTATAGCGTCAAACAAACCCATTTAGTTTTTTTTAGAAGAACTAGTTTAAAGTCTTATCCTGCAGGTGTTTTTTTTTCATCTGCTGTATATAATTCTTGTTTAGATAAAATGTTAAATGAATTTAAACACTACTTAAAATTGAACATAAATTTAATTGCACAAAAGTGGAAAATGCTTTTTAAAAGATTTGCCAAAGGAAACTTCATTTTCATTTCTTAATTACAGGCCAATATTTTTAAATAGTTTTTTTTTTACAATTACTTTTTAAAAGGAATTAAAAAATGTTCAATTTTTACTGATAGATATTTCTTGGGCATAGATATTTGGTACAATCAAAATACATATTTAGTGATAGTTATGTTTCATACAAATCAGAATTAAATGGCAAAGAAAGGATTCTGTTGATTGATTTAAATAAACCATGTAGGGTTATTTTAGGCCAAGAGGTTAGGGAATCATATTCATTGGACATTTATATTTACATTTTTGGAGTGCTTATTTAAGAGTTTTTTAAGTTATATATCAAGATTTCCTACCTAATCAAAATAATTTGCACTCAATTTTATGCTTTCAAGTATTCCTATCTAATACTAATAATTTTTACAAAATTATATGGTTTCAAGTGATTATTTCTATCAAATCAAAGTTGTTTGTTTGCACAGTTATATGATTTCAAGTATTCCAATCAAATACCACTAACTTGCACACAGTTATATGCTATCAAGTATGCCTAACATAATAATAAATGATTTTCAATCAGATTTGTTTGACTCATAGATAGAACCTAACAGTAGTAGACCTGACAGTAATAGCACTGAAGGAGTACTCCATACTCCCCAGAGCTCTATAACTGGAGTCTCATAACTAAGAGACCCATTTTGTAGGGTTCTACCTCTCTACAGAGGGTATAGTTGGCATATTCAATGTGATTGAAGAAAAATTTTAATGATACCGTTAGCTTAATTTCTTTGTTTCAAGGCATATCAACCTTCATGGGTTACTTAATGCCAAAGCCATCATTGTAAAAGAACAGTAGTGGTACTATTTCATCCATAACTGGGATGAACAAAGGTTTTTTATTTGTTAAATTCATGGTCAGAATGTAATATCATTGACTAATTTTTCTTATATGGATATATATCATCTAAAAAATTCAGAGAATTGTACATGTAATTCAGTAGATCAACTAATCACATAATAGCTTAACCCATATATATTGTCGTTTAATTAGTTTATCCAAATTATATATATATATATATATATATATATATTGGAAACACTCTACCCATACTTAACAAATATCTTTCAAATGGAGAGCTTAGAGCCAGGTGTCCATGTAATGGACTCTGGAATACAAAAAATTATTTTCATTCAATGGATGGATATGCTACATTACCAGTTTATTTTTATCCATTTCTTTCATAGCATAGCAAGTATTTAAAAGACTTTCAGAAAACTTTTCTTCATAAAAATATTTGTCCTGATGATGACGTAAGGTCAAAACTAGTTGAGAACAATCAAAAAATAAATAACTAGAAAGAAATATTATTACTTGCCTCATCACTTTCGTACATCTCTCTCTCAAACTTATATATATATATATAGCGTTTGTTATTGTTAACTCCCATAAAGTGGAAAGTATGAGGAGGATTACAGGGTGGTCATTTAGTGTGCTTTCAGATTGCTCAGCAAGTCAATCTTTACAGGAGACAATGTGAACATGGGATCAATTCTGGAGGTTGAAGTTCAACCCTTTACATGTATTTCCTCCTTCTGGCCTCCATATCAGCTGTTATTTATCTTTCAAAAAATTAAATGCCTTCATATTTCAGAGCCACAACACTTGGTGAGCAACCTCCGGTTCCCAGGTATGGTAGTTTATACCTGACTTTTAATTTGGGCTTTGACTGGTCTTTATAGGGGCATTTTGAAGCCCCATCAGAATATTTACCAATGGCAAACTCACCATACAGAACCTGTGTTTACAGCCTTGACAGGTCTATGCACTGGTGGGTGATAAGGCTCTTGATGCTCTGACTGTTGGCCACTGATCTGACCAGTTTAGAGTAAGAATTCAGCAAAGGTTCCTTAAGTGGAATTTCTCAAGTGTTTTAGCAATATAACATCTACATACCACAGGCACAGAGGTGAGAAAAGATGATCACTGCATGGTAGGCCATGATCTTAATTTGATGTTGCATACTCTGGTAAGAGAACAATTTGAGAGTTTATTTTCCATAGGCTACATGTGACGCTTGGATGTGTGTGTATATATATATATACATATATATATTTACACACGCACACATATATTTACACACACAGAGACACACACACACATATATATATATATATATATTTACACACACACATACACATATTTACACACATACACACACACACACACACACATATATATTTACACAGACATACATACACACATATTTACACACACACAAACACGCATATATATATATATATTTACACAAACACGTATATATATATATATATATATATATATATATTTACACACACACATATATGCACACATATGTATATATATTTACACACATGCACACATATGTATATATATTTACACATGCACACATATGTATATATATTTACACACATGCACACATATGTATATATATTTACACACACACACACACACACACATGCACACATATGTATATATATTTACACACACACACACACACACACACACACACACACACACACATGCATATATATTTACACACACACACACACACACACACATGCACACATATGTATATATATTTACACACACACGCACACATGCACACATATGTATATATATTTACACACACACGCA